>JARHVA010001888.1:2622500-3000854 GCA_037957365.1 Torreya grandis
AATAACATTTTCCTTAACCACTATTGTTTTCCGTAACCATTGTTGTTTTCTTTAACTATTGTTATTTGCATTAACATGTTGTTAAAAAATGTTAGACCAACCATATTGGACTATGACAAATTTGATGGGCCCCACAGACACATCAGTCAAAAATATGAACACACTTGCTAGTTAAGGCACTCCAATTTTTGCAATAGTTTTTTCTCAATGCAAATTCCATCTCTATCATGCCAAGTGGAAAATTTTTAGAGTCAGAGGAAATTGTCTTTTTCATAGTTCTCTTTTGATGATGAATATATGCTTTAATATCTCAATAAAATAACACTATATAATTTTTACATGAGTAGAAGAGTATACACATCCCCTCTCTCCAATTCTTCTTCTGTGATGAGTGCTAATACAGTACGATGCCCTCCTTGTAGACTACCCAAATTGAAAATGAAATGGTTAGGATAATCAAGCATTACTTCTACAACCTTGCCTTTTTAACCCTAATTCTTTCAATGTCACCATCAAATCTAATTATTTTTATTGTTTTGGAGGGATTATAAACACTTGAGTAATTATATCCCATCAATTCCTTTTTATTTCTAGAAGGGAGGGAAGGTTACTTGCACGTGAAGAAATTAAGTTTTGATGTGTTTGAGATAATTAAATTGGGGTAAACAATACCTTGTAAGATTAAATGGTTTTATAAATGGAGAAGTGTTGTTGGATATAAATACTTCATTTGTGGGGAGAGAGATGAAGAAACCATCCACAGTATTAGGGTTGTGTTGGAAGAAAGCAACAACCCACATGGAGAGTATAACCACGGCTTTACTCCAATGCAGATTTCCTCCCTTAGAGGGATATGTTTATTCACACTTATAAAATATAAATGTATTCTAGAAAGAGTTGATATCCATATTTTAATACATTTTCAATGAAATAAAAACCTACTAATGTTTCTTTTATATTTTTATTTGAGAGACAACATCTAATTTAAAAAATTGTTTTAAAAAACCTTTGAAGTAATTTTTAGCTGGTTGTAATTGAGTTCTATTCTAGGAGACAATGATGTAGATACAATATTGGTTAGTTTGATATGATAAATGGATTTAAATCAAATTCTAATACAAATATCTACATATTTAATGAGGCTTTATATATATATATAGTGGTAAATAAAATTTAATTTATCTATTTAAAATTAAAGATAAAAGTAAGATTTTTAAATGTATTTTGAATATTAAGAGATGTGATAATTATCATCAAGTTTTTAAAAAATAATTAGATTTTTGTAATAAGATTATGAAAACCCTGAAAACTCATGAATTATGGAGGAAATTATCCAATCTATTAGATTGTACTTGTAAGATGTCCAAATAATCAAGTCCATGTTTCTAGGAAGTACTATAGGACAAGTGAAATTGATTTTAAGGACTATGTTCATTAGATTTAGGGATATAAATATTTCACTTAGTTTTTTGAAACTTTCCTCTGATCACCAGAAAAATAAACCTCTTCTCCTTGCCCTAATTAGATAACTAGACCTGAAAACTATAAAAATAATAATACATATTTTGTGGCATGTGTTACACCAAAGAATAATTGAACTACTTTGATATTTTTTAGGGCCCTCAAAACTATATGATTTTGAAAATAATACTATAATAGTTATAAATTTTAATGAACAAAGTAAACTAGTACACTATGTCACTAACATAAATAATAGTGATATAATCAATGCTCGAATGATAACTTGACTTCTCTTAATAATTATAAAAACTCAATAAATTTGTGTGAGCAATAATGAATTATTTTTATTTCCTTTTAATTGATTGATAGTTACATAAATTAATTAAGATGCCTTTGTATTTATAGATGACTTCAATTCAAATTAGGACCCCACTCACATGGAAGCCAACATCCAAGAATCAAAAAAGTGAAAAATATGGAATAAGGGTCACATAGGGCAATGATTGAAATGGCCTAAAGAGATAATACTATAACCATACAATTTCAATGCTTGTCACATGCAAAAACTATCAACTACACATTTATACTAGATTGAGCATAACAAATCTAATTCTAAGGGAAAGAACTATGACAACTTAAGAGTGATTGTAGGGACTAATAAAACTCAAAAATTGCATGAATAATACCTAATATAAACCAATGATTAATAAGATTACCAATATCTTAGAAATATACAATTAAATTGTAATAAATAACCAAGAGCCATTTTTACGTATCTATATTTTCCCCTACTTTGATGTGTGTGTGCATATTAATATAAAATTAAAACATATATGATATAGATATAATATTTTTTTGTCCTTAAACCTCCTAAATAAAATTCTAATGTATGTATGATTATTGGAAGAACATTATTTCTTTTTCTACACATACATGGGAAAATGTTTATAATAATAATCTCTTGAAATCTAAAAAACTTGAAAGGATATAATTGATTTGATTGAAGATTTATATAATGCCCATGTAAGATCACATATATTTTTGAGTAAAAAAATTACTAACAAAAAAAATCAAGCTAAAAAAACATTTTCAATACTATATAAAAAATTGCTAAACAATACCAGGAAGAAATATCATTATGGGAATAGGCAATCCTATGTAATTTGCATCACCATTTTAGTTGGATTATGTCAAGAATTTATTTTTTAAGTGGTTTTAGATGGTGTAAATCTCAAGTTTTGACATCAACTTTAGTTGCATAAAGTTAGTGCAAAGTAAACACAACTAATAAATCTAGGTCATGTCAACTTTACATTGACTTGTGTCTATTTACATTACAAAACAAAGCCTCATATCTAAGCTTCATTCACAATTTTACATAATTAAGTGACTTAATTTTTACACTAATACACTAACATATGTATGTATGTATGTGTATGTATATATACACACATATACATATGGATATATATACATACATATATATATATATATATATATATATATATATATATATGTATGTATGTATGTATGTATACACATATATACACACATACATACATACACTCACACACATATATACATATACATATACATACATACATACATATGTATGTATGTATTACAATTTAACATTTTTTATTTGTAATATTATATTCAAATTCATGTCTTATAAGAAAAAATAAATATTTAATAATATATATAATAAGATTGGAGGGAGTAAAATTTATGTATTATCATTTAAAAAATACAAATAAAAAAATATGGGTACTAGCAACACCATAGTGCTTATCATAGTCATCTATTAGCTCATTCTATATATCATATTCATGCATGAACTACTCACTATAGTCAATACATCATCATGCTCTTTACACACACACACACACACACACACACACACACACACACACACACACACACACACACACACACACACACACACACACACACACACACACACACACACACACACACACACACACACACACACACACACACACACACACACACACACACACACACTCACACTCACACACACATATATACATATACATATACATATACATACATACATATGTATTTATGTATTACAATTTAACATTTTTTATTTGCAATATTATATTCAAATTCATGTCTTATAAGAAAAAATAAATATTTAATAATATATATAATAAGATTGGAGGGAGTAAAATTTATGTATTATCATTTAAAAAATATAAATAAAAAAATATGGGTACTAGCAACACCATAGTGCTTATCGCAATCAACTATTAGCTCAATCTATATATCATATTCATGCATGAACTACTCACTGTAGTCAATACATCGTCATCCTCTTAGAAAATTAGGACCATCAACTATCATATATGGTTTATTGAACTATAAAGACATAAATTAATAATTATACAAGTATTCAAGGTAAAAAATTTAATAAATAAATAATTAAAATATTTTGAAATTAAATAGTTATACACTACTCTTTAGAAGTAAATAATGAATTTATTGTTTTACTATCAACACACACACACACACACACACACACACACACACACACACACACACACACACACACACACACACACACACACACACACACACACACACACACACATACATGTATGTATATGTATATATTACAATTTTACATTTTTTATTTTTAATATTATATTCAAATTCATGTCTTAAATGAAAAAATAAGTATTTAAATATATATATAATAAGATTGGAGGGAGTAAAATTTGTGTATTATCATTTACAAAATACAAATAAAAAATATGGGTACTAGCAACGCCATAGTGCTCATCACAATCATCTGTTATCATGATATCTTCATGATCATCATCTATTAGCTCATTCTCTATATCATATTCATGCATGAACTACTCACTATAGTCAATACATCATCATCCTCTTCTTAAAAAATTAGGACCATCAACTATCATATATGGTTTATTGAACTATAAAGACATAAATTGATAATTATATAAGTATTCAAGGTTAAAAAATGAATAAATAAATAATTAAAATATTTTTAAATTAAATATTTATACACTACTCTTTAAAAGCCAACAATGAATTTAAACTTTTACTATCAAAACCCATCTAAAATGATCCATCTTGTTTCACGCATTGGTTTTCCATCTAAGGTAAATTTTTGTAGATCCCACACTTCTGAATTGACCCTATACTCTTATAACTTATCCTATAATAAGTATAGATGCCTACATTTAGGCACAAGACCTTTTTCCTTAGTGTATTTCCCCCAATTTATCATACTATACTTACTTGTGCTTAATTTCCCACGTTTAGGACTTTTCCTTATGCCCACCCATGTTCATGTTGGGCCTTCAATTACCAAAGCATGTCTAAAACTTATCATAATTTATCTATTAGTAATTATAATCTAAATATCATATATTTAAATGTTGTGCATTGATACTAGATCTCCTTTTCATCCCTAGTCAAACTTATAGGTCATACAAGTCTACTCTTGTCAAATACATCAATAAATATTCACATTGACAAGTATTCATAGGATCATTTTATGGGGTATTCTTACCTTTGTTGTAATTCATGTCTCTTAATAATTGGATATCATCAGTTCTTGATTTGGTTTATATTCATAACTTGTCCTTGAACACCCTATTTATGTAAAGTCATACCAAACCATTTAAAAATCAAGGAACAAGAGAAGAACATAAGGATATGACTTAGAGCTAAGCATCAAGCTTCTTCATACCTCCTACTTCAAGTTGAGACTTATTTTTTATCATCTTACACACTCATGAAAAAATTATCTACCTTGATCTCTCATCACCCTCGTGTACCAAATGAAGTTTTAGATTTTCCTATAGATACACCACTTTTAGGGAAGAGTTGGTTAAAACCCATTTCTTGAGATATTCTTATTACACACACTCATAACAACATGGGGGTATGATTTTGGTGTGTGGGATACATATTTTTTAACCCAAATTTGGTGGCTACTTGACTCCATAACCCATTATTTTTTATGAGTGTCATACTAGGTCAAAAAGGAAAAAACATCAAAATTAGAGATTATGTTTAATGCAATAGGAAGGAGAAGATAAAAAAAAGAAAAAAAATTAAACATTTGAGTAGTGAAAAAATATAAGAGATTTAAACTCATTTAAAGTCAAACTATATGTGAATTCACCTAGAGATAATTTTTTCGATGCCAAAATCGAAGTTCATTATTCATAGTGACAAGTTTTCCCATGTAGCCAAAATTCCAAGTGTAGCTTGTTGATAGTCTATATAGTGCATTCTTAGATTCAAATTCCATAAAAAAGTAAGGTATGTTTTTTCTAACCAAATTTACCTTAATTATCATTTTTAAGATACACTTGAGCTATGTCACTATTCTAGACACTAGAGTATATAAAATTTTGTATTTCATTACTATATCACTTACATATATTATTTAATTCAAAAAATTTAATCTTATTTTGACTAAAAACCATAATTAGGGTAAGAAAATTTGCTAAACCTTGTTTTGATCCACACTTTTAATAATTAAATTATGTAGAATATAATTTAGATCAACACAATACAATAGATATTGGTGGGCCAAGATGCCAAAATATTCAATATATATAGAAATACAATAATACCCTTATGATATGGAAACACCATACAATACTCCTTTAGGAAGGAATAACTCCATGATTCCACTTCAAGGGGGACACCTTCAATATCTTTCTAAAAATCAAAAGACTCAACACTTATTGATATCATTGAAAATAATATTCATATCCTTTATATAGAATCTGTATAACCAATAATGGATGGTTAACCTCCTAATCCCAATGTAGGTTGACTCATTACCCAAAGTACTAATTCCAAATATATTATACCTATACAACTAAGGGGGATGTTGTCACATGTCAGCATATCCATCAACCCATATACATTATAATATCATATCCATGGGTACATAACATTCCTTCACTCTTTAAATTTTTTCATCCCCAAAACATAAGAAGAAACCAAATAATGAGTGTGCTTCAATTCATTACATATTTATCCCCAAGCTCGATAATAAAACCACCCATATGTGATCTTGGTAGGTAATATCTCACCAACCTTATTTCCAAATTCCATTATGTTACTCTAATTCCATTCAAGATCATTACTATAGCTCTTTAGTGTCCATGCATAATGATTCCTCCTCAAATTTTGTGTTTCATATTTGAATACGCTACTCTAACTATACACATGATCATAGTAGTTATTTTTTCTCTTTCATGAATAGTCATAATGATTTTCCCACTGATTCCATGTTCCATATTCTTTGGCATTATTTTAATTCCATACATAACCATAGTAATTCTTCTTTGGCTTCTATGCATAGCCAAAGTAATTGCTCTACTAATTCCTTATGTACCCATAATTATTGGTACTCATATTTATTATATATCTAAATTAATTTTTTCTATGACACTCCATGATTATTTCCTCTCATAATGGTGTGGGTGTATATATGCCTCAACCTTTTCAGCTACCTCTTCCCATTTTTGCTTTAGTAGTTCTTGTGGCTCTTGACTAGCTGAATTGTTATTCTCTTCTTGGACTATTTATTCATCTAAATATTTTTAATTCTCTTCTTCACCCTCTTAAAATTTATCCTCATGGTATTCCTTGAAATTTATTTATGCCTTGAAAAATGGTATATCCTATAAAGTGACTTTCTTTTAATTGTACCAAAGCTTCATGAACTTATTTTGCATATTAATATTGATTGTTCCAAAAATCTCTAATAATGGATATCTAAGAAAATTATCCAAACCATTGATATCCAAAGCATAAAAATATGAATGTAAAACATATTTTTCCATATTGAGCTTGAACTAATCAAAAGCTTGATTATTATTACCATCTACTTGAACCTTCTTCATATTATTATTGAACATGTAGATATCAGGCCACATCCATGTTGAATAAATTATAATTTCTACTAGGATTTATAGAAATAATGTTTTTTTGATTTGAATGGATCCATGAGATTGAAATATTAACTCATTTTTATTTGGAGCCAAATTGTTTGAACCCTTACCCACCATATATCCTTCTTCATCTTCAAGATCCTCAACTTTTCCTTCTACATCATGTGTAGCCTCTTCTTCATCATCATTATACTCCTTTTCTTCTTGCTTTTTCTTCATAATTACCATTATCATCAATATTTTCTTCCTCTTTGTTTTCTTATTATTCTTATGATTTGTGATTATAATAATTTTTGTCCTCTTATTTTTATTTTTCATCATCTTATTCTTCTATGTCCCATCAATTTAGGGAAATATATTCCATTTCTTCCTACAAAACCTTCCATCATTATACTTCCAACCGAGCCCAAGAAAGTGATGTAGGATCCTTGAAAAAATTAACAAATTATTTTGCCACAAACATCTTTGAAATCAAATATACTAAAAAATGAGTCACCATTATCTAGTTGTAGATACTAAAATTGAATATTTATAGCATCTTAGTCTTGTATATTTGACAAATATCAATTAGGGATATAACATTTAGTTATATAACTCTCTATTATTGAAAGAGTTGTATTTAACATCTCACTATGATTAAATGCTTATCTCTGAGTCTGAGCCATATCACTTTGATGGCCTAGGTATCCTACACTGCAAAGAAATATAAAAATATAATAAACATCCTTCAATGTCAGTTTTAGTCCATACCTATTTTCTAACCTTTTGAACTCTACCAACCATAGAGGGACACTACCACCCATGGTAGTGTCCAAATGCTTGTCTAGTGTCCAGTTGCCAAAATTCATCTAATTTGAATATGTACCTATGGGTTGACCTATTTATCTTATTGAACCATACCATGATATATTTTCAAAAATTATGGTATAAATACATGTCTAAGCCTTCTCATTGTTCATATAGAACATACCAAGCAAACACCTACTAGATCTCAATCAATCAACTACACAACCAAGCTATTCTTCCATAATCATCCCTATTTGTGTATCAATCATATAAGAAACCATATAATAGGTTTGAAGCATTCAAAGAGTAGACCATGAATGATATTTTTCAAGTTATAAACTATATCACTACATGAATCTTCATATAGTATATTCCACCCTTATGCACACACACTTCCACACATAGGGGATAACTACATAAGTCTAAGGCCCTCTTTTGATTATTTACATATATGTAATGCTTAGTGATAGATGAGTAATTGAGGTCAAATCAACACCATGATTCCACTAACTAAATATTAGAAAACTCATTTTAAGGGTGAAGAGCTAGTGTTTGATCAATTAGCAAGGGCCAATACCTTATATCCTAGATCTGAATATTTCAATATAAAGGTGATAGAAAACCCTAAACAATAAATTTGGTCACATATATATCTATTCATTATTCCATACTAGACAACTATGTCATAGTCAAATACTAACATTGACAGTAGTGTCTAAATCTGATGGTAGTGTATGCAACTATAGAAGTACAATGTTTAGAATCTGACAATTGACCCATAATATTGACCAATCATACTTTCTACATGTTTCTAGTCTAGATATTCTTGTGCACAACAAAACCAACTAAGTATCATTTCTCTTTGTTATTTTAATAAATTAAACATCTTTTGAATTTGGTACTTTTTATATTTGAAATATCTCAAGATTATAATTTAAAATATTGATTTATCTAAGGTTGCAATTAATTGGCTTGATATCTAAATTAGTTTATCAACCTTTTGCTTGAACTATTTTATATTCTCAACCCTATCCCAACCAAATCAATTTAGGGTTAAAAATTTGGTGAACCTGACTTATGTGTCACTTTATGTATATCCTAACTTGCCCTAGGGTATTTAATCTCATGAAGATTTATATATATATATATATATATATATATATATTCAAGTTTATTCTATTATTTGTATGTAACCTAGGCATAACCCTATATTAAGTGGTGGTTTTATTGAACACTTTGAGTTTCCTCTTTTACCACCTAAGATGGCTCATACCAATGAAGTATCAAATCCTATACCTAATGAGAGTGCCAATAATGAAATTAAACAAAATTCCAAATAATTTATCATGGAAGATGGTTTTGATCATAAAAATAATGAATCTAATTCAAATAATGAACATTAATAAATAGATCAAGAGAAAGTGCAAGGTATTGATATGTTTCTAAAGTGTATTCATAAAAATATTGATGATAATTATGAGATCCTCAAACCAATATTGGAAATTAAAAAATAAAAAGGTACAAATGAATTATCCCCCCTTGAGCACATCATCAATTTCAACATCTAATAGGGACACATATTATGTCTTCAAACCATTATTCCCTGAGGACCAAAGTCCTATTGCTACATCTGAATTATTCAACTCAAATACTATTTTCAATGCCCATATCAACTCAAATGATGTTTTCATCCCCTTTTATGAATTTTCAAAATTCAAACTTTTATGCTCAAAATATGCAAGATCATGTAAAAAGTATAAAACTTTTGCAAGTTAAGTTTACCAACATTGAAAAAAATTATATGAAATCATCCTATGATATTAATTCAAAAGATGTGTTACATAATCCTCTTGCACATTAAATATCTTTGTATCATCTTCCAACTAGGTTTGTTGCACCCAAGCTAATATTTTATGATGGTAAGGGTGATCTTGGATAACATCTTTGATCTTTCTATGTGGCATGTCTTGATTATAACTCAAATGATAAAATTTTAACCAAATTATTTCCATGGATCTTAAATCACTATGATTTAAAATGGTTCTAGGATTTGACAATCCAATGAATGAGAAAATTTAAACATCTTTCAGATTAGTTTATAGTACTTTTCTGTAACAACACCACTAAAAGATGTCATATGCTCAAATTGAAAAGATAAAATAAGGAACCAATGAACATATCAATGAATATGTTTTGAGATATAAAATAATGTTGGCTAAAATGACAAATCCAATGGAAATGAAAAACTTCAAGACAACTTCAGGAAAAGCTTTCTTGCCCCATTACATGAGTCCATTATTTTCAAGAAGTTAAAATCTTTTGATGACTTATGACATATTGTTTGAGATCATGAAATGAAGCTTATTTCATTAAACAAGCTTAAGTATGTAACAAACATATCAAATACATCTAATATCAAGTTTCATATCAAACCAAGCTACAAGGTGAAACCTATAGGACTTAAAAAAGAAACAACCACAATAGTTAACATAGTGTCACAATGAACTAATTGAATTATGTTATCTAATACACTTAAGATAAAATTTACATGATTACCTGAGTCTCCAACTTATTTAATTTAGAATATTATGGAGTGTCATCTCATATTTATCTCTCCTCCCATAGAGTTTGATATGGTATTGGGAGAAGAAATCGGATTGTAAAGTTGTGTAGGATATTTGTCTAATATTTATATGTTATGTACTAATTTTATAATATATATGTCTATTTTGCCTATCTCCATGACTTGTAATAGGTTAGAATATGAACATTCTCTACTTTTGGTGCCAAGTATGAGAATAATATGAATAATCATAAACTACAAACATCTATATATATTTGTGTTTGTCATAAGAATAGAGTTCCACTTTTGAAGAAATCAATAGAGAATTTTTTGGTTATGGTTACTTGTGTGGTTTCTTACGTGTTCCTTGTGTGTGTTCTCATGTATAATATTTGCTTAATTTTTACCTAATTTAATCTAAATACTCTATTTATGTTAATAAATCATTGGTTGTTCTTACTTCTTACTTAACATGATAATTCACCTTTGCTATGTTTCTATTATCCAACCTTTTATATGAATATAATATAGTATCCTATACACTAAAGTATAACCTAGTTATCCTCATCCTTAGCATGTTCTAATGCTTTAAGAACATTTAATAACAATGGTACGGTGAGAATGGAAACAATCCTTCTGAAGGAAATTATGCTAAGATGGTTACCAAGACATAGAGATATTGAGACATGGTTTGACCAAAGAGTATCTAATTTTATAGAAGAAGAATCAAAATAGATTGGTCTTACCATATAATAAATCATTTGAGAGCATATTTATGAAGATATTTACAAAATATTTTGGTGTAACTTACCTAAATTTCTAGATAATTGGTTATCATAGTTGGAATACTATTATTTTAACCTAAAAATAAAAGAAATAATTATCTAAACTGAATAAAAGATAGACTAGTTTCATAAATTAGAAACTGACTAGACAAGAGCAATAGATTATTGGGTTACTACTACTATAAATGGACACATAACAGAGTTTTTAGTACAAATATATATATATATATATATATATATATATATATATATATATATATATATATATATTGAAGTTGTGCATGACTTGTTTGTTAGAGTAATTAGATGGAAAATTTTGTAGTGACTACCTATCCTTGTGAAGATGTTGGTTGTAGACAAGGCCATGGTGCTTACTCTAACCAATATGGAGTAGTCATTTTGGGCATATGGGGGTGTGTGTGATATGATAGTGAATGATGATTAGATGAGTAGATAAGGATTGAACCTAAATCCAAAATGGAGACATGAGGGAAGAATAGTAAAAAAAAATCTAGATTCAGAACATGAGCTACAATAACAAAATAGATGGAATAAATATAAGAATACCCAGGTCGCTATGAGTAGAGGTAATAAAAGTAGTAAAATACATGATGAAAAAGTAATAATATGTGATGAGTGAGATGAAAGAGATGAAGAATTAAAGATGAAGAAAGAATATGATGAATGTTAGTAGACAAAAAAAAGTGACAAAGAATGAGATGAAGAAGAAATGTTTGAAGAAGGCAAGAATAGTGTAGAAGTAGAGTAGTTATAAAATAGATGTAGTGTGTAGCTATAAAAATGGGTATTATTAGAAGAAAAAAATGAATAATTAAGTAAATAAGTAGAACACAATCGTATATTAATCACAAATTCAATCATATAAGAAGAATAAGTCATAAGAAATAATCATTCATTAGAAGAGCACATGTTCTTGCAACCCAATTTATTATATTCTAGTAGATGTTTTCAACAAGGAGAACATGAAAATAATCATTGAGAAGGTCCTTTTTTAGAATAGGTGTATCATTAGGGTACTAAAATTGAAACAACATCAATTCAAAAGGCTTTAAAGGACATATGGCTTTTTGAACCAAGCAAAGGAAAGAAGGAAACAAGTAAAAATAGAGTGTACAAGTTGACTCTTCTAGTGTGTAGATAAATCTTTGTAGTGTGCAAGAAGGATTACATAGAACATAGCCTCTTATTGAGAAAATTTTGCAACAAAACCCCTCTATACCAATTTACAAAATGGGCACTATAGGAGGATTTATAAATCTAGCAACATATGATGGGTCTATAAACCTTGAACAATACCTACTAACTTATGAAATGAGATGGCAAGCTAAGGGCATTACTAAAAAATTTATCAAAAAGTGTGAGTTAGTAATGGAACTAACTGGAAGATAACTTGAGTCTATATACCTTAGATAAATTTAGTAGACAAGTCTATAATAGGTTAATGAATGTTTCATCACAGAGTTCAAGATAAAGCAATGTACAAGTTAGACTATTCAAGACTTGAAGGAGATAAGGTAAAAGTCTAAATAATCAGTTTGCAATTATGATCACATATTCTCTGATGTTATGAATAAGGTAAAATTTTCCTTAATATAAAAAGATAAAAATATGTGGTTTATCAAAGGACTACCCTCCAAAATTAGATTTTCCACTATGCAGACTCAATATGCTACTAAAGCAAATGCTAGTATTGTTGCCCTATGAGTAGAGCAATTGAGTATTATGGCGAAGATCTTATCATAAATTCTAAGATTGAAAATACATTTCAAGATTTTATGAAGATAATGGAGCAATATCATGTGGTAGATAAACCTAATTTAAATTTATGGTGTATGGAGTGTGGGAAAAAAGGACATCATAGGAATGATTATCCTAAGATCAAGATAAAATTTTGTGAAATCTATCAAGTAGTAGGGAACACAATAACACAATGTCATATCCTATAATAGTATGTCAATAATCCATATAATTTATATTTCAAATTTTGTAAGTCACATGATCATGATGAAAATAACTATAGGGATTTATAGGAGCTCAAAGAAGACATCACCAAAAATGCATTTGCCATAACTATGCAGTAAGTGTCTTTGATGAAGTGGATGATTTGAGACCTATAGGTTTATAAATATTGTGTGACTTAAGCAGGTCCATAATGGATTCTTAGTTTTCCATAGTATCAACATCAAGGTCTAGCTAGTTAGACCCCTCCTTCACTGAGTTAGACACCTCTATCACCCCAATACTAGTATGTAATAGTAATAAACTAGTTAGACTACACTAGTTATACAACAATAATTTAGAATTGGAGATAATACCCAAAAACATCAATGTTTGAATATAGCACAAAAACAAGGAGGGTATATAAGAGGTTATCAGTTCAAGAAAGGAGGATCTAGGGGTAGATACAGAAGAGATTACCTAGGTGGTAGAGGAAATAACTATTAGTTCCCTCCTTTAAAAAGATATTTGTGTGGGGAGTATAATCATGTGAAAAATAATTTCCATTTGAATCCCTAAAGATAGTCTTAATGTGCATAATGTAGAATATATGACCAATATGAGATAAATACTATCCTGTCTTGGAAAAGCAAAGAATGGATAAAGTCATCAAGAATGTGAATATGGTGAATACATAGACTAAAGAGGATTCCTTCCTAAACACTATTACATGACATCAACACGTATAAAGATTTTTTCCTCCTCTTGAAATTCCTCATGACCAGGGAATTTGAAAATCAAAACAAGACAAATACCTAGACCTAGCTATAGAAAAGGGCTCATGTATGAAGTTGTGAAGATATTAAAAAACATTCAACATCAAGACATTACTGAAGGAAATGATATAGTAATATATGACCAAATGTATGGCCAAATCATACACATTATGCATCAAGATGGATTTATTACTACACTGACAGATCCATTGAAACTTTTAAGCACACTATGTAATGAAGACATCTCTCATAACATCACAAACTTACTATATAATCTACTCAAATGTGAATAATGAGGGCAATAGAAGATATAAAATCTTGTTTGGTACATCAAAACAAATAAGCCCTAGGATGTAGATGCATGAATTGACATTGAGGTTACACGATATGAAATTCCAAATGTTGTCTTTGATTTTGGCATCACAGTCAACATGATTCCTAGGTCTACATGGGATGCTATTAAATTACTAATTCTAAGTTATAGCCTATGGATGAGTTAAACCCATTGGTAGATTAGAAGACATTGAGATCAAAGTCATAGAATTGACCCTATAAGGTGACATTAAAGCCATCAATATGAAGATAATAGCTACACATTACCCTGTACTAATTGACAATAAATGGGTATATGATGGTTAGATGACTATCAATACTATGTAAAATCAACTATAGGTGCATCGGGAAGATATATTGTCATAATTCCTATGAATAGGGTGTACAAACCTTATATCATTCTATTTGAACCAAATTCTTCATATATCATGCAAGAAATTAGCTAGATTAAGGTAAACTTTGAAGAGAACCCAAAAGCACTAGATGCAACCAAGTGCAATTTCTTGTATGAGCATACTCAACATTAGGTATAATATTTACTCACTCAATATTTGAATACATCTAAATAATGGAGGCCTAAACCAATATTTACTCAACCATTAACACCTAGTTTGTCATGGAATATTGTGTGTCCATGTTTGCTAAATCCCCTACTCATTTAGAAGTTGATTTTCTCTATCAAGTAGATGATCATATGTATGATTACATAGATCGAACTAGAGAAGGCACTTTGACTTGGGAAATAGTTTAGTTTATTAGTGGAGACTCAAGCATACACCTACTCAACTATGCTCATGGTGATCATGAACTCTAATCTATAAGAATGGTATTTTCACATGAGAGACAACTTCCTATGTACTATGCAATTGAGAATATAAATCAATTCATTCTATACCTAGAATTTCATGTAACTACCATCAGTCAACAAAATAGTGCTTTGAATTATGATCTTAAGAGAGTTGTAGTGACATGGTGGGAAATTCATAAAAATGATCAGCTTAAGTGAGATAATGTGTGTGAACTCATGATTAGTAGATTCTAACTACCATAGGTCATTACAAAAAATTGGCCTTTCTTCCAAGAAGGTGAGTGTCCTAAAACCATATTCATAAATGTGTTGAAGTTTAGATTAAAGAATGTGTGGCACCAAAGTGTTTGGTTCACGTTCACATATTTCATTATACACTCACCCCTTTACCATCAGCATGGTATATGCAATAAGAGCACAAATGGGAGACATAATTGGGTACAGGTGTAAATTGATTTCATCCAAACATTTTTTTTTGAAGATGAGAACCCTCTGGTTCATAATGCACTACTAAAAATCAAACATTTCCTATTGCATGGGTGCACATAAGATTTAAGCACTATGATGAAATCCACTACGTAGAAGAATGTAGCTTGTGATCTAAATACAAAATTAAAAAAATATAAAGTTGCAAAGAAAGATGAACAATATCTTATGCAACCATGTTATCGAATACAAGATGAATAAGAGGACATTGAAGATTTAGATACTGATGGTGATATTGATTTATTTATTTGAACCTCAATGGCTAGTAAAACCAATAAAGGACCTTGATATAGAACCTATTAAAG
Organism: Torreya grandis; assembly: GCA_037957365.1. Taxonomy (NCBI): domain Eukaryota; kingdom Viridiplantae; phylum Streptophyta; class Pinopsida; order Cupressales; family Taxaceae; genus Torreya; species Torreya grandis. The sequence continues at coordinate 2,638,732 of JARHVA010001888.1, forward strand.
AAGATAAGCTACATAATATATAAATTCTAGAATAGGAATGACAATGAATGATACAAGAATCCCCTGATGAGTAAAAGCATAAGATTTACTAGTAACCCATTAAAAAGCATGTAGCAAACATTGAAACTAAGGAGATTCCTAAATTGGTGCATATAGGTGATTACTGGACAAAATCTAAAGTTTTTGAAGCTATGAAACTCCTAGAATATTATCAAGAAGTCTTTCCCACTAAATTTTTAAATGTCCAAAGAATTGATCTATCTCTAGGTAAAATGCATATCAAACTCAAGGAGTGCACATGACCCATAAATAAATTTGCATTTATGTTGAATCCAAACATGAAGTTAAAAGTGAAGGCTAAACTCGGTAGAATGTAAGACACAGGTATAATCTATCTTATAGAAAAGGTAGATTGGGTCAGTCCTATGGTAATGTAGCTTAATAAAATAAGGGAGATTAGAGTATCTAGTGATTATCATATTTTGAATGATGCATGTGTGAATGATTCATTCCCAATTACTTTCATAGATGAAGTTTTAGAATCTATTGTAGGCCATGAAGTTTACTCTTTCACGAATGGCTTTAGTGGCTATCATCAAATACCCATCATAGAGGAAGACAGAGCTAAAATGAATTTTGTCATGGAATGGGGATCCTTTACATACAAGGTAATGCTTTTTGGCCTCAAGAATGCACTTGTGGTTTTTTCTCGTGCAATAGTGAATGTGTTTAAAGATTTCATTCACAACTTTTTGTAAGTCTATCTCAATGATTGGACAATATTTTATTTCTTTAAAGAACATTTGACTAAATTGTGCCTCATGTTAGAATGCTATCGAGTTCTTTACATTGATATAAATTTAAAAAAAGTTTATTATTTACACCTTTTGGTGTCCTAGTAGGTCACGTATTGTGTAATGGAGGCATTTTGGTAGACCAGGCTAAAATTATAGTCATTTTTAGTATGCCTCCACCAGTCAGCTCCACATAAGTGTGATATTTTATTGGCCACATAAGGTACTATCATAAGTTTATCAAGGTATATGCATCCATTTCATCTCCATTATAATACTTACTATGCAAAAGTGTGAAGTTTATTTGGACTTTAGAGTACCAAGTAGCCTTTATCAAACTAAAGCAAGTATTAGTCATTATGCATATCCTCATCTTTTTAGATTGGAGTAATCCCTTTCATGTGCATGTTGATGCTTTCAGTATTTTAGTTGGTGTTAGACTTATGTATCCAAGAGATGGTGGACTTGACCGTCCCATACATTTTTCAAGTTGAAAAGTGTCTAATGCAAAAAAAAATTACATGACAACTAAATTAAAAACACTTGCTTAGTGTTTGCACTACAAAATTTTTGACATTATATTTTTGTGACACCATTTGAAGTTTTCATAGATCATCAAGCTATGTGATACCTTGTCAATAAGCAAATGATAGGAGGACACATCTTTAGGTGGTTAATGTTATTTCAAGACTTCCAATTTCACATTAACATCAAGCTAGGTAAATAAAATGTGGGGCTAGATCATTTTAGTCACATTCCCAATGAGAAAGAACCAGAAGAATTATAGGAAGATTCTCCTAATGCTCATGTATTTTTCATTTCTATGATCCCTAAATTTTTTAAATCAATAAATCAATTCCTCAAACAAGGAGTATTCTGTGTGCACTTCCAAGAAAGAGACAAGAAGCATTTTATCAACAAATCATTGCCATATACCATCATTAATGGGATTTTGTATCATTTGGAGAAGGATTAAGTACTATGCAGGGTAGTTCTAGAGCATGAATGGCCACATATTTTACAAGAGGCACACCAAATAATAGGAGGGAATTTTACTAATGAAGCTACTACCAAGAAGTTGTTACAAAGTGGGTTATGGTGGCTGAATCTTCTTAAGGATGGATATAGAGTAGCAAAACACTATAATGTATGTCAATACATGGTTAAACCACTATAGAGAGATGGAATGCCCTTGTAGCCTTTGTATCCAATTGGCCTTTTGAATAATGGGGCATTGATTTTCTTAGACCTATTAATCTATTGAGTAACTATAGTAAAGCAAGGTATATTATCATTATGACTAACTACTTTACCAAATGGGTTAAAGTTGATACAACACCTAGCTATGGTGTAAAGTATACAACAAAGCTTCTATGTGAGAACATTATTACAAGTTTTGGATGCCCCATCAAGCTCATTAATGATCAAGGGATGCACTTATTGAATAACACCATTAAGGCTCCTATTGAAGAATTCGTGATTTCCCATCATAAAAGTAATGTATACCATTCACAAGCTAACAACCAAGATGAGAATTATAATAAAGTGTTGGGAAAAATGTTGACAAAGATTTGTGATGTCAAAAGAGATGATTGGAAAGATTACATTCCTAAAATTTTATGGGCATATCACATGCACTATAATAGAGATACAATTTTTGCTCCATTCTAATTGGTCTATGGGATTGAAATAGTTATGCCAATAGAATATTCGGTACCAAGTCTATGCATTAAAATGGTCATGAGACTAGGGGATCACGAGTCTCTCACCAATATACCTCTTGAACTAAATATGATGGATGAGTATCAACATAAAACATCCTAGATGTAGGAAGTTCATAAGTAGATTTAGAAATCATGGCATGATATGAATCTACCTCATAAGGAATTTCATAAAGATCAACTAGTTTTATTATATGATAGTCATTTCAAAGCATTTTTGGGAAAATTATAGTTTCGATAGAAAGGGCCTTATGTTAAACATGAAATAACATAGTAAGGAACTATTATTTTAAGAGAACTATAGGGAATCATTTTGTCAAGTTGGGTGAATGGTTGTAGGATTAAGCCCTACCACCAATAGTCTTAAGTGATCTCATTCTGTTAAGTGAGTAGCATTGAATAGATTAGGATTTCTCTTTTCTACATGTTTTTTGTTTGTTTATTTTTTATCTGTGTTTGTAGATGATATATTCACTACCATTAGAGAACCAAGATAACAATTATAACATATTTTAATCATGCATAGGATAATTCATGTGTTCCATCATGGATGTCATTAGGAGAAAAATAAAGAAATTAAGTTTGGGAAAGGCATGAAGAAGTCACATCAATAAGATCTTCACCATATAATGGTCATCCACCAGAAGTTAATGCTAAATCTAAGTTTCATTGACTTAATATTTAGTAAATTGGTATCCTATCAAAATCATCTATGCATACTCTTATACAAACAAAAAAGAGCATAACAACATATCTTCACACACGTACCAATGACTAATTATCTTAATTTCTTGATCAGATAATATTTGCCACATCAACCACTACATTCATATCGATTGGATAGCTAAGCATTAAATTTACGTGAAATTTAATTATTACAAACCAAGTATGCATTGCATCTTTTCAAATATTTTATTGACCTAAAAATTCAAAGAGCCAAGCTAGTTTTATTGCACATAGATCTAATTCCATCAAATTTTTGTCACTTCAACTAGCATGAATACTTCAAAACTAATCAAGGGATTGAAAAACAAACAAAAATAAGTAATGGGAATTGACGTGGCTTTCAAAAAGACAAATGTCAATGATCTAGAGCCATATAATTTCCTTTAAGCAATAGCTTAGAATCTATTTCTTCTAAACCCATTCATGTCGCATAACCACTCTCTATCATAGTCCCCCACTACTTCCACAATATATACGTCAAGTGCCTACTTCAAATGCTTAATTTTGGTGACTTGGGGGAGATTATAAAAGTATTGATCGATTGATACAATGATGAAAACATCTACTTTGGATTAAACACCACCATGTCATCAAAACAGAATCCATGGCCTGAGCTTTGGGCATACATATGCGAGGAGTCTCCCATATTTCATATAAGACAAGAATCTTGCCTATTATTTAGGAGGTTTGAGATTTATATGTTCAAGGATCAAGAGGGATCCTAATTGAATAAGTCCATGATGAACTAGTGCACATCCTCATGAAATGCATCACATGGATATTCTAGTAGATGACCAAGTCTCTTAAGAAAATTCTAAAAGGATTCTTGGACATCACCCACTACATGATCCACTATAATGAGTTCAATTAGCCAGAGTAATTTGTTCAGGACCTATTGATGAATATCGACAAGTGTTACACATCACCCAAGCAGACATTCCTATATTAGTTCCTCATATTTTTCCTTTAATTTACATAATGGAAGTCCCTAGAGGGAGAGGTGCACCCCAACACCGAATATTACCTAATGTAACAATTCCCCAACCTCATATAGACACTTAAGCATTGAGCCCTAGCACATGATGGTAAATTTAAATCATGGTGGGAGGAGTACCAAGAATTGATTGCCACATATCCTTAAGTGTTTCTAGATGTAATATAATATTTGGGCCAACATGATGTTATCACCTTGATGCCAAAAGGTGTATTCATATACATTCATGAGTTATTGAGGTCTCCCTTTGGACCTCTCCCATTCTTTTTCACTATGAGGCTGAAGTTGACAAATAAAAAGCCTTTGTAGTTAGGCATGTGACACCACTATATGCCATACCACTTAGTGTAACCATACCTATAATGTAGCAATAAGAAGAAGCCACCAGTTCATAGCCACAAAAGGCAAAGTGTAAGCTTTACATTGAACATCAATCGATGTCTCCTCTACTGAATTATAAGACACAAAGCATGATGACCTAGTTAGATGATCTCAAGATGCCTTAGATATTAAGCTCATGTAACTTATTATAGATAGGGATTGATGAATAAGAAGTTTACTAGGTAATGATTACTGACATGGCCAATGATTTTTATGATAGAGAGGATCATAAGTAATTCTTCTTCTAGAAGGTTGTGTGCATGATCCAAGTGTGCAAATAGGTTCTTCCAAATCTATGGGTTAACCTACCATCATGACCTACATCTATAATCATTGATATTATGTGAGAATAAATAGAGTAGCTATAGTGAAAGATTGACTTTTTCCAACCTCAAAATTTTACTACCTTTACAGCTGAGGATGTACTTAAACCACTTCTAAAAATACTACTAGAGTCATTCATGTGTAGATAACAAACTAGGAATGAGGCTAGGGTCTTTCCTACTCTTTATTAGTGCACATTAAATTTACCAATGACTACACAAGAAGCATATCCTACTTCATCTTCCACTTCACCACCACATAAATATAGATTGGTCATGTTGGGGTAAAAGAAAGCACAAGTTTCCATCTCTATGGTCCAACCAAGTGATTCACCACTATCACATAAATAATATGAGGTCAAAGAACTCACCCATAAACAACCCATAATAGAAGAACAATAGACCTCAAGGGAAGAAGTAACTCATGTAGTATAATGATGAGTCAAATAAGAGGAGAATAAATGGCACAATGAGCAGGCTCAATAATAATAACAACAAGAATGTTGACAAGCTAAAGAAGTTCAGGCCAAACAAAAAGCCAAGGATGTAGAGGATGATTGAAAAAAATCCATTGAAGTGGATAAGAAGGCATATGAAGCTACTGACATAGCCAAAAAATTACATGAGGTGCAAGCATATAAAGATAAAGAATTTGAGCTCACTGCCAAGGCTAAGGCAAAAGAAGAATAAAGATATAAATAAGATAACACAACATATGTATAATAGGCCATGGAATAAGCCACATGTGCACAACAAAAATTTGAAGAAGCTACGAAGAAGAAGGATGAATAAGATGAAACCCTATGCCAATAATATGAATAGGGATATGCACATGCATAGGTACAAGCACAAGCATAGGCACAGGCTATGGCCCTAATAGTGTAAAATAAATAAGAATAATAATGTGCATAGAAGATTGAGGTAGAGGAAGAACATGCCAAATAGAAATCTATGCAAGAAGAGATGAATAAGAAAGTAGAAGAGGAGGATGAAGTTAAAATAAATTAGGCTAAAAATTATGCACAATAACTCAAGCTAGTAATAGAAGCCATGGTGTAGAAATAGAAGGGACCTCAACAAAAATAAGCAGAAGTAACACAACCAAAACAAGAAGAAGAACTAGTTGTAACTACAATAGGTCCTTAGGTCTCAAAATTTCCCTTGGGAGGAGTTTGGCTTTGGGACATCCTGACTATTGGTGCTTGGTACACCACCTTTTTTATCCCACTTGAAATAATGCCATGACCAAACCCTTTAATGACTGCAATCACATTGGTAGCACTCCCCCTCAAGTAGGAAGCATCATTATATGTCTCTAGGCTCTTATTTAATAAAAAACATGATGACGCAACAAAATTTTAGGAGTTCATTTTGGAGAAGGTTGCCTTTTTAGAGAAAAAAGGGATCAATCTAAGTTATAAAATATTGATTTGAAGGATCATATCCATGAAGTCACCAAGCTTATTCAAGATGTCTATCTAGAGTTGGTCACTTTAAAAATTAGAGACCAAGTCATGTCTAACTAGTGAAGACTCAAGACTCTAGTCTTTGATTTAACCAAGGATTGGTGTGTAGATGAAAAAATTTGCACATTCATCACATTGGCTAAGGATGTGAATATAAAGGCTAAAAATCTCATCACTTTGGTGGAGGAGTATCAAGGCATACTAGACACTACTACCCTATAAGAACAATAGGTCACATGTAACTTACTGGACTAGAAACAACATCTAGATGTTTCTTTAGATGTTTCTTTAGATATTTCTTCCATAGACTTTGACTTGATTGTAATCACCAAAGCAACATGGGAAGCCACACTAATTCTATGGATGAGAATGATAGATTAATTCAAGATTTACTTCATTCTAGCGACAATGTACATGAAAACATCCTCAATTGGTAGAGTCATCTTTTACATATTTCTTTTTCTAGTCTCTAAGCTCAATGTCATGTAGACAAACTAGAGTAGTTGAGTGGTAAGATTTAGACTAGGGTCACCAACACCAAAGCAAATATGAGCATCACTGATGACATGGATCTCAAGTAGAGAATTAGATATCATGCACCATTTTACAACCAATTATAGATGATCCAAGAAGTCATGCTAGACTAGAATGCTTACAAGATCGATATATCTTCTCTTTACAATGATGTTACCTAGATTCTCAACATAAATACATACAAGCTACCTTAGGATATTTAGTAGATCATTTCTCAGTATAAGGCTACACAGTCTAAGCCTAAGGACTCTTCTAGTTAGTCATCATCTACATCCATACCACCTTTATCAAGTTAAGTACTATGCAGAGTATGAATTTTGTAAAATTTTGTATTAGGGATGATTTCATAAGACAAGCAGGGCCAAGTTGGTTGAAAACCCATAAAGGGTGGCCACCTAGTTATACCAACCTATTTAAAACTTGAAAGGGTGTTAGTTTGGTATTCTACTTAGTTAAAAACTCAAAAGGGAAGCTAAGTAGTGCATAAGAGGTGAAAACTAAAAATGGCACCTTGAATGATTACTGTAATTCTTACTGGTCTAAAATTCTTTAGCTTCTACCCCTTGTGTAAGTTTAAAGATCCCGTGACAATATCTTGGGATGAGACAACATTTTAAGTCTAAGAAAGTATTAGGAGAAGAAATTGGATTGTAAAGTTATGCAAGATATTTGTCTAATATTCATGCATTATGTACTCATTTTGTCATATATATGTCTATTTTTCCCTATCTTCATGACTTGTAATAGGTTAGAATATGAAGTCTCTAATTTTCATGACAAGTAAGAGAAAAATATGAATAGTCATAGAATGCAAATGTCTATATATAGTTATGTTTGTAAGAAGAATAGAGTTCTACTTTTGAAGAGATCAATAGATATTTATCTAGTTATGGTTACCTATGTGGTATATTAATTTTTCCTTGCATGCATTCTCATGTGTATGTTTTCTTACTTTCTACCTAATTTAATTTGAATACTTTTTTTTATGTTAATGAATAATTGGTTATTCTTACTTCCTACTTAATGTATGATAATTCACCTTTGCTATGTTTTTATTATCTAACCTTTTATATGAATAAGATATACTATCATATGCACTAAAGTATAACCTAGATATCCTCATCCTTAACATGTTTTGATGCTTTAGGAACCTCTGCTAACATATGGGTTAAACCATACCCAAAGGATATGATGCTAATGCATATTGTGACTATCACCAAGGCCTTGGAAATTATATGAAAAAATGTTATACCTTGAATCATAAGATATAATATCATATTGATGATCAAAATAATACCTTTGATAATCCTCCAAAGGATTCAGGTTCACAACCTAGTGATCACTGGAATCAAAAAATATTTAGCAATCCTTTTCAAGATCATTCTAATAAATATTTATATGTGTAAATGGAATCAAATGCACATCCTCCTCCATCACATTATGGGGACCCAGTAGATGTTATTATTGGAAATTATACATGCATAATACCTCTTACGGTTCAAATAATTTATATTACATTTGATGACAATGAATAGTGGATGATGACTCAGATATTAATTCATTATTTATTCGAGCATAGACTAACCCTAAACCTATACATAATGTTATGATAAATAACAGTGCTAGTGATAATCTATGTACCATGACATTACTTACACATTTTAGATATAGACATTATGATTTATACCCTTCAACCAAAATAGTTAGAGCATTAGATGGGACATCACAACATATTGTTATGAGATTTATTAACATTTATAGGTTGGTCTAGCACATGTGGTTACCACCTTGTCAATTATTCCATATATAAGAGTATTTGATATGTTATTAGGATGAGATTGGATACATATAGTGTACACCTTACTAGTGCATGAGTGTATTAAATAAATTTGAACTAGTAAGATAGTCAAAATTTTCAAAATTCTATATGAACATCTAATTGAATAAAATAATTTTATTCTAAGATAACTAATTCTCAAACCTAGTAAGGTTAATCCTCCTTGAATGGGTAAACAACATGTAATACCCTTTCTTAAGTGATCCATACTTGAGAGGCCTTTTCACTAGAGATATACACTGGATTCCATAGAATCCTCATCTAATCCTACATAATATATTCAATTACATAGAGTAATTCAACATGTTACAATTACTACTACTTCAAAGAAATCTCAAGGCACAAAAGGATGAGTTCTAATAATCCATACCCTTTATATTGTTTCTTCATGACCACAAAGTATTATTATACATGCATTTAATACCATATATTCTATAGATTTAGATATGACACCTATGCATGCTCCTTGGCAATACCACCAATTTGATATACCATGCTCTGAGTTTGGACATACCTATGGACATCCATTAGATGGGAACATAGTCCCACATTTTATTTTAAAATATTCCAAAAATTTATTAAAAAAATACAAAAAAAAAAAATCAAATATTTAATAACATACAAAACATTCATAAAATGCAAAATACAAAAAAAATTCAAAATTCTAATGTTTATTATATCTTTAGTATCTATGTTGTTTGATTTATGTTATTAGATAAGATATCATTTAATTTATATATATACATATGTTTCACACATCTTTGAGTGTGATACAGACATATTTAAACACATTATATATGCATTACAAATGTTGGACCTCTCCTCTACTTACATCATATAGTATGTTGGGGGCATATACTTCTTCAATCATGATTCATACAAGTTACATATCCTTTATGATCATTTCTATATTATCATGTTTAAGCTTATATACTAATGCTTACACATGTCTATACCCATGCTCATATATTTCATAGTTTACTTTATATGTTATGTTACATAACATTTTTTTACTAATACATATATGCAAGGTCTAGTATGATATGGTTATCATTGTTGCTTGTGGTTAGTCTATTTTTCACTTCCTTGAGTGTATTTAATTACTTGATATTGTATTTACTATGGAACATTTGAATATGTTCCTTACTTGTTGGCCCTTGTGCCATTATATTTTTGATTGGACATTTTAATATGTCATTCGATGTTGGATTCACATTTAAATATATCATATTTTTTTATTGTGCAGAATTTGGACGTGCCCATTGTATGAGGTCTCCTTAGACCATTTTTTTCCATTACATTGAGTGATATTGTGTGTGCTTGATTGTTTGTTGATATTGTACTCTTACTCTCTAGATGTTTCCATGATATATATCATACATCTTAGGACTTCATGTGATTATATACTACAAGCTTAATTGATATATCTACTTTGACATGTTATCCCTATATGCTACATGATTCATACATAGATTACACATCAATCTTATCCTTTTTGGGTAAGGCAACTAATAGATTATATTTCCCTCAAATAAAAAATGTGGGTTGGGGGAAATATAATTTGGGGCATGTCATAAAAGTATGACCTCCACATTTTAATAGTTTCTAGATTCTAGTGGGGGCACATCATAAAGACATGACCTCCACACTTACAAACTTTCTATGTTTTCAAATTTTATTGGGTGCATGTCATAATAACATGACATCCAAGCTTACTCATTTTCTAGTATATCCATATTTTAGTGGGGAGATGTTATGAAGACATGACATCCACCTTTTCATAATCTTGAGTTCAATTTCATGATTTAGATATCCATTTAGGTCAAAATCCTATACATTGCACCAAATTTACATGGACTTGAAATAATTTTTTTATGATTTATGACACATATATCCTAACTAATACATATTATAGGTGCATATTCCATTCTATTACACTAAAAATTATAAAATTTATCAATTATAATATTCATCAGGATGCATCAATTACACTAAGATGTATTGTTATCCAACTTTTTTTCTTGCAATAGTTGGTTCATTTTATAAGTTGAAGTTATTAAATTATTCAAAATCACTATATTTATAGTTTGGATTGATTAAATCATCCAATATCACAAGATTTATATGAATAGTTTATTAGATAATACACCCTCACTGGATTAAATATTTACAACTGAGTTGTAAAATTGAGATTTAGTGATCTCAATGGTCATGTCACAACTCATCCTTGCATTGGATTGGAGGAATAATACATTACAATATCCTCTTTAAAATATCCAAGGTTTAGGTCTAAAATTATTTAAGATTTAGTGATTTATAAAGAAACATATTTACTAAGTCAAAGCATCAAGAGGCAACATGGTTACATCAACACATGTATACTCCTTCCTTACTCTCTGTATTTTTAAAAATTTTAATTATTTCAAATTTTTTATTATATACACTAATTTATACTATAATATTATCTTGGTTACAGGTCATACGCCAAAAAATCACTCAAATTGGACTCAATAAAAAATAAGGTGTGTTGTACACACCTAGGTACACATTTCCTTCCTTTAAACTCATAATTTAATCCTTATGCATTACTAGATTAAAGGGGCCAAGGGGGTGTGGTGATGAGAAAATTTAAATAATAAAACTAAATATTTATATTATCTTAGTCATGTAAATTTAAAAATATCAATCAGAGATCTACCCTTTAGTTTTTGACCCCCTTACTACCAAAAGGCTCATATTCACCATCTCATTATGCCTAAATATTTATATCTTAGTCTGATCCATATCATTCTAATGACCGATGTTTCTTGCACTACAAATAAATCTAAAAATATGATTAAAATCCTTCACTATCAATTTTATATCCATACATGTTTTCTAGCCTTCTTGACACTATTAGCCACAATGGGGCACTATCATCGACAGTAGTGTCCAAATTCTTATCTAGTGTCTAATTAGAAAAATTCATCCAAATTGAAAATATTCAAAAACCTATGGGTCAGACTATTTTTCTTATTTAACCCTATTGTGAGATATTTTCAAAATGTGTAGTATAAATAGAAGTCTAAGCCTTCTCATTGTTCATCTAGAAAATACCAAGAAAGCACTTACTAAAGATTAATCAATCAAATTCACAACCAAGCTATTATATCAAATATAGGAGCCTTCATATCTCAGGTATGAAGAATTCAAATAGTTTTCCATAAATGATATTTGTCAAGTTACAAGCTAGATCATGACATGTATCTTCATATAGTATATTGTATCCTTGTGCACACACACTCCCACATATAGGGGATAACTACATAATTTTAAGGTCCTCCTTATATTATTTTATATGTAGGTAATGTATAGTGACAAAGGGGTCATTGAAGTCAACTCAACATATGAGCCCACTAACCCATTATTAGTAAATTGATTTTATGGGTGAAGTGTGAAGAGGTAGGGTTAGATTAATTAGAAAGAAGTAACAATATATATCTAAGATATAAATATATTAGAATAAAATTGTATAAAAACTATAAAAATGAAGTTTGTCACATTGGTATCCTGTTGTTATTCCATATTGGACACTTGTGTCATAGTCAAACACTAGAGAATTAATGGAATTATCTAAATCTTATGGTAGTGTATATGACTATAAAAGTACAATTTATAGAATCTAATCCTTTATTTAAAATATTTATCTTGGATAATTTATACCTATTTCCAGTCTATATCTACTTCTGCACAACAAAACTATCTAAGTATCATTTCTCATTGGTATTACAATCAATTGATAAAATTCATGAAGCAATATCAATACACAGAAGATCTAGATGTGAGTTAATAAGTAAATCACAAAGTGACATAGATGTAGGCGGGAAAATCTATAAATGAGGTGAAAAAGCCACAATTGATATTCAATAATGAGAAACACCCCAATACATAATTATTCTTCCTCTAACTACTTATCTGAAAATATTTGCCACACAAAAATATAAATATATTATTCAAAAAGCTCATGAGAATCAATATGATTTAATGACATTTACCAAGGGTAAAAAATATTTAAATATTAAGGGGTGGACGTGTATTTTTGTAGCCAATGGGTCCAATCTCCTTAAGAAAGCAATGGTAAAAAATATTTAATTTATTTACATGAGATTACCTCATGTTGATAAATTAGATATATTTATTTATTTATTAACCATTGAATAATATTAAGGATAAATGGCTCATTTAAATAATATTTGTTCCAACACTCCCCCTTAATTTTTAGTGAGGATACAAGCCATAGTCATCTTAATAAAAAAAAGTATACTATGTATAAATTTGAAGGATTTAAAAACCCTCATCATGCCAAAGTCACCTTTTGAAACAAAACAAATTATAATCCATAAACTAGTCAAAGTCAGTTTTAGGCTAACATGATCAAGAAACTACATCTCACAATTTATCATGAATAATCAATCAAACATATTTAGAGACTTTTATAACATAAGGACCTTCATTACAAAGTATACTTTTATGTTTGGGGTACAAAATTCAAACTTCCAAATAAAGTTTACAATGCTTTACAATGAGAATAAGTATAGATAAGAAAATGGAACACATGACAATGAGAAATTGACATTGTCATACACACTTCCCCTCAATGAAAACTCTAGAAGGCCTAACATTACACGAAATTGAAAAAAATTGGTAGCACCAAGTGTTTTTGTGAAGATATCTACCACCTATTCATCTATATAACAAAATTTTAGATCAATATCACCATTAAGAACTTTTTATCAAATAAAATGTACATGAAATTTAATATATTTAGTTCATTGACACTGCAATATATTTTTTTCCATTTTATAGAAATTTGGTTATCACAATGAAGGACGGTATTGTGAGAAACATGTAAATAAATTTATCCAAACAACCTTTGCAACCACATGGCTTCTATAGTAAATTTCATAGCTTGTAATCTTCTTCAATGGAAGAGATAATGATAATATGTTTCTTTTTATTGATCTAAGTGATAGTACCTACACCAAACTTAAATACATATCAAAAAGTATATTTATGATCTATAGTATCGCCAACATGGTCAACATCAAAAATACCATATAATTTAGTATTATTAATGGAATAGTAAAAAAAACTATAATTAATATTTTCCTTAATATAATGAAGTATACATTTAGCTAATTTTCAATTATCCAAATATGGATCTTGCATTAATCTAGAAACATCAGTAACATATGAAATATCTAGATTAGTAATGGTTAGATAAATCAAACTACCAAGATTCTATCTATATAGAGTAGGGTTAGCTTTTTCACATGTAGGTTTAGGATAACATATAAAACCAACTTCAATAGGAGTATATGTAGATATAAAATCAAGCATATTAAACTTAACAAGAAGATTATGTGCATACTGAGATCGTGATATAACAATAGAATTTTTATCCTAAAATATAGCCATTCTTAAAATACGATGAAAAATACCTAAATCAGTCATTTCAAACATTTAACATAGTTTATCCTTATATTTATGAATTAAAATAATCTAATTTCCAATAATCAAAATATCATCAACATATAATACAATCAATATTAAGTGACCATTTTTAACTTTAACAAAGAGATCATTATCAGAATAGTAGTTATAGAAACCTAGTTATTTAAAGAAAGAAGTAATTTTAAAATGCCAAGCATGAGGAGCTTGTTTTAAACCATACAAATATTTATTTAACTTCTACACATAATGTTTCATGCTAGGATCAGTGAAACATTTAGGCTAATACATATAGATTTCCTCTTTTAAATCACTATTTAGAAAAACATTCTTGACATCCATTTGGTGGATACCCCAATCATTTTAGGCTATAAGAGTAATAAGTAATAAAACAGTACTCATTTGTGCTACAAGAGCAAAGGTTTCAACATAGTAAAATCATAGGTGACTAATCTTGCTTTAAACTTGTCAATTTTATGAATTGAATTTTACTTGATTTTATAAATCCACCTACAACCAACAATATGTGTTTTAGGTGGAGGCGGGACAAGATCCCAAGTCTAAATTTTAATCAAGGCATTATAAACAATTTTCACAATAAATTTCCATCTATCATTCTGAATGGCTTCCTCAAAATATTGAGGTTCACATTCATACATAGTCATTAAGGCATGAGAAGAATGTTGAATCCTAGTTAATTTATAAAGATTAACAACATTAGAAGATTAGATTAGGGTTTTTTACCATTTAGGTATTTTAGATTAAACATGATTCTCAAGAGGTTCTTTAGACTCTAAGTAATCCAAATATGGATCAACTTCCTCTAGGTCATATGTTTCTTCATAAGTAGAAATAGGAGAACCATGTTCATCAAAATAAGAACATTAAGGAGGTTCCATAAAGGGCTCACATTTTTTTTTCAAAAATAAGAACATTCCTATTCTTAATGATCTATCTTTTAGATGGATCATATAATTGTAATCCTTTAGAATTACCTTTCATAACCTACAAAAATAAAATAATAGGAGGTAGGATCAAACTTATTTCTTTTAAATTTAGGAATAAAGATGGAAGCAGGGCTACCAAAGATTGTAAGATGAGCCAAACTGGGTTTCTTTTTAGACCACATTTAGAATGAATTTATTACATAAATCTGAGAGAGGTTTGGGAATAAAATGCAATTTTTGATGAAATAAGATATTAATTTGAAAATAAGTACACCATTTGCATTGTATAACTATATTTAATAAAAATAGGAAATTGTAAAGTGGAAAAATCTATACAAAATTTGGTGAACAAAAAGATGTTTTTTAATTATACCAACCTAAGTAGAAAATGCCTTTGAGACATTTTTAAATGGACTTGTTTGGAGGCTGAAATGTGCCAATCAAGGAAGAATCCACTAGTAAGTGTATGCATATGAAACCCTTGTAACTATATAAGGATAAAACATTAGGTTAAAGTTTTAGATATGCAAATCCATCATAATAAGTTAAAACCCTAAGAGGATTGCCAACCCTAAGTTAGAAAAAAATTCAATCATATGAATCATTTTCACCAAATTTTTAACCCTAAATTTGGATGTGGATCCTACTTAGATAGATAGGGTTAAGAATATAGAAATGATAATGTACAATAGTGATAATCATATCTAAATTAAGTCAATTAAATGTTAAACTTAAATATGATGTATACTATAAATTTATTAAATTAAGATAGGATAAAAGTAGTAACAAAAACTATGTTTTTGATAAACTAAGGTGGAAAACTAGGGGCTGAACCCTATATAATCAAAAAAGACAAGAAGGTAAACAAACAAAAAATGCCTTCAGAGAAACGATGGCACAGTCGAGAACAACAGACAGAAACAAAACACAAGCAATGAAAAGACCAGAGTCAGAGAGGTCTCCCCTTACATAACTATTGATTTGATAAGATCATTAAGTTTCTCATTCTCCATGTTGTCAGCATACCCAGTATTACCCACCACTTCCAGCACAGACATGTTTAGCAGAATTGTATTTTGAAGCCCTTTGGCGAAAACCTTCTCCAGCTTCTGAATGTGGTCCTTCAGGGCCCCAATTTTAGTTTTCCAATCAGTCTCATTCTCAGTGCCCTCACCAAATTCCTCGAAATACATTTTCCCCTTATTTTTAGTAGTTCCCATAGTTTCAGCACCCTGCTCCTCAATAACCTCAAAATCCCTAGTAGCCTGCTTCCCTCCAGTGTCCTCCAAAATTTCTTGGATTTCTAGCTCCTCAAACTCTTCCTCCTGGGTTGATTATTTTGAAGCACTTTATGAGTAATCAATCAGTCTGGCCTTGCAATCTACCTTGACCTTCACACTCTGGAGGGGAATCCTTATTAATTTTGGAAGGCTTGTGAGATTTTCCACCTTGGCCCCCCATGGCCCTACCCAGATTCATGTGGGTCCCTTCCGTAGTCTCTTTAATATTTTATTCCTCTTCATCAAACTTTCTCTTCTTACCCTTATTTCTCACAAAGGAGCTGGGGGTATCAATAGGGGTCTTTTCAGGGGTGGAGAAAGAGATCTTTTGTTTTGGTAAGAGCAGGAGAAACCCAAGACTCATCAATAGCATTGTCGAACACCGGGTTGGAAGGAATGTCTCCACTATCAACTCTGATATTCTTGGTTGGCTCAAGGGCATGGTGAAAGTTTTATAGGCAAAAAATTAGCCCCTGGTGTAGGGGAATAGGGTTTATATCTGGCTTCTTAGCCATTTTAGCTCTTACCCTCAGGACAGAGTGTTCTAAAGAGGAGAGTAAGTAAAAAGGAAAGCTAATAATAACATTACACCTGAAATGATTTAACAAAGGAAGGTGGTAATTTTAGAACCTATTAAATCACCCCTTAAGAGTGAATTACTTCATTAGAATGAAGCACACTCCATCCCATGGCTCCAGAAGTTTAGCGTGTTTGAACCCTCCTTGAAATGGGACGAGTTCTTCTTCCTCACCCAGAAACAGTTTATGGCTAGCCACATCCATGATTTTGGTTTTCCTTTGAGGTTTTATACCCTGCATGGTCATTCCCATATCCATAGAAATCACCTTTTCATAGATTTCAAAACTAATTCTGCCCACTGTGACCTGCCTATTCAACCATGATCTCACAAACTGCTCAGACAAGTTTTCATCATAACCATTTAGCCTTTCCAAATATGGGCTGATACCCCCTTCTTTAAAATAATGCCAAACCAATGGATTATCTTTAAATTCACAATAGGAGACAAGTTTAGTTCGAATACGGTCTCCCTCCATCCTATATTTGTAGACCCGAATAGTGGAGTTCCTAAGTTCTACCTTCAGCTTTGAACTGGTAGCTAACCCTTGCTTTTGTTTATGCAAAATGTAGATGTGATAGCTCATTTTATGAAATGCCCTACAGCGATGACGTTGTCTACTCCCATGCTTAAAAATAACTTCCCCTTGATTTTCATGATGAGACCCGTGTGCCTCAACCTCATGATACAATGAATTATGAATGATTATCAAGAAAGTACTAAGGTTATCAAGTTTCAAGATCCCTGATGGCCCTCTCCATGTGGACTGCCTCTGAGAGCTATCCTTGTAATCAATGCACCTCATTCTTGACAAGTCATCTCCTTTTGAATGATCTCCCTAATGTTTAAGGGAATATGAACACCTTTTCACCACACCCTCCAACTTGAAAATTGTTGACCAAGGTTGGCACAAGCATCAACGACCCTGTTGCCTTCTCTGTAGGTATGGGAAATCTCAACTTTAGAAAACTTTTGTAAAAGAAATTAGATATCAGTAATGATTTATTTTAGCTTGATTCCCATATTTGATACTTTATTAATGGCATCTATGACCATCTTAGAGTCTCCTTGTATATTCAAGTTCCTTATTCTTAGGGATATAGCTAAATTTAGTCCCCATAGTAAAGCCATTGCTTCAGCATAGTTGTTGCTTTGGCATCCAATTCCACCAGCATAGATAGCAGACATCCATCCTTTATCATTTCTTATAATTCTTCCTCCACTAGCTTTACCATCCAACTTGGATGCCCCATCAAAGTTGAGTTTCATCTAGTTAGGTTTAGGGGGGATCCCTTTAGTATTAAGTCTTTGTAGCATTTTGGAGTTATTATACCCAAGGATCTAGTTTAAAACCTTCCATTTGGCTGCAATTTGGTTTTCAATTTGAGATAGGGGTTTCTCTGCAACATGAATATGAGCTGTTGTAACACTTTCCATAATGGTCTTAGCAAAGGAGTTAAACACCTGAGAAGCATTTCTAGCAGTGTCCTTGAAAATTTTGTGGTTGCGCTCTTTCCATAAAGTCCAACTCAAACATGGTAGAGCTTGCTTCCATAATTCCATAAGCCAGGGATGTGTGAAGGTTGGGTTCTAGCTAAGAATTACTTCTTTAAGGTTACAATTACATACCCATTCAATACCAAGTTGTTAAGTATTGTGCCCCATAATTACCTGGCAAACTCACAGTGGATAAAGAGGTGTGAAACTGATTCCTCTTTTGAACCACATAAGAAACATCTATTAACCAGTGTAAACCCTCTCTTTTGAAGGTTATCCTGAGTAAGGATTTTGTTATGAGCAGCAGCCCACCAAAACATGTTAATTTTTGGAATAAGTTTATGATTCCAAACCTTTTACCATACATCTTTATTCTAAGCTTTAGGAATGAGCAGATGCTAAGCAGATTTGATAGAGAATGATCCATTCTTATCTAGACACTAGTATTTTTCATCCTCCTAGGGGAAGAGAGGGATTTTAATCTCCTGAATTCACTACTGGATCTCCTGAACTCTTGGGAAAAGCTCAGGCTGGTGAACACAACAATCCAAAAGATTTTTCTAGCTCCTCATCCCATTGTTATTTTCCATATAATCACTGACCCTATCTCCAAAAATTTGGGTAGTCAAGTCAACAATCTCTCCATAGTTTCCCTATGTGATGAGAGCCTTGTCTTAACCAGATATCATCCCAGAATTTAATATGCCAACCATTTCCAAGATTCCATCTAATTCCCTATTTAAGAAGGCTTCTACTTTTTAGCATTTTATTCCATATCACAGATCCTTGGGGTAATCCTGTCTATTGAAGAAAGTTGGAATCATCAATGCTATGCATGTATTTGGCATACATTATTTTCCCCTAATCATTGCTTTTATGGATCAGGTTCTAACTAAATTTTGAGAGAAGGGCTTTGTTCATGTTCCTAATAGACCTAATATTAAGTCCACCATGAGATTTTGGAAGACACACTTTTTCCCATCTGACTAAAGACATTCTCTATTTGTCTTCCACTCCCATCCATAAAAATTTCCTTTGGATCTATTCTATTTTCTTAGCAAAATACACAAGAATTTTAAAAAGAGATAGGAAGTAAGTAGGAATACCTTGTAGTGAATCTCGAAGAAGTTGCAGTTTACTAACACTACTGAGTAGTTTCCCCTTCCAACCAAGAAGTTTCCTCTGTATTCTTTTCACAATTCCATTCCAAAAACTAAGGATACCTCTTTGATCGAGAGTGGGAGACCTAGGTAGGTAGTTGGTAGGCTAGCTTTAACACATTCTAATATATCAATGATTATATGTCTAAGTGCATTAGGAGTGTTGAATAAATACACATTACTTTTCTGGAAATTTATCCTTTATCCCGATTCTCTGGCATAAGATATGGAAATTATAAAGAAATAATGTACTTTGTTGGTTTTAATGTTACCACAGTTCTAAATCTAGAATAGGTAGGAAGTAGATTGTCATAAGATTCTAAAATAGTCACCAAACTATGAATTGAGTTCTTATGGAATTGTAGACACTAGCATCAACCTTGGACATTAACATTTATGCTATTGTCTAAAATAAATACATGTGTTATGTATGAAATACCTACTGGAAAATGATACAACCACTTAGATATTTCTAGGTTTATCTTTTGTCTTCATTTTGGTGCATTCAGATGTGGGTCATGGATTATCACTTCTTGTTAAATTATAAAACCCTGGTTCTTCATCTTCATAGTGAACTTGGAAAAATTGGGTTAGTGGGATCATGCTGTCGAGCTAACCCGAAAGACCCCTTATATCAATCGGTGTTTTTTATAGAGCCATTACTTTGAAGAGGGCCTTAGATTGCTGTAGTTATTTTTAAGGTGTTGGATTATGTGTGTTCATAAGGGTGAGATATATGGAAAGTAAGTACATCCATGACCTAGCTTGTAACTAGGAAAATCAAACTCTTGGGCCACACCTTTAGTTCTTCAAACCTATATATGTGTTGTCCTTATAACTGATATGGAAATAGGAGAAAATAATAAATCTTTGATTAATTGAATGCTTGTAAGAATGCTTTTGATAAATTACCTTGGTCTCTTCTAGTATTTTCTAGGTTAGGAATGAATGAGGAGTGATTGTGAAAACATACCACTCATATTGGGAAATATCTCACATCAAATCACTTATGCCAACCATTAAGATATTTTTGATTTGTAAATTATATGAATTTAGAGCACTAGACACTTGCATCAAGGTAGGACACTAGAATCAATGTAGGGGTTTGGATTGATGCTTGTTTCCTAGTAGTGATAAAATAGGTATATGATCAAAACTTGTAGGGTATAAGATAAACATATTCTAAGCATTTTGGGAAAGATAAAAGATTTGGGTCATCAACATAAGTCTAATCAGACCAACAAATAGGCCAAGAGGCACAAGATAGAGTAGATATGAGACTTGTGAAATTGGGAAAGGTCTATTACTGTAAAAGACCAAGGTGTTATATAATTCATAAATATTATGTATAATATAATGAATTCATGACAAACCCTAAAAATGTGATATCTCTCTAAATCCTAATCATCAAACCTTAATATTTTTATTATGAATTCTTTGAATAATTTTTCAACTCTGGTAAATTTTTTATATGAAAATACATAACATATTTAAATACATAATCAATTATAAAAAATTAGGGTTTCACCCATAATATTTTCCAAATTAAAAGTTGTGATACCACTTATTATGAAACACACTTATAATAATTGAATTATTCAGAATATAACATAGAACAACATAAAAAAATAGATATTGGTGGGCCAAGATGCCCAAATATTCAATATATGTGTAAATATAATAATGCCCTAATAGTAAAGTAACACCATACAATACTCCTTCAAGAAGGAATAAATCCATGATTCCACTTCAAGGGGGACACCTCCAATATCCTTATAATAAATAAGAGACTCAATACACCTTGATATATATTACAATTATATTCATATCCCTTATATATACATTTATATAACTACTAAATAATGGTAACCTCGTAATACCAATATAGGTTGACTCATTAACCAATATAATAATTCTCACTATATTAGACCCATAAAACTAAATAAGGGAAATGTGTTCCACATTTTGGCATATCCATCAACCCATATACAGTATAATATAATATCCTTAAGTACATAAAAAATCCTAACACTTTCTTACATACAACTTAGGTTTTCATGATTGATTTTAGATATGCATTACTTTCTTACATGTTAATACAACCTTGAAAAAAAACTATCTTCCTTAAAGTGCCTACATTATTTAAAATTTACCTACGGTTTGATCACCCTATTCTAGATTTGATTTGATTTTTATCTTATCTCTTTCTATACATTAAACATGACTTCTAATGATGTTGATCCTTATATAGTTTATGTAACACAAGAAACAAATATTATTATATGGTTAGCCAAAATCCAAAATAATTGGAAATTATAAATAATCTATGCTAGTGTACCTCAGATTGAGCAATAGAAGAAATATGAAAGTGGAATATGCCTTCAACTTTTTCTTATGATGAATTTGATTGTGCTCAAAAGTGATGTGGTTGTAAATGGATTGTTTAAGCATATGGATGAAACTATTAACACCTTTCCATTTAATATTGATATTTTGATTATTTAGTTTGATGATGCTTGAAGTTTTGGTAGATGGATTTGGACAACACTTTGTTATGTAATTTTATGTTTGTGGAAATGGAGGTGAATGGATCCATTTATATATTTGGTTTGATTGATGATATACATTGATCTTGGTTGGAGATAAATGATAGAGGATGATTAAATTTATGGGAGATTATTAAACTGGATAATGGGAATCTTAAGAGTGGAAAATAGGCGGGGAATTTTAGGATTCTAAAATTGGCAGTGGAGATAGTGGAGAATCATAGATGATTATTTAATTTGATGATGGGGGATAGGAAAACTCTATGGCATTATGGAAATTTGGAAAGTGGAAAGGGGTGGAAGATGATGTCATGATGTGGGGGTTATTTTATTTCTATATTTTGATAATTTTGGATATTCAAAATCCATGGAAATAAGGAAGGATTATTTAATTATTTTGGATTAATTAACTAACAAAATATGATGAGGATTTTATGAGATTGGAGGTGGTTATGGAAGAAATGATTTAATTGGCTATGGGGCGGTGAATAGTGAAGGTTAGGGATGTTATTGTGAGTATAAGAGTTATGAGTTGAAAGTGTCACTAAATGTATAATTTTAAGTGTCTAAATTTTGGCTCTCTTTGAGAAGGTGTTGCAAGACATAATGAATGGAGTCAAAAATTTTCAAATAAATAAGAATCTAAAAGAATGTGGATGAAAAATTAGAGGATGACAATGATAGAATGTAATGGATGATGCCCCCTTGAGATGACATGCGAGTATGAAGGATACATATGGGTTATTGAAAATAGAGATAAATCAGCTAGAATGAAAGAATTAATGGGTGGGTGATGAATAAAGAATGGTTAAGATGTAAGATGTGATGACGAGATTAATTTGTGGATGTAATTAACCCATTTAAGCTAATTATTACATGATTTGATTTTCAATGATGATGGACTCGTTTTCCCCAAGTAGGGATGATTCGGGAAGGATACATCTCAAGATAATCTACACACTTTGATTTTACCCAAGTAAGGTGGATGTGGGGAAAATATCCAAAAAATGTCACAAGATTAACTTGCCCTAAGTAGGGTAAATTTGGGAATGACTAATCTAGATGATGAGCTACGCACTTTGATTTCCCCCAAATTAGAGTAAAATAGGTAAGTTTAAATTGATAATTGATTGATTGATTTGAAAGCATATATTAGGGATTTAACCTATTAAATGTATTAAGGATAATATAAATGATATTGATGGAAGATTTAAGTTGATATGTTGATGGAAACATATGTGCAAATGGTATAATGACTTTTCCAAGAATGAATAAGCCATAAAAAACCAAACACATAAGGATGCCCAAAAGTGATGAAATAATGATAGAAGAATAATGTGATGATGTATTCAGAGATAACGATGGTTGTGAATAGTTTATGATGGAGGAGGAATGTGATGAAATTATTAAAGATGATAACGTAAATAATGATAATAAAATTGGTTGAGCTTACCTGAAAACCAACATGCAATTGAGTGATTCTTATATAGTCCAAATGGACCTCAAGCCAATGTTGTTCTCCCAAAAGGGGAGGAATGATGATGATAAATAGATGAAGATAAATGATGATATGATATTAAAAGATGTTAAAGATGGATTATATGATTATATTTTAAAATGGATGTTAAAGAACAGATAGATTTTGAAAATAGAATATATTTTAGCTTAGTTTGTTTAATCATATACTTTAAAACTTGATTTTAATATAACATAGAATGATAAACACCATGATAGCTTGGCCTTAATATACATAAGGATTGACCACTAATCCAATAGACAAATGAAAAATAGAACAAAAAAACACCATGATATGTAAAAATTAGGATAACTTTGTTGTTGTATGTTGATGGATGGACTCAAGTATAAGTGTGAGAAATCACCATGATATGTAAAAAAACATGATAATCATATTGGTGCATACTGATGGATCAAGTAATGCATAAGTTTATGTGAGTTACTAGGTATATACTGAGTCAAATCACAACAAGAAAATCAAAAAAATAAGAAAGCAAGAAGACACCCACAAACATGAAAATAAAAGCAACAAAAAACATCTTGTTGTTAATTGAGACAATTCCAAGTGTGAAGGCTCAATGATATATCTAGATGGTGTACCCAAGCAAGGATACATGTAAGGAGATGGATTTTAGGAAGGACACAACCAAAAATGAGTTTCACTCTTTGATTTTACCCAAACAAGGTATAAGTTATGAACTTAGATCGATGATTTTCCCTAAGTAGGGCAGATGTGGTAATGAAATATCTTGAATAGATGAAATTATTAGATCAAGGATTTTGAATGGTTATATGACAATATAAATGTTTTTTGATTTTTGTGGCTTTATATCACTTTTTAGGTATTATATATATATATATTTTTTTTATGTTTTTGGGATTTTTGGATTAAATATATAAAAGGGGTCACTAGCAAAGGGAAAACCTGTTCTAGCACTAGGATGTGAAATGTAATGTATATACAAAATTTAAGATGATGTTGGATGAATTGGAGTGATGATGGACAACTAGGAATGGATTAGGGATCTCTAAGGACCACATCATATGGGAACTATGTGTCCATTCATCAAATTACCATTTAGATGGTATGCCAAGATGGTTTTAAAATAAGTTTGAAGACTTCTTCCACTTCCTTATCAAGGTCAAGATGGGAGGAAAGGATGGGCATGATAGGCTAGATAAAATGATGAAAAATCATATGTATTTGGATAGGATATGAATGGGTCAAATGGGATGGATGAGGATGTAGATAGGGTTGATCCCAAGTGTCAAGGTACTTTTAAACAATGGATTAATTAAACATGATTTTAGAATCTTGGTTTTCATCATGGTACTTGACCAGGAGCCATAGGCATGGTTTTCACCATTGGATAGATTATTTCTCTTTATATTTTGATTTTTGATTTCTTTTTGGCATCTCAACTAATTGGTTCTTTACGAGATGCATAATGCTTGATGAATTACAAAAATGGTCTAGTTTGAACACTTAATACCTTTCTTTGAGTCTTCCATTGCCAAACTTCGTAGATATAAAATCTATGTTTTATATATTCTTCATACGAATAGCACTAAATGAATATGATTCATATGTTTTTTATGTTTATATCAATGAAATGGTTTATTTTATGATTTAGATGTTGTTTTACAAAATTTAGGATTTATGTGAAAACACTAAATAACAAAACTACTATGTTAAATTAGGAGAATAATATAATAATGATAAAATTCACTAATTTAGAACTACCATATTCTATAAAGTTAATAAAAATAGAAAAGTGTAAGGAGAAACAAAGACTTGGCTGGAAAATTACTAAAAAATAATGCCTTACAAGAGGGAGATTGGAGATTTCAATAGTTTCATGTATTGTTCTAGTTGATATACCATGTGGTTCTAAGCATGAAATATGTTTAGAATTGTTATCATATGGTCTGTGTGGTGGTGATGTTCAAGGTGATCATGTAGGTGGTGAAATAATTATTTCAATTGGGTCATCATCATAATGAATAGAAATTGATGATGTGTCACAAGAAAAAAATCATTAAACAAAAGTCATTTTGTTTATCTAGTTCAAATAAGAGTAATTAGAAAATAAATTTATAAATAGTTAAATAAAGTATTACAAAATATTAATTTAAAAAATGAGCTATATTTTATGTATTATCTAAATCTCATTATTATATCTATAATTTTTTTTGATAGGGACAAAATGGGCTACAACTTGTTATTTTATATAATATACAAAATACAAACCTAAATAAATAAGGGAAGTCTATTCTAAATATGTTCTACCTCCTTCCAAGAAGGTTATATGAGTGATATAAATAGAAAGGAGAAACATAGTAGCAAAAAAACAATAATTAAACATCATCATTAAAGCTGGATACTTTCATAGTTTGTCCTTGCTCGCATTCCTCATCTTCTAACGTGACAACAAATAATGTCTCAATTAATTGTGAAGTTGAACAGGTAGAGGAATTTATGCCCAAACTTGCCATAGATTGCATCTATCTTAAGGTCCTTAATAATAACTTTCACTAACATTTATTTGAGAAATAAGCAAACTTAAATAATTTGGAAACCTATGATAAATCCCAAATTCTCCACATCATCATAAATTATATCAGTATTGTTTGGCCCAAATAAAATAGTTTGAAAACTAATTAACTAAGCAACCTTGAGCATGTCTAAACTAAGGGTATAATGATAAATAAATATCATGTCCTAAATTATGAAATCTACTCATAAAAGGGTAAGTGCACATATTTGGGGGACAAAAAAGGGCCTACCCATGGACATGATTTTTATAAAATTTAAGAAATGTGAACTTATGCAAATAATTAGAGATGGCTACACTCAAAATTTGAAGATGGTATAAAAACATTAATTGTAGAATTTCAAATCTAGTTTCCAAAAAACTATTTGTTTTGAAAAATGGTTAAGTATAGATAGGTCAAACATCTAAAATTTGAATAGGACATCCTATTTTTTTAAAAGAAAACATAGTAGATAGATGGCCATGCGGCCCACAATTTTTTGAGCATCTTTAAATATTGTTAGAAATCCTTTGGTGAATATTTAGATAAGATATTATAGTGTGTTATGAAAATTTTAAATATTTTTTCCATGAATATTTTTTAATTCATTTTAAAATTAAGTAGATCCTTAAAACTAACAAAAAAATAGATGGTCATGCGGCCCACCCTAACTACCTAAAAAATATTAAAAATTGATTTTTTTTAATGTGTGTATAAATAGGCCTAGTTTGTTACCATATAATTTTTTTTCACTTGGATCAATGAAAAAAATTTAGATAAACATGAATAGGCATGTATGGGTACAACATGTGGTGGCCTAAAAAAGTTGTTAGAAATAAATATAGTTTGAACCCTTAAAATAGCCCAAAAATTATAAAAATCATATATTTAGAAATAAGACAATGTGCTTGTCATAATGGTAATAATTTTTTGAATTTTGATGTTAAAATCCATATCGTATTTGGTGATTGAAGTTGAAATTTGTTGGTTTTTCCTAAAACTCTCTGTCTCGATCGTAGATGCATAGTCACAAGCCTTTAGCTCAAAAATCCAAGCCATTTTCAACACTAAAGGCTCAGTTTTAAATTCAAATAAAATGTACACATTATATAACATTTATGTGTTGTATAATGCATACACATTATATAATTCAATATACAATGCATACACATTATATAACATGTACACATTACTTTGAAATAACACAAAATAAATAAATTTCACGTTTGTTATAGGGTAAAGGTCCCATTAGACATGCATCCTTCTAGGGGAAATGTCAAATTTCATTTTTATTATAGGGGAAATGTCCCATTAGATTTAGATAGTGAATTAAGGTGCCATAACATTACATTAGTCTTCAAAAATTTTACTTGTTTCAATATGTCTTCTTAACTACTAATAACTAATATTTCAAGGTCTAACACATTATACATTTTATAATATAACTGATTTTATCATGAGAGGTCATAAAATGCATTTTTTAAACCTATGATCAAAACTTAACCTTTAGAGTACCCATCATTGTGCATTAAAGTATCAATACTTGACTCTTACTTGTCAAGATGTGATTGGTTACTTTTAATTTTATAGAATAAATGTTGAAAAAGTATTATATATTACATGTTCATCTTCTAGTGAACTTTAATATTTATATACACCAATATGTTTCATCAATATAACACATGTTAACAAAAGCCTTTTTCAACAATTGAAACATGCACAACTATTGGGACCTTTCCCCTAGTAGGACAAGGATATACCTTACCACCTTACTTGCCTAAAATCCTACTTTCCCTTAAATTTTATGTTTCTTATTGATATTGTCCTACTTGCCTAAAATCTTATCTTAACCTTTTGTTATTTCTTTGATACATTTGATCAAACCCCTTTATTTATAAATTTTGAACTAATTTGTTTAAGTGGTAAACACGTTGAATTCGACTATGTAGTATAGATAATCTTGTGTAAGTAGAAATAAGAATTGATCCCTTGGTGTAATAGTGCACCTGTTGGATATATATTTCAATAATCCTATCTAATGGAGCCCAATACCTATGAATCATGCCTTGGATTGTCCCAAAAAACATTCCTAAAATGTGTTGAATAAAGTCACTTAAGTTTTCTCCAATGTCACTTAGTGCATCTACTTCAATAGGTGTATTTTGAGGTCCCAATTGAAAGTCTAAAAAGAGTCTTCTATTGTTACAATTATTCAATTAATTCCCATAATGTATTCAAATACATTATTCAAAATTTTCCAAAAATTAAGATCTCTTGTGAATATATGGTTAATCCTCCATTCCGTGTACCTCGTTCATCTACCCCTCTATCACACATGGGACAACCATCGACCACTCCATCCATTTACACATCATCTAAAGAGTGTGTCTTTGACATGGGAGTAGTCTTAGATACACCATGGATGCAACAATTACAATCTCAAAAACAATCTAGGCAACACTTGGTGCTTATCAATACTATAGAGTTTTATACCTTACTCTGTAATCAGGATGGTAAGATACAAAAGTACGATGATGGGTACAATGTATGTACATTTTTTCTTAAATATTTTAGTCAAGTTGGGTACTCATTTTGTTTTGTATGAGATGTGGTTTTTATCTCAATAAACTTGAAATGGTCACATGTATCCATTGTTGATGATGTGGTTTTAAGATTTCATTCTTGTAGTGATGTATGTATAGCTTAGAAAATATATAAATGCACTAGGGACTTTGTTCAAAACCATTAAGGGATAGCATAAACCTAGAATTGACCAAGTATGACATATGTATAAGTTACCCCAAATCAAACTCTATTGAGCTTATTCAAAATACATTAAACCTGTGACAATATCCCCTAAATCTGAGACATGCTTGCCCTCAAGGATGATGCTAAGTAGAGAGACCCAATAATAGTTCATGTGGATGATGAACTACTCACCTCATATAAATGGTTGATCAGAATTGAATACCAGTGTGCACCCCCTCATTGAAGGTTTCAAGATTATATATTTTGTACATATATCTCCAATCATCTTGTTCATATTTCATTATAATGAGTGCAAACCTTATGATGTTGACTGTAATAAATTAGCACATGTCTCACAATTCTTGATCTAGATTGGGATTTGAGGTTGAGGCTTGTCCATTGCTAAATTATGTTATCTCCTATGTGTAAGACTTAATATGAATGTACTTTGGGATCTAGAGGTAATTCAAAGTAGAGGGATATAAATAATTTGAATACATGCATGTAAAAATCTGATAACATTCAGTGATTTCTCAATCCGGATGGGACCTTAAAGGGATCTACATGATCATTTTTGTATAGTAATGGTAATTCAGAGGCTTGTATTATGTGAATTATTTACTAAACATGAGTTAATTGGATCGATGGTAATCTTTAAACATTATTGGTTTATATGTATGTGTGATAAATTTATGAGTATGCCTTAGTTGGATTGTTTGGCTCAGTGATGGAACATGTCTAAGTATCAAATATGTGTATATCTAACAATTATAACACTTATTTAGGTGTACTAGACCTACACATGTGGAAATATTTGATTAGATTGGGTATCCTGAGGCTCCAAAAAATCTGATGCTTCTATGATAAGTGACAGTTAGATCTCTAACACAAATATGTGTACAAAATACACACTTAGTGATGTATCTAATTATATTGGGCCTCATAGGGATCTAATAAAGATTTATAACACTTCTAGGACCTAACACCTCTAATAATGTTGACACTTTTGAGCATGTATGAGGTACACATGGTGATATGTAATTAGATTTTGCCTTTTAGGGCATTGTCAACTCTAAAACTTTCAGGACTTGATGCATCTCTAATAGAATTAACACTTTCAGGTGTATAAGGTACACATATGGCACAATAAGGTTCAATTATAGGGGCAATTCAATCAGGGAGGCATGGGAGGCTAATTTGAACCCCTTCTTGACATAACTGTAAGATCATGAAATATGATTTGGGATAAAATTAAGTACGATTCGATCTATCATGAATTGAAATAATTAGTCAATTGGGCCAATTAGGGATGTGATTTAGGAAAAATTGAGCCCCTAAACCAAATTTATGGCCCAATCAATTATATAATCTAGATGCAACATGTATGGCTTAGCTGACCCTAATTTAATCATAAATGCAAATACAAACACAAATATGGCCTATTTTAACCCATTGAACCTAAATTGGAGTCTATGATGTGATTGAAAGGGCTAAATTAGGTCACATTTCATGACATGTTAATTATAAACCCTAATTTTATCACTTGAATATGTACAGTTCCCCTAAACCCTAATTTCATGACATATACACATGTACAAACCCATTACACTAAACCCCTAATGTTAAATCCTAATTTTATAACAAACACAACCCTTAAGTTCCCTGATTTCATCAAAAATACATAAATTCATGAATGTGATTAGTGCCAATTTATGAACTTGTTATTCACCTAGTTTTGTGAGGACTTATGATGGGATTTTAGACAAAATTATCTCATTTTGTCTTACATATTGAGCCTTATTGCATCATTTAATGTAGATTTATGCATCATATTAGGGATATATGCATCATATTGAGCCTTGTTACATCATATAATAACCTTATTGCATCATATTGGAAATTTATTACATCGTATAATAGTCTTATTACATCGCATGATAGTCTTATTACATCGTATGATAGTATTATTACATCATATTGATCCTTATTGCATGATATGATAAAGTTATTACAACATATGTTAGTCTTATTGCATCATATTAGGGATTTATGTATCATATCATAGTCTTATTGAGTCTTATTGCATCATATTATAGTATTATAGTGGAAAAAATTCATTGAATACGAGCCGTTTTGCTTGTTTTTATAGTATATGCCTATACTTCAAGGAATGCGTACACGTTATAGGAATGTGTATGCATTCCTATAACTCATATGTGTTTTTTGAATTAAAACTAAAACTCACTTTTAAACATCTATTTTTATCCCTAATCGAGATTATTGTCCCCACAAAAATTACCTACGTACTCTGCATACTTTCTTGGTTGCAATTTTTTTTGGACCCCACATTTGAAGTACTTTATTAGTTTCTTTTTGTCAAAATCAGATCCATTTCAAATTAAAGGTAGAGGAATAAGTTTAATATCAAAACACTAGAGTAATTAGAAGAGTTGAGAGAAAAAACACAATACACTTGCAAGCATTTCATTCTAAAAAAGGTACAAACACTAACCCTGATGAGCGAAATGCCTTAGATTATGAGACAATTGACAACAATCAATTGAATAATGATGACAGTTGTAATAATGAATTAAATTATGATGAAATTCATAATAATAATTTTAATTATGATGAAATTGACAATAGAAAATTAGATAATATTGGAAATTCACTTTCAATGTTTAAAGTTTTTGATTTTGTTAATGAAAAGCCTATGCATGATACGTTACCCATAAATAATGAAGAAAATTTAATGGACTCAAATAATGATGAAATTAACAATGAATAAAATTTCATAGAAACATATAATGAAGAAACAAACAATGAAGAAAATTTCATGGAAACATATAATGATTTTGAAACACCCTATAAACAGATTCCACCACCCCAACAACACCTCCAAGAATTATGCATAGAAAAGATAAGTACTTAATTGAAGTTGATGAAAATATATTGAAACCAAATTCATAGAAAAATGTCTGACTACCATTCAAGAAGATTGGCTCAATAAATTTGGGATAGTTTCTTTCATAGATTGGAGTATGATAGTCAAAGATATTAATTATTTGTTTTGTTGATGAAATTGGTTAAGATGAGACCTATAATGTACAAATTAGGACTAAGAACATCTAACATGGATAATGAAAATGATTGAATTATTGAAAATCTACATGATGCATATCATATTTTAGGCCATAAATCATGCAACAAATATTTTAATGTTGCCTTAAATATAATGACATCTTATGCAGTAAGTGCTGAAATAGGGAAAAAATGATTGATTTCAAAAACAAGTTGAACACCTGATATAAATAGAAAAACATTAATGAAATAAATTGAAAGACATGAAATACTTAATAAACCCAATACAAAATAGCTTTGGGCATTCTCTACTAGACTTACACAAAAGGAAAAGGCTATAGTCGATGCTTTGAAAGACTTAGTTGCACAATTTTAGAAAGATAATACAAGAGTTTCACCCAATGCAAGAGATGTAGTGAAAATAATATTTGGTTCTTATAATCATGAACCACATCTAAAACATTTATTTGAGATGACTCAAACAAAATTTTACTCTAAGTTTTTGGAAAAACATCCACATATTGCTATTAGTCAAACTTTTTGAGATTGCCAAACCTTTTTATCTAAAAATAAATCACACATGCACTACTTGTTGTTGTAGGCAACATGTTGAATTTTCAATGCTCTATGATGTTTTCTGCCATATTCATTATAGTTTGTATACTAAAAACATTTTTTATGAGTGTGGCATATAATTTCCTCCAAAATCAGCTAGAGAATTTATTTCAAATATTTTTTGTGAAAGACCAGATAGATAGTTCTTTTTAAAAAAGCATGTTTGGATGGAAATTGCAACATTTATAGTGGATTACCAAAATTAAAAAAATGTATCCATGAGGAGTGTACAAGTGTAATTGGACAAGAATTAGTTGGTTTGAGCAAATACAAATCTGTGACGTATCACATAAAATATGGCAAAGAATCTAAAAGGTGTGAGCTTGTTACAAAAGAGATATACGTTTCATAATTTATGGTCGAATTCATGGAAAAGTTATTTATTATTATGCAAGACACACACATAGGGATAAATAGTTGGATGAACATTCAAGCTAAGAAAGGACGCATTCCCACTTGATTATATTGTTTTAGTAGTCAACTTTTCTAAAAATTACACATTCAAATCATAAATGGAAGCTCAATCACAATATTACAGCTCAACACAAATTGCCATATTCATGCATATAACATTCATGCTTGCACCTAATAGTACAAAGAAAGATAAATAAATATTAAGGAAATACCATTTCTATATCAATGATGATTGATCACATTGTACAAAGTGTGTGCAAGGTTATTTTGAGAAGTTCTATGGATAGTTGACTTAGAGGAACATTATTTTATAACAACATTACATTTAGTCAGACAATTACACATCATAATTCAAGAATACACATATGTTTTATTATTTGAGCATGATACATGTTACCACTGGTGTATAACATATTTGGAGTGGCACTGAGGATGGCCATGGAAAAGGGGAGCATGATGGTGTTGGAGCATGTGTAAAAAGAGTCATTGCAAGGGAGGGGTTAAAATATGATAATATTGCTAATTTGATTGATGAAAAAACTAATGTTAAATGGTGTAATGAGAACATATGTCATGGTGCTCAAGAAAATTCTACTATTCATAGACATTTTTGGTGAATGGGGGAAAAAGAATTGGAAAACTATGAGGATTGTATGACTCTAATAGGTTCAAGTGAGATCCACTCATTTCATTTCTTAAATATAGGTTCTTGGACTATTTATATACGACATTTGGCATGTTTTTGTTCTACATGCATATAATTTGTTTGGAATGAGTGTGAGTCACAAGAGTGGGTGGATCACTGGAGTTCCAAACCTCTAATTCCAATCAACACATATCATCTTCTACAAACATTACAACTTATAGACATGACATCATCACATGATTTTGACCATATATCTGATCTAGTACATCTAGGTAGATGATTAATCTTTATGTACTATTTATTCTCATAATCTATCTTCATAATGTCTTTAAAAATTGTTTTTTATGATGTAGGCCATGTTTTTTTAGTTATTATAGATGAGGATAATGAAGAGGGACAAATTACTACTTATTTCAGTGTGTAGATGGAAAGAAAAAACTGACTTCCCCGATCATAGATGAAGAAAACATTGATTATCCCACTGGGTCTATGGTAGTTACTGAAACTTGGATTCAATAATATCCTATAAAAAATTCAAATGTATGATTGTTTGAAGACTTTGAAACTCAAAACAAGACTCTATAATATTGAAATTTGGTTCTTATAATGAATATTCAATTGCAAAAATATCATGGGAGGCCAAGAAACAAGAATCTATGGAAAGTTTGCGAGTCAGACCATGAAGCTATTCTTGATACTATCAAGATTAGATCAGATCCAAGTAGTTCATTGGATTGAAATGTGTAGGTGTGTTGACTTATAAAATGTAGATGTAATCAATTTTACCAAATGTTTTTGATTTTGTAGGTAGTAAGCGTATAAATTTCATCTTTAATTACTTACTAACATTTTTTGTAGGTTAGTGGTGCCAAATCAGCTTCCACCTTCATGTGGTTAGCATCGTTATTAAATAATTTAATCTTAATGAAGCTAACAGAAGCTTACTAAAAGTACTTGGCATTTTTGTGCTCTTGAAAAATTACTCATGTCAAGTTTATTTCTCCTTGTAGCCTTCCAAACACATTTGTTGTCAGTGTTTTCATGCTCCAAAATAGTAGTGAAAATGCACTTACGAGTGGAATTGGGTGTCAAAATCATTGGATTACATGTAGTTTACCTATATATACATGCTCAAAGTGGTGGATTTGCACCTACCAGTCTTAAAGGCAAAGTTTCTAGTTGGAGGTTAACAAGTTGTCTCTTCACTACCAAAAATTTGCATTTTAGGACCCTTTACTACAACTTCTACCATGGATTACTCTTAGAGGTGCTTTAGACTAGATTTAGGGTGAAATTAGAGGAATTTTCCATGCACACAAGGGATCTTATGGTTCCTCTATATGACTTACTATTTTGGTTGTATGCATGCCTAAATTTAGGCTAAAAATAAGCATATTTCTTGTATTGGGAGTGGCATTCTTGAGCCCATAATGGGTGGTGGGTCTGTTGATCAATCCATATGAGAGGCCAAGAATCTAGTCTTAAATGTTATCCACCCTTTTGAACATGTTAGAAGTGCTAGTTTTAAGCTAACAAGAACTAAAAATAGAGTTTTTGGACCATAGCTTCAACTTTGACAACATTTGTTGTCAATGTTTCAATGCTCCAGAATAGTAGTGAAAATGCACTTACAGATGGAATTAGGTGTCAAAATAATTGGAACACATGTAATTTACCTATATAGACATTATCAAAGTGGTGTATTTTCACCTACCGGTCTTGAAGGTAAAGTTGCTAGTTGAAGGTCAACAAGTTATCTCTTCACTGCCAAAAAGTTACATTTTAGGACCCTTTACTGCAACTTCTACTATAGATTGCTTTTAGAGGTGATTCAGACTAGATTCAAACTAAAAATAGAAAAATTTACCATGCACATGATGGATCTTATGGTTCCTCCATATGACTTATAGTTTTGGTTTTATGCATGCTTGAAGTTAGTCTAAAAATCAACATCTTTCTTATATTGGGAAGGGCATTCTTGAGCCTAGAATGGGTGGTGGGTTTGTCAACCAGGCCATATGGGAGGAAAATAACCTATTAATAGATGTTATCCACCCCTTTAGATGTGTTGGAAGTGCTATTTTCATCCAAAAAGCATCAAAATTTGAGTTCTTTGACCATAGCTTTAACTTTAACAATATTTATTGTCAGTGTTTCCGTGCTCCAAAATAGTAGTGAAAATACACGTGTAGGTTGAATTAGGTATCATAGCCTTTTTATCACATGTAATTTTCATATATAGACATGTTTGAAGTATTGGATTTGCACCTACCAGTCCTAGAGGCAAAGTTGAAGTTGGAGGTCAACAAGTTATCTCTTCACTGCCAAAAAGTTACATATTACAACCCTTTACTGCAACTTCTACCATGGATTGCTCTTAGATGTGATTTAGACTAGATTTAAAGTGAAATTAGAGAAATTTACCATAAACATGAGGGATATTATGGTTCTTCCATATGAATTAAATTTTTGGTTTTATGCATGTCTGAAGTTAGGATAAAAATCAACATCTTTCTTCTATTGGGAAAGGCATTCTTATGCCCAGAATAGGTGGTGGGTTTGTTGACTGAGCCATATGAGAGGCCAAGAACCTGGTCCTAGATGTTATATTACCCTATGGACATGTTTTCAATGCTAGTTTTTAGCCAACAAGCACCAAAAATTGAGTTTTTAGATCATAGCTTCAACTTTGACAACATTTATTGTCAGTGTTTTCATGCTTCAAAACAATAGTAAAATTGCACTTGTGGGTGGAATTGGGTGTCATAGTCATTAAAACACATGTACTTGCATATTTAGATGTGTTTTAAGTGGTAGATTTGCACTTGCCATTCCTAGATGTAAAGTTACTAGTTGGAGGTCAACAAGTTATCTCTTCACTACCAAAAAGATACATTTTAGGACCCTTTACTATAACTTCTGCCACATATTGCTCTTAGAAGTTATTCAAACTAGATTCAAGGTGAAATTAGAGGACTTTACCATGCACATGAAGGATATTATGGTTCCTCCATATGACTTAGAATTTTTGTTTTAAGGATGCCTAAATTTAGACTAAAAATCAACATCTTTCTTGTATTGGGAAGGGCATTCTTGAGCCTAGAATGGGTGGTGGGTTTATCAACCAGGCTAGATGGAAGGCCAAAAACTTAGTATTAAATGTTATCCACCCCTTTATACATGTTGGTAGTGCCATTTTTTAGCCAATAAGTATCAAAAATTAAGTTCTTAGATTGTAACTTCAACTTTGACAACATTTATTGTCAGTATTTTAATACTCTAGAATAATAGTGAAAATGTAATTGTAGATGGAATTGAGTGTCAAATTCATTGAAACACATGTAATTTTCCTATTTAGATGTGTTTTAAGTGATGTATTTTCACCTGTCAATCCCAAAGGCAAAGTTTCTAGTTAGAAGTCAACAAGTTATCCCTTTACTGCCAAAAAGTTGCATTTTAGGACCCTTTACTACAACTTCTACCATGGATTTCTCTTAGAGGTGATTCAGACTAGATTCAGGGTGTAATTATAGAACTTTCCCATGCATATGAGTGATATTATGGTTCCTTCATATGACTTATGGTTTTTGTTTTATGCATGCCTAAAGTTAGTCTAAAAATCAACATCTTTCTTGTATTGGGAAGGGCATTCTTGAGCCCAAAATGGGTGGTGGGTTTGTCAACCAGGCTAGATGAGAGGCCAAGAAACTAGTCCTTGATGTTATCTACCTCTATAGATGTGTTGTAAATGCCACTTTTTAGCCAAAAAGCACCCAAAATTAAGTTCTTAGATCATACTTCAACTTTGACAACATTTGTTGTTAGTGTTTTCATGCTTCAAAATAATAGTGAAAATGCACTTGTGGGTGGAATTGGGTGTCATAGTCATTATAAAATGTGTAATTTAAATATTTATATTTTTTTGAAGTGGTGTATTTTCACCTACCAATTTTGGAGGTAAAGTTTCTAGTTAGAGGTCAATAGGTTGTCTCTTCACTGCCAAGACGTTGCATTTTAGGACCCTTTATTGCAACTTCTACCATGGATTGCTATTAGAGGTGCTTCAGGCTATATTCAAGGTAAAATTAGAGGGATTTCCTATGCATATGAAAGATATTATGGTTCTTCCATACAACGTACAATTTTGGTTTTATGTATGCCTAAAGTTAGGCTAGAAATCAACATCTTTCTTATATTGGGAAGGGCATTCTTGAACTTGAAATTGGTGGTGGGTTTGTTGATCAAGATATATGGGAGGCCAAGAACTTGGTCCTGGATGTTATCCTCCCTTTTAAACATGTTGGAAATTCCATTTTTTAGCTAAAACCCATAAAAATTTGATTGTTTAGACTATAGCTTCAACTTTGACAACATTTGTTGTCAGTGTTTTTGTGCTCTAAAATAGTAGTGAAAATGCACATGTGGGTGGAATTAGGTGTCACAGTCATTGGAGCATATGTAATTTGCCTATTTATATGTGTTTGAATTAGTGGATTTACACCTACCAGTCTTGAAGGCAAATTTTCTAGTTGGAGGTCAATAAGTTATCTCTTCACTACCAAAAAGTTGCATTTTAGGAGAGAAGTAGAATAGTGCATGGTAGTAAGTCTATGATGGCATGTTAGAGAAAATATCCCTTAAAAAATGTGTAAGAATTATCAATTATTAAGTGTAAATGATGGTAGATGATGGAAAATCTTATATTCTTGCACATAAGTAGGTTGTGATAGATAGGTCTATGAACCTATGCTCGGATAATGATCAAGAATCTTAAAAGAATAGCCTAATCAATGACATAGTGTGGAGTTTTTAAGTAGATGAAATTCTATCCTCTTATAGTAATAAATCATTGTTTGAAACCCTAAGATAACAATGTCAACTTTCAAATATTGTAATTACATTGATATGATAGTAAATGTGTCATTCCATGAATAGAAGGAATTAAGACTTGAAAAAGGGAATTTAAGAGTATTAAAAGGTGTATTGAGAGTTATATAACCTAAATTAGGCCTTGTGTTATCTTAAATATTTATGGAAATTGAATACAAAATTATTTAGTATCACCTTTGATGTATACAGTCAATTTTGGTCCACAATCAATTGATAAAGTGATGTTTTAAGCCTATTGTATGAGGTAGAGGATATTATGTTAGAAATTTGGTGATTATTTGATATATTTAAACATTGTACCATTAAATATATATAATTTAAAGTGCTCAAAGGGTCTGTACAGGGCCTAGAAACCTTAGAACTAGGGTTTAGGAGAATTTGAGAGATGTAACCATTAAAATGGG
The DNA here is from genome assembly GCA_037957365.1 of Torreya grandis. NCBI lineage: Eukaryota > Viridiplantae > Streptophyta > Pinopsida > Cupressales > Taxaceae > Torreya > Torreya grandis. The sequence continues at coordinate 2,677,853 of JARHVA010001888.1, forward strand.
TCGAAATTTTGTAATATTGCATAATTATATGTGTTATAACTAATGAAAGTATTTTGGGAATGAAAATGTATGGATAGGTATGGTTTTGAGGACTGTAGGGTTAGAATAGGCCTAATTAGGCCTAGTTTGGGGGTTTCTACCAAAGCAAGTGATAACTAAGAGAAGAGCAACGTGTTGTAACTTTGTAAGGAGTTGAAGGGTGATAGATGGTTCCCTAAAGTGTTCTTACATATTCAATAAAGGAAACAGGTTCATCAAAAAAAGGGTAAAATAGTGAAAATAGGGCTATAAGCCTAGACATAGTATTGTGACTTTGAGGTGAAGCATGAATGGAAAAGAGTGTTTGGTCACTTGAGAAGGGTTTAGATAGGTGCATCATGATCACTTAAGACCATAAATGTAATGAATTTTATTCTTATAAATTTAAACCAAATAATGGTCCTAGAGACCTAATGGGATACATAGAGTGAAGGATAGTGAACACCCAAGGAGAAGTATTGAAAGGTGAAGTAGGTTTGGACACTTGAAAGAGGTTTGGGCATGAATGTTTTGCCCATTTAAGACCATTAAAGCTTTGTGATTGTACTATTGAAATGTATAATCAATAATTAAGAAGTATAAAAAGAAATTTTATAAATAAAATAATTTAAAGAGGTAGATAATGATTGAAAATTATAATTAAGGAGTATAACACCATTAGGAAAAGTAAGCCCAAGAATTAAAGAACAATTTTGAATTAGTAAGGAAATATTGAAGATCAAGTCATCAAGTACATTAAAACTAGTTTTAATGATGAGTTTTATACTTATCCTCATTTATTTTCATCACAAACCAAGGCAAAAGAGGATGATGACTCATTTGTGAAATTTGACCAAGCATACATATGTCACTAGCTTTTGCCAAAATGGGCCTACATGCCAAAATATATCTGATCTGATCATGAAATTTGGTGGAGAGGCTCATTATTAACTAATATACCCATTAAATATATTTTTTATTATTTTTTATAACATAAACTATTCTCTATTTTAGTACAGTCAACCCTATGTCAAATCACGATTAACATTGGAGCCTACCTTGGAGAAATTGGTTAGTTTGGGGCATCTACAGGTTGATTCAAAGTATGAAATTTGGTTTGAATGATATAAATGACATAATAAAACATCCCATGTCATCCTAAAGATCCTAGAAAGAGTGAAATTTCCCACTATTTTGACATAGTCCTCTTGTAGTTAAGAAGGTAGCCATTGGAGATTTTTGGAAGTTTTGTCAGTTTTAGATGCCATAAAGTAGTTTACACCTTAGAGAGGTCTTAAATATATATAATATGATTTTTTAATCATATTTTCCTATATAAGTCATAAAATTTATGTTTTTCATGCAAAATTTTGAAGAAAGACAAGTTTTGGCATGAAGGAAGCATGCAGGTAGCTTAAGGTAAATTGTGATAAAAAGGGTATACAAGACAAAGTACACATCCAAATGAATTTTAACTTGTTAATATTTGTATTACTTATATACTATACCCATAAATAATCTTGTTAATGTCATATGATAAGTGGAAGTGCTTGATGTTTTATCACAGTCCCCTCTATGTCTCATAATGGTCACTATTCATGCATGCATACATTTTTGGAGTTTTAAGGTGTATTTGAGGGTTCCAAACTTAGATAATTATTTTATAAATATGGTAAGATGTTTTTATACATATTAAACACATTTAAATTATGTTCACACACCAAACTTCATGTAATCCCCATAGGCAGTCTTAAAGGCATAAAGGCAAAGTTAGTTTTTTTTATCATTGGAAAGGTGTTATGAGATGTTTTTTATGTCATGAGGATTTTTTAGAGAAAATAATATCAGTGGTAAGGTAAAATTGGTCCTTTGGAGATTATGTAAGGGCATGGGAAACCCTAAATTAGCAAGCTTCTAGCATTTTTGAGAGATTTAACCATGGGAATTTAATGAAACTTTGTAATCTTTCTCCACTATACATGTACAAGGTGAATAAAAAGGTTTTAACCTGATATTTTATGGATGTGTATGGATTATAGGATTGAGGGTTTGGAATAGGGTTAGTTTGGCCTAAATGAGGGTAGGCTAATGAAGGAAGTGATAGTTAGATGTAGAGTTGGGATATAAAATTTGACATAGAAATGGAAAAGGATATGTTGTACCTATAAATACCCTTATAATCTATTGAGAAAACATAAATTTTTTTTACAAGGCAAAATACAATAAAAAAGCTACAAGTCTTGAGAGAGCATTATGTCCATAAGGTGTAGAATGAGAGTACACTATTATTTGAGTAATTTAAGGGGTTATACTAGGTATTTTATGATCATCTAAGATCATATGTGACAATAAGTTGAGCTCTTGAAACATAGACCAAGATTTGGTCCTTGAGACACAAAGAAGGTGCCTAGGAAGAAACTATAAATAGATTAAGAGGAAGTTTTTTAATGAGACTTGAATGGAATGACATAAAGGATGTATGGATAGAGGTCAATGCCATCAAAGAGGTGCTACTAAGAGTCCAAGGAATAAGTACTAGGTGTAAGAAGCTAAATTAATCCCAAAGAATCAAAAGAGGAGCTCGCTTGTGAAAGAAGAATCAAATCAAACCATAGCAAGTGAATGTGATTAGTTGGGTTTAGAACTAAATAATATTTTTTTTGTAGAATTTTCCTCCATACCTATGCATCATCATACAAACATAATTAAAATGCAATAACTGATATTCTTTATTTCTTATAAGGGTCTGATTTGCAACATTATCCTAACAAGTTATTCTCAATCTCATAACATTTGTAATCCTTAAGAATACTTCAAAACCAATAATTCAAAATACTCTAAACAAAATTGATTCAAATAAGATTTACTTCATTGGTTTTATTAAATACTCATGTGCAAAATAAGAATGCCATGTACGAATTCCATATATAGGCATACAATGTCAATAATACATGCATTTTCATATAGGCATACAAAAAATTACATCATTTCTAATAACATAGTATCTAATTTTAGGTGAATACATCATATATGCATGTACAATGCCAAAAATATGTACATTTCCATATAGGCATACAAAAAATTACATCATCTACAACATCTTAATCATCAAATAGTCTCCCTCTCTTTGCCTTATTCAAAGAAGACTCTCCTTGGGATGTCCTACTTGTAGATGGAGATCCTAAATGTCTTGGATTGCTCCATGATTTTATTGTGAGTATTATGCTCATAACTCACTTGCAATTGAACCTATTCAAATGCAAACATTATTATAAAATTAATAAGTATACATGAAACCAAGTTAAGAAACTCATGTTTTAAACTATAATAAAAATATCATTTAAACATGCACTTACCACAATCTCATTGTCCTCCTCAATTTGCCGTTGATGCTTGACTAGGTCAGTGCCAAGTTTAACTTCATAAATAGGCATGTCAAATTATGAATAAACATGAGGAGCTATCACAATAGTCATCTAAATTGGACTATTAAATGTCATATGACATGCCTGCATACAAAATGCATTTGTCCATATAAGTTATATTTTACAAAGTATATAGTAAAATTATTAAAACAAAAGTACTAAATTATAATTCAAAATTACAAGTGAATATACATACCTCGATGAGTGCATGTGCAGATGATATTGCAACATCAATGACTGAGTTTGTCTTGACTCAAAATGATGGAGTGTCCACCCTATTAATTAGCTAAACAAACAACTTAATAATTAATAACTTTGGCAATTTAATGATTAAACAAGTTACTAACAAACTTATTCTTGAATAAGATATGAAAAAATCCAATGAGGTCATGGGAAGCCTGAATGTGACAAGTGGATATATGCAACATGTGACTTTAAAACCATACTGAAGGCAAGAAGTGTCAATTTTATGAGGGAGAATGAAAAGACAATGAGGGAGGACTTTTGAGTGAATTTTGTGAAATTGAGTCATTGAATGTAAGTTAGGTGTTAAAACATCCTTGATATGTACCTATCTACACGGGTTTGGATGCTTGTATAGCTTTGATGAGGTATATTTTGGATTTTGACTTGATTACATGGTCATTACTCCTAATTATCTTAAGACATTGACTTGGTATATTTGAGGACAGTCCTATGAGTATTGGTGTGATAAAAAAGCCCTTAGAAATAGTCATTGTGATAAGACAAGTAACATATATAGGTGTTTGTTGAGAAGTTTGTAAAATGAGTTTTAATCAGGTTAAGACACCTAGAGTGATAGGTTGATTTTATGGGATAAATTTATAATTTAGACTTTTAAGAGTGTCTAGAACCTTATAAAATAGGTCTCATCAAAATCTAAATAAATATATATATAATAGAATTGAATATTGTAGATATAAGAGTGAGTGGACAATCTTCTTTGCAAGTGCATGATTTTGGTTTCCTTATAGGTGACATTAGGTTGAATATCTATCCTTATATTACCCTCAATTTTTGCAAAGGAAGGTATATATGTATACAGTGCAAGTAGGTTGAGGTCAACAAAGGGTGATATAGTCTTGTTTATACTCAATATTCATTTTAGGGGGACTTTCTTGATAAAAGGTGTTATAGTCTTATAGAGTCGACATGTCACTCGAGTGATGAAAGTGCATGGATATAGATAGGACATATCCCCCAACTAGATATATTATGTCTTTGGGCCCCCTAAGTAGGTGGTGGTAATAAACTACTCAACCCCATCTATCTATATGAGGTTGAGGTCCCCTATTTGTATATGATCTCAAGGCCTATTCCATATACATATAGGCTATAGTTTATAGTCGACACTCTCCCAACAAACCAAAGTGATCTAATGGACACTCTCCTAATAAACCAATGGAATTGACTAGGTATAATGGGATCAAGAGGATATGCCATCTAAATTTATAACTCCATAGATAGAGATAAAATTATTATGCTCAGATGGAATCAAGATGGGAATTTAATTGCTAGTTATGACCATTTTAAATATCGATAATAGATATTGAACCACTATATGTGATTAGGATAACAAGGAATCAAGTGCTTGGCTATGAGGCCAGTATTTAAAAGAAATGAGTGGTATGCATATTGATGAAGACATGTTATGCTTGATTGGGAAATTAATAGAAATATATTATACCAAACAACTTTTATCAAATGAATTCTACACACACACACACACATCCAATCCTACTAATTATGATTGACCCATTATTGGGACTACATATAATTAGATATTAAGCAAATGTTCAACTCGCTATTTTGGTTATTGAAAACATAGTTGAGATGGAGGATGAGTTTTTTACAATTTATACCAATCCATGTTAATACATCAAACAATAAAAAGTCCAACAAAATTATATTAGGTATTTTATATTTTTTTACATAAAATCTACCAATGATGCAATAAAGGTGTATGAATGTACATTTAGAGTATATAAGATTCACTTGAAATTTTACCTCTATAAACGTATATGGTGTTGTATTGACATAGATAGATGTAGTAGGAGTTGGCCCACTACCTAGTTGTGATGTCAAAGGCAACGTATCCTCCTAGAACATAAAAAAATGCATATATATTATTTAATTTAACATGTAAATTAATTTTTAACTTTTTAATTTTTAAATTTAAATTAAAGATTTAACATTAAATTTATATTAAAGATAACTGCATGTGTGTAGAGACTCCTAACGCATCCAAACCAAATGTGTGTGTCAATAACTCATCATTCACGACCATATCCTCCAAGCCCCTTGAAGCGCCACCATCATCATCTGAAGGTCTAGTACATATATCACCATAACATCTACATAGGTGGGGCCACGTACAACCACTAGCTAGAGTATCTCAAGCATCTATCTCTAAAAGTCTATTTGTATGATGAATGAGTGTATCAATAAGCATATTAAGCACATAAAAAGTGTTTATATCCATAACCTCTTTCATCACAAAGGGAATCTATGGATGAAGTGGCTTTTGGGTAGGGATCCTTGTAGGCCAATTAGGTGTATGATGTACACCTGGTTGATATTGCATGGAGCCTTTCCCTCAGCCCTAAAACTCACCATAGTCAAAGTAGTTTGGAATTTTATTGAGGACAAACTTGAAATAGAGTTTATTCAAATATTATAAAGGGAACTCATGGTTATTATAAGGGGGATAGTCAAACACCATCCACCATCACTCCCAAAAATTATCTTTAATCAAATCACATTGGCATCAATGGATTGGGAAACTTTTGGTTGTTATGGGAAATGGAGGATTGATGGTCGGGTCGATAAATAAGGCACAAATTTGATCTTTTATTATATATTTCTTTTTCACCTTAGATGTTGACAAATTTTTAGCATAGTAAACCCTATAGCTATCCCTATATGACCTTCATCTATCAATTTGACTCATTATCAAGTCAACTTGACCTAATACTAACTCTACAATATTGGCAAAATAAGTGTGATGGATGTTCGTGGAAGTGGGATCCCTCATTCTCATAATTATCTACTCAATTTCAATTTTTTTCCCATTATGTGAGAAACTATATCCTCCTGACTGCTTGGGGGATCCAGTAGAACTATAGGAAGGTTAGGTGGAGCATGTTGACCTATTGGAGAAAAATTAAAAATTAAACTATGCAATTTACATTCACAAAAAATCCAAAAAAATGATTTAATCTACAAAACTTACCTCTTCTTCATGGTGGCATCATCGATCTTGTGAATGCAAGCCAAAATGAAGATTTGCAAGCCAAAATATGAAGTAGAGTGCAAAAGGAGGATCTGCAAGCCAAAACGTGATCACAAAGCACTAAAACACGAATAAGAATTAGAAAAAATGAGAGGAGTCAAGTTTTTTTTTTTTAGAAATACATATGTGTTATGTTTTAATATAAGAATACGTACATATTCCTATATTTAAACATAATATGTACACATTCCTATATTTAAATATAATATATACGCATTATTATTATAATGCATATGTGTAATGAGCTATGTCCACAAAATTATCCCCCAACTCTATATACATACGTAAAGGTTATCATATTCTTTAACCTAATTATTATATGAAATAAGATTTTAAGACACCTTTAGAGAATATTTTCATATTTGAAAACCTCCAATATAAAATACTTCAAGAATTCTAAAGTTTATTCTATAATTAATCTAGTAATTTCATGGAAAAGAATGTCATGTTTTAAAAACTACATTAATTTTAAGTCATCCATAAAAACAATGAAAAAAGAATGAACATCCTCTAGAAAATAATTTTGAATCAATGAAATATTATTATTTATAAAAATATTAACTAAAGATTCCTTCAATTTATTTGAGTGATTGTCTATTTCATAAGGCACATCCACTTACCAATATTTATTTTACTCTATGTTAGGATACCAGAAAATGCATCAAACACAAATCCAAAACTATTTTTAAAAGTGTATAATTTTCAAAATATTAAAGTATGCGAAGGAAAAAATGGATCTTGAAGTAAAGGTCATGGTTTTGTGAGGAATGTAGAGCTCAACAAACATCATACACCTTTTAAAGATAAAGAGAGTAATGATAAGAAATATCACAATTCTTTAACCATAAATAACATTTTGGAAAAAAATCTTATAAATGTAAATTAATTTTTGTGTATCAAAATATTTCATGACATCACAATTAAAATATTAAAAAAAAAAAAATGTAGAAATGCAAAGCATATTTAAAAAAGAAGTAAACATATTTCAACAAAAAGAAAGCATAGAATATACTATCCAAATAATTCTAATTCATTATTTTTAAAGGAACAATCCAAAAATTCATAATTTATACTAAATTTTTATTAAAATTCGAAAAAATAATAACTAAATATATTTTAATTCTCTTAATTTTTATTTTTATTTTTTAAAATTATTGAAAAATTCAAACCTTAAATTCCAAAATAAGAAAATAAAACATTTGAGAGTCATATTCATCATTGCTCTAACTACACACAAAAATGACTATGAGAATGGAGTGGTGGTGGCTTTATAGCCTCTCAAATCATAAATATGAAATTCCAAATTATCTATACCATCAATCACGCTACTCGTAAATAACAATAATTGGTTTTAAACCCACTAAATTTAGTTAGTGTGGGGGAGTCTGATATCTCTCCAAAATTAGATATTTTTTTAATTATGGAATGTGAATGCTATTTCAAATTTTTATTATTTAATTATTTTTTATTTATTCTAAAGTTATAAAAGAGATTAATAATTATATTTTGATATTTTTAAATGTAAAGGATAGATTTGGACGAGAATTCTGATATATTTTTTTAAAAATATTTAATGATAGTATTATATATTAAATTATTTTTTAATGAATCAAGGATGAAAATCGAACCCCCCCTATAAAATATTAGATTTTTTATTTTTATTTTTTTAAAATAAAAATAAAATATAAACCTTACCTTATTTGATTTTTTTTTCAAGATTTTTAGAAAAGATTATAATTAGAATACTTTTACTATCTCAATAAATTCTATTTAAACCAATCCAACCCATATTTCATTTGGCTTGCGCATCAAAATTTAATTTTATATGTAATTCTTGAGAAGGAATGCAAAAAATATTTTATTAATTCTTTTATTGATTTTAACCCAATTATTATAAAGCTATATCTATATGATTTAAAATTAAAATTAAATTAATTTGAAAACAACATTTTAACAAATGTGATTAAGAGTTAAATATTGTAAAAAATAGATTTATAATAAAATATATTGTGTATAAAATACATCATTACTCAATATCAAGTATATTATTTTTCGTAAAATATTATATTTTTATTTTGAATAGATAAATAATAATAATAATTTATTTACCAACATTTATATTTTTTAATTTCTTCTACCATAATATATTGAGATAAAATTAAATAATTTTAATCCTTTTCATTAATAACACATTCCATATATTAACAATTACAAGATGCTAAATACTTACATCCATATATATTATTAATTAAATTAAAAATATTATCATTCAAATTAATTTAATATTATATAATTCATTAAACCATATATCATATATCAAATTGATAAAAATAAATATTATAATTAATCTTAACTAAAATATTGAGAAAGACATACTTACATGTACTCCTTCCTTTTCCTTTTTTTAGTTATATTAACATTATCTCACCTTTTTTTTTTTTTCATTTTCATTTATTATCATCAATATCCATAAATTTAAACTTTTTTTTAAAATCTAGTTTAGTATATTTAGGAAGGGTTCCATCCTTCTCCTTCCCTGTATGTTACCAATTCAAAAGGCTTTGGGTGTTTGTTTTATGAATATGCTTCCTGAGTTATTCTCAAGGGAATCTCTCTCCCCGTTCTTTATGTTGATTAGATTATCAATGATCATTCTATATATTAATCTTTCCTTACCATTTTACATTAAGAGAAAAAGTTTTTAGAAATACCATGAAGTTCCTTAAAATTTTATACCTCATTTTAGACCCCAATATTGAGTGGACTCCGACCCATTTATATGGATAGTCCTTTGGGCCTAAGGCAACTTGGCTTGCTATATTTTCTTGGTAATGGATTTTTTTGGTAATGGATTTTTTTAAAAAAAAAATTCAAATTTATTAAGGTTTCATTTTATTTTCGAAATTTTTTATTGATTTGGATATTGGAAAATCATTTAATAGTTTATTAAATTATTTTTTTATAGATGTTAAATTTTAAATTTGTTTTAAAATAATTTTATTTATGTATATTAATATTTTTGTTAAGATTCATATAAATTTTGTAATAAAATGTTATATAAGATTATGCATGATTTTATTTGGGCCATTTTTTAAAGATAATTTAGGTTCTACAGAGTGACTTGGGATATATGTTATCACCTTAGAAAATCTAGAGGTATAGACTTCATTGACATTTGGAAGAAATGATTAATTTAATGTTTTAAGAGATTTCTTTGAAATATTTATGAGAAATAGGGTTGATTTTTGATTTGTAAGAATTATATTTCATCTTTTATGAAAATTATGTTTGGAAAGGAATTTATTTTCAAATCATCATGAGAAGCTTGAGAAATCTTCAAATCTTAATTTTTTTGAAAAGAAGATAAATTTTGAGATGGGCTCTCTATTAACAACCATTCCTTTCGATAGTATCCTACAATCAATCATTATAATATTCCTTTCACTCATGAATTAAGATATTTAAATTCTTCACGAATTTATATAACTCACTACTAATACATCACATCTTAATATACTTAACTAAAACTCAAAACTAAATATAATCATAATAATATAAATTTTTAAATTATAAAAAAAAAATTAAATATAATTTCTTGATAATGTATAAAATTAATTTTAAATTTCCACCAAAATGGTAATAAGGAATGGTAGTGTCATGTTGACACACTCCTATAGTACAAATATTGGTTTAGTTATTAATGGTTTTCCAAAAATATTACGCCTTATGAGACTCTCCAAAAATGTTAGAATCACAATTATACTCCTTTAGAAAGTGGAATCAAGGTATTTATTATTATTTTCCTAGCCATTGTGAGACCCAATAAGGAATAATTTTCTTGGTGCATTCGTGTCAGTGATATAAATTTTTATATAGGCATGTTTAACACTAAATACCATGAGTATGGGCAGCTTGAATCCTTCAATCACTTAGTTTGGTTTTTTAAATCATTCCAAACACTTTAGAAATATGGAAATTTTGACTCTATAGATTTATTTGTTGCTTCCTATTTATAAATTATATCATTTGTTTTAACATGCACATGTACATAGAAATTATGACACAATGTAGTATACATTGAAATTTTAATTTCTCTTTAATGTTTTTTTAAATTGTTGATAGTTATAGTGATAACAATAATTTTTTATAAATATGTTTTCATATTTTATAATTATTATATTTTATGTGATGCAGGAATATTGAAGGTGAACAAATAATCTTGCATCATTCACAAAATTAGTAAGTAGAAGTTAATGTAATTTTATTAATTTTATTATTTTTTTGGCATGGTGAAGATGATCAAAGAAAAAATTAAATAATATAACACTTTAGTGGCATAAATTACATCAAAAAAATATCATTTTCAATAAAATATATAATTCCAATCAAGTTGGTTGAGTTTTGAAACCATCGATATAATCGGAAAAGTGGTCATGTCTATTGAAGGAATAAAATAAATAGATTATAAGAAATAGGTAAAATAGAATCAAAAAATTATCTAAACTTAAAATTTATTGTGTATATAGATTAACATTGAAATGTAATAATTTTTCCAAAAAAAATCATCTTGTTTTGAGTTTGTATACAAAATTTATGGCCTACAAAAGTTATAAGACTTTGCACTGGGATGAAACCATTAGTCCACACTTAGTAAAATATTTGAAAGCTTAAATGGAATTTACGTAATTATCCTAATGGTTTTGTAAGCTGAGTGGTAGTTACACAATCACAAATCTACATATAATGACAGTTTCTCAACTTCCATATTGCACAACACAATCCAAAATGATGAACGATTGGTTATTTAATATTTATTAGAGGAAAATAAAGGTGAATAGGCACTCCAATAATTGTATGACGTTAAATAAATATTATAATTAGGCAAAGGAATTAGTTTCAAGGCACAAACTCAAGGGAGTTGGCTCCAAGGGGAATAACATAGAGTTTACAAGCTAAGTTTTCCAAGAACAGAGTAAAGAGGGACTATGGAAATTCCAAAGAAGGATTATTATATGGATCAATTCTTCATAATATAAGGTAATTTTGTGAATGTGTGTGAAGTGTATAAGTCTTGTAATGATTTCAAAATTATTAAAAATTAATGTTTGGTTTGAGTCCAAGTCAAAATATGCTATATGAACAATTGTGTATTTTATGAGTGTAATTTTAAGATACATAGTTTAAAGATGGCCCTTTGTTGGACCATTTATAATGATTGTATTATAATACAATAACATATAGATGTTGTAGTATTTTAAACAATTCATGTCCCTTATCTATGTTTCCACATTTTGTAATTGAGATTATATTTGAGGGTTTGTTCTTTACATAATATGTTAAGATTCTGAGTAAGGGTATGTACATCCATCAAATCATAATTGAAAACTATTTTTTTGTCATATGTTATAGTGGCAAACATCATGATAGACATGTATAAAACATGTCATATGATATATAAATAATGTGAATATTTAGACAAAATGAATCAATGAAATGTGGTGATATGGACTGCAATGATAAACTTAGGATATATAAAATTATGGTTTATGAGCAAGAAATGATCTCAAAAGTATGTCTTAGTATGTTTTGATGTTTTAGATTTTTTTCCCATTATTTTACATTGGTTGAGAAATTGAGGTAAATTTCATATTATTGAATTAGGATATCATGTAATAATTATATTAGTTTGTCAAACACTTCACAATCATTTTATCGCATTAGGATATCATGTAATCACTATATTAGTTTGAAAAAAAAAAAACATTTTTCTTTTCTAAGTTTTCACATTTTACATCTAAGATTGCATGAGGGACATCTCACCATTTGCATTAGGATATCTTGGTGTAATAGTTGCATTAGGGACATATCACCCTCTACATTAGGATATTTTGGTGTAATCATTGTATTATTTTACAAATCAATTCAAAGTAGCTACATAAGGATACATAAATCCTTCAAATCATGATCAAAAGTAGATATATATATATATATATATAATATCTTGTAGTTGCAAACACTCTAACATATATCTATATTGTAAAATATGACAATAAAACAAAATTAAATGTATTAAGTCCGTCATTGTACTACATGTGACCATATTTTATCAAAATGCAATTGAAAAATTCCCTCAATTTCATAACCTATGTGAAGGTATGAGATTATTATGATATTTACTTATATTTGGTGAATACATAAAGATCATAGTATTATGGTTTGATATGTTATAGTATTTGGTACAAGTTTCACTCAATGTATAAATATATGCATGTTTTAATTTTTTAAACATAATTTATTGATTATATAAGATGTTTTGTAAAATTTCTCCATAGAGGAAATATATTTATCTTTTTTGATATTTGATTTTGATTTTTGCACATGCTCTTCTAAAATCTCGATGGGGAAACTATATTATGTATTTATCTATTTTTACTCTAATTATTGTTGATGTATTAATACACAAAGCAATACATGATAATAGGGATTAAAGGCCTAAACCTGACACAATTATTAAATTCAATTCTTAGTGACTCAAATTCCATATGGATCATATTTGGAATATATTTGGATGTACCTAGACAATTTTTTAGATATTTTAAAACTAGTTTTATCATCAGATGGCATTTAACTTTTAGTAATTAAAATTTTAGTAGTTATTGTTATTTTATATTGAACCATCCATGTGTAGAAAATAAGACATTTTTTTTGTAGATTCTCAAATATGGTAGCTTATGTTTTGAAGATCTAGGCATATAAGATTTTATGTATCTAGCTCTATATTATTTTATCTACTTTGATATGTATTATCTAGCACACATAAAAAATTATATGATTTTAGTGTGCTTTTTCATTTGTCAACAATTAGTCTAAACTATGCATTACTATTGTGTTTTTTTGTATCATATGCCTTTTTTTATATTCCCTATTGTAGTCATATAAAATGTAAATGATTTAACATTTCTGGAAATAATAGAGTTTTATTCCTATTTTAGTTAAGGGTCTGGATTAATAAATCGGTAAAAAACATAGCAATAAATATAGTCCTAATTTGTGCTACTGTTTATCTTTTTTTACTTTTCTAAAAATAGCAATGAATAAGAAGAAATATAACTTAGTTGGAAATAGATTAAGATGGTTGATACAGAGGCTAAAAATGGTTGTGTAGGACTGGGAAGGTGTCATAAATATGAATCTAACATTTTTTAGTGAATGGATAGGAGTGCCAAAAAGTGGACATTTTGTGGTCTAGCATTGTCTGTTCCTGCCGCTATTGTCCAAGCTAATCATAAAGACTTGAAATTTTTTGGGTATTTGTGTTGTGCTTGTATGAGTGTGCCTATGAAAAATTGAGTGTTGGTTGTTGAAAAAACTCATTGTAGATTTGATTTAATCTTTAAACTCTAACCCTCCATCATGCTTGATAAAACAATATTTGAATCCTTGAGAAAGAGGGGGGGTTAGTGTGTAAGATGTACTAAACATGTAATTTACACCCCTTGTGTGGGCATGCTTCTTACATACTAATACTTCAAAGAGGGATCAATTCATATGTAGTTATCCCACCTAATGTGCTTTGTACAATAGTGTGATGTGGATCCAAAATAGCAATTAAAACACCATGAGGTGGCTAGGGACTGGTATGAGGGTTTGAATATATTTTTGGTTGTGTTGGGTGACTGTATGTAGAGAATAGGGAAGTTTTTCTTAGTGCTTTGTTTATATTCTTGTTTGATTTTTAATATTTGTCACCTCCCTTGTAAATGAGCTTTGAATGGGATTTTATAGGGAATAATTGGTCATGGTTCAGATGAATTCATGATAGGCCAACATAATTAAGGAGAAGGACTAGATGAAAATGACCATTGGGGCTCAAAGAGTAAAAGGAAAGGAGCACCAAAAAAGGGACACTTTGGTGCTTGTTACTATAGTCCAAATGGGTCACTCTTGTACTATAGGCTCGAGACTTTGGGGAATAAGATTGACACAAGGAATACTATCTAGCTGAGGTGGAATCAAGGTTTAGAAGGTTCCAGATGACTAACAATGAGAAAAAAGGTGTCTATAATGGTCGTAAGAGCATGCAAGAAGGACCTATGGATGGGGTGTCACAATTCACACTCAAACTACCAATTTGGATATTTTATATGATTACATTTGCCCCCATTTATTTTAGTGATTTAATAAAGTAAAATACTAGAATAAAGGAAAAATAGAAAAAAAGGTACCTAAACTTACCTTCAAAGGTGAAGCCCATGAAGATGTGTGATGTTGAGTATGTGTAGAGAGAGCACAATGTGAATCATAAATTTTCATGAAAAAATAAGGAGTGTATTAGTTCCTACTAGACACGCCATGCCTAAAATAAGAATGTACAAAGGCTAGGTAAAAGAGAGAGGAAGAGAAAGGAGTGAATACACCTCACCAAGTATACAAACTAATATAAAACCTTTTGTGATGTTGAGTGATGCTGAGCGATGTTTGAGTGATGCTAGGTATGTGTTGTACCAAGAGTAATATCATGAACAGAGTTGAGTGCTCAATTCCCTAAGGGTGGCTCAATAATATAAAGGCTGGCCCTTTAGATCCATTATCACCCACTAAGTCAAGTTATGTGATCATATGTATGTTAACGATGTTTAGATTATATCTCCAATCTTTCTGAGTATGAGGCTCAAGAATACAAAGGCTAGCTAGTCCTTTGGTTCCATCATTACCTACTAAGTGTGAACTATATATTGATATCGGTATGAATGTGTGTCATATGAGATGGCTCATGAATCTCATGAATTATTTATAATCTGATAATGTGACATGGATATCCAAATGTTTAATGTGAACTAGGCCAATCTTGGCCATTTTGAAAGGTGGAGATTAGGCTTGTATGAAAGCCACTCTGAAACTAAGAAATAGGCTTATATGAAAGCCACTCCGAAATGATGTCAACCACCTATAGATAGAATAAGGCATGCAACTTCTGAGAATACTTAGGTAATGCAATGAACTAGAAAGAATAGAAGGTAAATGTGCAATTTATATTACCCCTAATTAATGATGTCTAGAATATGGATTTTGATCTAAGAAGTTGTACCAACTGCCCAATCTAAAACTGGAAGGGAGAGCCATCATGCCATGCATGATGCCCCATATATCTAGATAATCTAAATAAAAGTAAACTAAAACTGCCCAATCTGACCTAAATTTTAGCTAACAAAACTATAATTGACCTTACCTTTCTGTCTATTTCTAAAAATTCTAGTTTTTTGGTTGTTTGGACAGGAGCGTCAAAAAGTATACGCTTTGATGTCCTACACTGTAGTCTAATTTTAGTGCTCTTATCCTTTACTATTTCTAATAACTGTTCTATATTTATCATTATTTTTATATTATGTTCTGTATTTTTTTATTTTTGATTGATGTTCTGACTATTCTGAAAACTAATATTAACTGGTAGAGGGATCTAATCTCTTTGACAAAATCTATGTTTGTTTCCCCCTCTTCTGAGGGTAGGGATGAAGTTGTTTCAATGACTTCCCTCAAAATAAAGATCTCTACAAGTGTGTTATGATATGAAATACATGATATAGAAATGATAATCCAAAAAATATCTCAAGATATAACATAGTTTATTTTGAAGATTGTTAGATCAACAGGGGTATGCCTAGATAGATGTAACAATGTAATAGCATGTGCAGTATGCTAAACTAAAATAAAAAATCTAGTTAGTTGTCAAGGAGGGATGGATCATGATGTCTATCATGGCATCTAAGAAGGCAATATAATGCATGATGTGGATCATGGCATTGCAAACAACTGAGAAGCAAACAAGCATGCAAGGCAAGAAGCATATAAAAGAGGCCAAGGGGCCAATAAAATAAGGGACATGGCCACATGTCACTCAAACTAAGAAAGCAAACATACAAGGCATGTTCAAATGCCCACATACACATATAATTACAAACAATCAATATTGTCATGAGGACCACAAACACATACAAGATTACAAACAAAGGACATTGACAAATGTCTTAAGGCACACAAAAGTAACAAAATAGGAACTGATAAATGCAATCACGTCTAGCTACTCAAAACAAGAAAGGAAGGCATGTAAATGTTGGAAATATTATTGCATCTAACTAATCAAATCAAGAAGTAAAAGTATACAGAACATGTAGTACAAGATGAGGTAGATGATAAGAAATACATGAGTTCTATATACTAGTGAATTTTGATAGAATAATATGTGTAAACTAGTAAGTAATGTAAAGGGGTCTAGATTATGGGAAAAATTAGTAAATAAATGTGACTTAATTAACCTACTAATTTATTGAATAAATAAGTGCTTAATTGATTTCTAAAAATACCAAACAAGGGGATAGAGAGTAAAACTTAGCTGATTCTAGGCTAAGACAGAGGAGACAGAGGCTAGAAATCACTGATCTGACTAGGTAGACTATCAAAAATAGGGTCCAAAAGTCTATTTTTTGCTTAGATAGGAGCATTGGAAATGGGACACCTGGAGGTCCAATGTTGTATTCCAATTTTTGGCATTGTAGTCCTTAGTGTCTAAGCTTTTTGAGATTTATAGGTTTTATTTGTTTGCTCTGGGAGACCATGTGCCTAAAATATCAAGTCCTAGTTATTCATGAAGCTCTATGTGCAATGATTTTGTCTTTATGGATCCTAGTTCCTCTTCATGCTTGATAGGTGATCTTGAATCTAACTAGAAAAAGGGGTTAGTGTGTAATATGCACTGAATGTGCAATCACACCTCGTGTGTGGGCATGTTGCCTACATACCAATAATCCAAAGAGGGATCAAGGTAAATGTAGTTCTCCTAAATTGAATATGTATTATGTAATCCTATATATGTAATAAAAGTGTATACAAATTTGGGCAAGCTTGAGATGACTCATGACTGGTGTGGGAGCTTGGATAGGCTATAAATAATAGTGGTTGGTTGTATGCAGAGAATAGGAAGATTTACTTGAGTGTGCTTTAGTATATTTCTAGCTTGTTCTTTTGAATGATTGCCAACCCTTCTAAATGACCTTTGAATGGGATTGTATAGAGATACTAGTGATCCTAGGTTATATGAACTCATATTAAGTTGATAAGGAAAAAGATAAGGATTCAATAAAATTAGACTATTTGATGCTATTATGGACTTGAACAATGGCATTGGAAAGTGGACACCATGGGTCCCAACATTGTAGTCTAACCTATGGTGCTATTATCCAAGGGGAAAGGGACCCTAAGGGATAGATCTGTGCCTAGGAGAGGAGTCTAGGATAGTAGGGGCTGAATCTAGAAGGCTTTAGATGACTAAGAAATAGTGAAAACATGCCTAAGTAGGTTGTGTAAGTGAGTAGGAGAGACCTATGGTTTAGGTGTCATAATTCATGCTCAAGTTGTAAAAATTAAATTTTAGTATGACTTCATTTCCCCCCTTTATTCTAAGTATGCAGCAAAGAGGAATACTAGGATAAAGGAAAAGAAGAGAAGCATACCTAAACTTACCTATGAGGCTAAGCCCAAGAAGCTATGTGATGTTCAGTTGTGCGTAGTGAGAGCATGTTGTACTGTGTAAGTCTACAAAAAGGAAATTGAAAGTAGATCAATTCTTACTAGATACACTATATGTAAAATAAAAACATATAAAGCTAGGTAAAGAGAGATGATAGAAGAGAAAGGAATGAATACACCTCATCGGGTACGTAAACCAATATAAAACCTATTATGTTGTTGGGTTGTGCTAGGTAATGATACAAGTATGTTAAACCAAGAGTTATATCAATTAATGAGTTGAGTGCTCAATCCCTTAAAAGTTGGCTCAAAAATGCAAAGTTAGGCCCTTTATCTCCATTATCGCCAACTATGTGAAGTTAACGAATCATGCATGTGTTAATCGATATCTATATCATGTGTCCAATCACTCTAAATAGGTGGCTCAAGAATACAAAGGTTAGCTATACCTTTAGCTCCATCATTGCCCCATGATGTGAAGTTAAATGAGAAAATACTAGTATATATGAATGTCATATGCTATGGCTCATGGAGCCCCTAAATGTGCTATGATCTGATAACATTGGCATCGATAGTTGAACATAAATTGGAAACTAGGCCACTATTGGCCACTTCTAAAGATGGAGATTAGACTTGTATAAAAGCCCCTCTTAAAACTAGAATCAAGGCTTAGGAATCTACTTGGGAACTCGAGTATGAAAGAACCAAACTTGTATGAAATTTTACTTGAATGTGATGCCAACCACTTTTAGATGGAATAAGGAACACAACTACTAGAAATATGCAAGAAAATGCTATAAACTTGGAAATAGAGAAGGCCCATGTGTCGCACACATTGCTCCTAATAATAGTGTCTAAAACATAAATTCTGAACTAAATTTTGTATCAACTACCATGTCTAAACTAAAAATGAAAACCCTCATGCCACACATGATGCCCCCTCTATCTAGATTTTATGAGTGAAATAAGTGCTGAAAACTATTAATTTATAGACTAAACTATACTAGCAAAACTATGATTGAACTCACCTGTTTGCCTATTCTAGAAAAAATGAATATTTTGTTATTTAGACAATAACACCAAAAACTAGACACTTTAGGGTCTAACACTGTAGTCCCATTTTTGGCACTATTGTCTAGAGCCAAAACTGATGACTGATCTAGATTCTCTATTGTCTGTCTGGTCTGGTTTGCTTATGTTGAGTTTTGGATTCTAGACTGTACTATTATTAAACTACTTTTTTGACCATTAAGAGCTTTGATCTCTATGACAAAACCCTTGTTTTTTTCCCCCTCTTTTGAGGATAAGAATGAAAACCATATAATGACGACCCGCATAAGAAAAATCCCTACAAGTGTGTTAAGATATGAAAACATTTAATATAGCATTGATATACATTATCTCAACATATAACAAAAGTTGTAGAGAGAGATTGTTAGATCCACAGGGGTATACCTAGATAGATATAACAATGTAATAGCATGTGCATAAGAGTAAACTAAGATTTGAAATGTTATTTGTTAATTGTTAGTGGCATGGAGGGATGGAGCATGATGTCCATCATGGCATCTAAGAATCAAGGTAAATGCATGATTGGAATCATGGCATTGCACATAAAGATAAGCAATCAAGCAATAAGCATACAAAGAAAGAAGTAAGAAACATGCAAGGGTAGACAAGGGGCCAAATAATCACACAAGGCATACAAGGCATGTTCAAATGCCACATATGCACAATGTGAACAAGCAAAGATTGGCACAAGGGCCACAAGCACATGAAAGGCACACACAAAAGACATTGGCAAGTGTCCAAAGGCACACACATATAGACAAGAATAAAGGATATTGGCAAATGTCTTAGAATGCAAGTAGGAAGTAAATATGAACTAGAAAATGCAAACACATCTAGTTAATCAAAGCAAAGAGTGTAAGCATGCAAATTACTAGAAATATAAACATGCATATAACTATGGAAAGCAAGAAGCAAGATTATACAAAATATGTGATATAATATTAATGTATATGCTATGAAATATAGAAGTATGATATGTACTAATGGATGTCAATGTGATATATATCTAAGCAAGTAAATAATGTACCACAACAAGATGTCTAGAGTGTATAGTGTAAGAATGACATAACCTGGATGGTGTAGTCATGTAGAGTATGCCCCTAGTGGGTAGATGTATCGATATGTAGCTAGAATGTAGAAGTAAGATGCCCCCTCGATGGGTAGAGTGAAGAAATGAAGGAATTGGATGCACTACACACACTCGAAGAAGATCAAGTGAAGCTTGGTAATATAATAAATTGATAAACAATAACATAGAATAACTTAATATAAGTTTAGCATAATGGTTAACAATGTAAAACATAGATGATGCATATAATTGACATGTTTTTATATTTTTGAAATATTATATTGTTTTTGTATTTTGAAATATTTGACCTATGTATAATCAAGTAGAGGAAAATATGTAAAGTCAAGAAAGAGATAATATGTACAATCAATAATAGAAATAAATGATACTAACTGATGAGTCTTGAATGAAACTCCCTATCATGGTGTCTTGTATCGAAGAGTGGAATCGTACGTGATGGTGAAGCATGATGGAAATGCTGAGACTATGGCTCTGAAAATTGTATAAGCTATAAATTCTCTAAAATATCTAAAGTATAAATTGATTGTGGGGACTTTCTATAATTATGAGAAGTGGATGTAGTTTTAGGGCTCTTAGGGACCCATCTGGAAGTAAGATAAACCCACTAAACATGTACTCTATGTGTAGATGCATGAGATCTCAATGAATCTACTTTGGGTGTGAATATTCTAGCTAAAAGTTATCTATAATCCCAAAGTTATGGAGGTGTATGAACCCTCTATACTAGTGATGGATATCATATATGTGTCTGATGATGAATTGGAGAAAAAATTGGTGGTAGAGCTATAACTAGTAATGGAACTGAAACTGGCTCTAGAACTAAAACTAGCTCTAAAACTAGAAGTGTCAACTCGTATGGAACTCTAGTAACTGTGATAACCTAATTATCATGAATTAATTTCATGCATCAATGTACTATAGATTAAACTTCTCAAATTTTTTGTATCCAAGGTCTACCAAGTAACATGTCAAAAACTCTCACATTATGAACTATAGTAATGAGGTGGTCATGTGTGTAGGACCAACCTATAAAGGAATGAGGATCTCACCCAATGTATTCTAATTGTGTCCATTGAAACCAAAGATAATTGTATTTGCTGGAGTAATATCCTACTCTATATAACCCAAGTATTGTAGTAGTGTCATAGTACACAAGTTAACACTGGATCCATTATCAATTAGAACATTGTGAATGGGATGACCATGAATAAAATCTCTAATGAAGAGTGTGTGATAATTTATGTCATCCTTAATAATCAATTGCTTAAAAAAGGAGATGAAAGGCCAAACTAAAATGTTATAATGAAAATTATGAATCATGTGGCTCAATGGATGTGAATCGATTGTCAGCGCCCTGCATGTAACTGGTGGAGTATGTGCCTGATATGCATGATGTGCACCTAATGTGTCCTATGTCTCTAACTTTCCATGTTATGGAAATGGATTTGAAAATATTTTGAGTGACTTATCTTGCATTGGTTTGGCTAGAGGAGGCTTAGTTGAAGTGTTTAGATCAACTTGATTGCCATCAATTAGATCCTATATCTTATTCTTGAGACTAATGCATCTATTTTTAGTATGGCCTGGTGTCTTGTGATAATCACAAAATGCATTCTAGTCATATCCCCATGGAAGGGGCTTTTTTGGAACAATCTATCTAGTAGGAAGAAGAGATATGATGTTACATTCTAATAACTGCTATAGAACTCTGGTTGGAGGAACTGGTAGATTTGTAAAAGGTCATCGAGGATGTGCTGATAAAGTGACTCTTTATGAGGGCTCTAAAGCTACATTAATTATTTGTTGAGTTAGTCCTTTACTGTCATTGAATTTAACCTTATATGGGGCTTTGTTTTTACTCTTATTAGTTATATCTGGTGCACTTGTGTACTTAAGTTTACCCATTAAAATGAGTTTGATTTCTCTTTCTTTTAAAGTGTGACACAATTCAATGAAAGAAGAGAAACATTTGAATATGAATGTCTCATGCAAAATTGGTAGAAGACTCTATTTTAAGAGGTCCTATAACTCCTAATTTACCATAGGGCTATTCATCTTATCCAATATGATCTTGTATCTGAGAACATACTCGGTGAGAGGCTCATTTGATTTCTATTTTTGTTATGCAATTTAGGCATATAAAACCTTATCACCTATCTTATACTGAAATGTGCTAGGAACATGTTGACAAGAGGATTGAATACATTAACTGACTAATTTGATAGACTGTAAAACCATTGTAATGCATAATCCTTAAGGCTCCTCAAAAATATTTTAGTTAATATATAGTCATATGGTACATAATCCAAACATGTTGCATGAAAGGCTCTCAAATATGTCTCTCAATCACCTTTG
This sequence comes from Torreya grandis, assembly GCA_037957365.1. Taxonomy (NCBI): domain Eukaryota; kingdom Viridiplantae; phylum Streptophyta; class Pinopsida; order Cupressales; family Taxaceae; genus Torreya; species Torreya grandis. The sequence continues at coordinate 2,700,648 of JARHVA010001888.1, forward strand.
CCATCATAAATAATTAGCTTAGGTTATACAAATCTAGGTGGCAAGGGTGTAGCATCTATATGTCATGCCAAAGGTGTATGTAATAGAGTGAAGGAGTCTAATGCCTCTGTAGATCTAGTGGTGCCTTGATCAAGATATTGCACCTTAGATTGAAGAGATCAAATCTCTTGCACAAAGGCTATCATATTAGGAGATAGGGATGTACTAGCTACAACTAGTGGCATAGAAGAAGGTTGGGCTACTATAGGGGGTTTAATTGACATAGTTGCCCCTATAGTGTCATGTGCAACCAGTGGCTTTGTAGTTTGAGAAGACTCAACTTATTTGGCCTTCTTTAGTTCCATGATAGATTTCAAGATGTTAGCATGATCATGGGGTTGTTCCCTGAGTCTTTCTCTAAAATTTTGTAAAATCAAATCTTTGTTGAATACAACTATATTATCAATAATGGATCAAATTGGATTGGTAGTCTAATGTGATAGAACATGAGCATTAATATGTGTCTCATCATTATTATTCTCATATTTCTCATTATTAGAATCATGCTCATTGAAATTAGTGTAATTTGGATGTGCAAGATCTATAATAGGGACCTGAGTTGATTTCTTATCCATGTTATAGGAATAGGTTGTAGGAATTTGGTTAAATTTAGGAGGGTTTCCACTAAGTCTGGCACTCCATCTCAAAGGAAGAGATACAAGGAGTTTAAATGGCATAAGGAAAATAACAGAGCATATTACATAAAAATAATCTAAACAATGACCTAGAATATGCATAAAAAAGATATCAAACTCCAAGTATGTAAGGTGATAGCTCAAGATGCATAGTAGGGACTAGTATATGCAACTAGGGATTTGCTAGAAATATTATTTGAAAAATACTATGAAATTTTGAATTTGAAATTATGTTTTTGAGCTAAGTATGCAAGATAAAATTCATAAAATTATGAGAAATTAATTGTTTGAATGGAACCTAGTAGATGCAACTAGGGTTTTGAGACATATTTTTTTTGAAATTTACTATAAATTTTTGAAATTTGAAGTGATTTTTTAATTTTAATATTCAATCAAAATTTTAAGAAAATAAGTGGAATATTACTTGAAAATTACTTGGATTTAATTAATGCAATGAGGGCTTTGAAATGAATCCTTTCAAAATTAATGTAATAAGTTGAAAAATTTGCTATAAATTTGTATAATTGAGCTCAAAAAATTTAGGAAAAATATGAAAATATTTCTAAAATTAACAATATATTTTTCCTAGTGGTTTGAAAGTGTTTGTATGCAAATAGGACCTTGTATGTGCAAACTAGGGTTTTAGTGAACTATTGAAAATATTTCAATTAATTTTTGGTTTTCTAATTTTTAAATTCAATAAAAATTAGAAATAATTATCCCTAGGGTTTCTAGGTTTTTTGTGCAAAAATTTGAAGTTAGTCGGGTTCACTAAATGTTTTACTAAATTTGGGAAACTATAGGTTTAATTTCCTAAATAGTAAAGGGGTCTAGATTAAGGTAAAAATTAGTAAATAAATGTGACTTAATTAACCTACTAATTTATTGAATCTAGAAGTGCTTAATCAATTTCTAAAAATAGTAAACAAGGGGATAAAGAGTAAAATTTAGCTATTTTTGGGTTGAGACAAAGGAGATAGAGGTTGCAAATTATCGATCTGGATTGGTAAAATATCAAAAATAAGATTCAAGAGTCTATTTTTTTATTGGATAGGAGCACCGAAAATGGGATAGCATTTTAGTCTAAGTTTTAGCACTGTAGTCCTTAGTATCTGAGCTTTCTAAGCTTTTTGGGTTCTGTTCATCTCCTCTGAGATACCCTACACCTAAAATATCAAGTCTTGGTTGTTTGTGAAGCTGTGTGTGTAATTGATTTTGTCTTCAATGATCCTAATTCCTCTTCATTCTTGATAGGTGATCTTGAATCTAACTAGGTGTGTAATATGCACTGAACATGTGATTATATCACATGTGTGGGCACGCTGCCTACATACCAATACTTATAAGAGGGATCAAGACCAATGTAGTTCTCCACATTTTAATGTGTATTGTTGAATCTTATATATGCAATTCAAATGTATGAAAATTTGGGGCTTGAGATGACTCGTGACTAGTGCAGGAGTTTGGATAGGCTAGAAATAATAGTGGTTGGTTGTATGTAGAGAATAGGGAGATTTATTTGAGCATGCTTTAGTATATTTCTAGAATGTTCCTTTGAATGATTTCTAACCCTTCTAAATGACCTTTGAATGGGATTTTATATGGAAACTAGTGATCTTGGGTTAGATGAAATCGCATTAGGCTGACAAAGGAAAAGATAAGGATTTGAGAAAATATGACTGTTTGAGGCTATTGTGGACTTGGAAAATAGCATTGGAAAGTGGACACCCTAGGTCCCAGCACTATAGCCTAACATATGGTGTTGTTTTCCAAGGGAAAAGGGACCCTAAGGGAGTCTAAGATAACAAGGGCTAAATCTAGAAGGCTTCAGATGACTGAGAAATAGTGAAAACATGCTTAAGTAAGCTATGTAAGTGAGTAGGAGATACTTATGGTTTGCGTGTCACAAGTAATTCTCAAGTTATACATATTGCATTTTAGTATGATTACACTAGTGAGTTTCGATACAATAATCTGTGTAAACTAGTAAGTAATGTACATCAATATGATAACTAGAGTATATGGTGTAGGGATTAAATAACATGGATGGTTTATTCATGTAGAAGATCCCCCTGATGGGTAGATATGTCGATGTATGTCTCAAATGTAAAATTAAGATGCCCCCTCAATGGGTAGAGTGAAGCAATCAAGGATCTCGGTGTCACTGCACACATTCAAACAAGATCAAGTGAAGCATGTTAATATAGATAAATCGACAAATAATAAGATAGAACAACAAAATGTAAGTATAGCATGGTAGTAGAAATATAAAACATAGATAATACATATAATTGATTTTTTTTGGTGTTTTGAGTTATTTGAATGTTTTTGTATTTTGACATGTTATATTATTTTTGGTATTTTAAAATTTTGTATTATTTTTGGTATTTTGGAATAAACTATGTACAAGTAAGCAAAAAGAAACTATGTAAAAGTAAGATAAGAAGAAACGATACCAACTGATGAGTCTCATAAGAGACTCCCTATCATGGTGTCCTGTATCAAGTAGAGGGATCATACGTGATCATGAAGCCCGATGAAAGCGCTGAGACTGACTCTAAAAGTTGTGTATGTTACAAGTAACCTAAAATATCTATAGTAGAAACTAACTATGGAGTCCCCTTGTAACTTTGAGAAGTGGATGAAACTATGGGGCTCTTAAGGACCCATTTGGTAGTAGAAGTTCTCTAAAAATGTGCTCTATGTGTAGAGACATGATACCTCAATGATACTACCTTAGGTGTGAATATTGTAGCTAAAAACTATCTATAGTCCTAAAACTATCACTAGTGAAGTGGTCATTCTAAAAGAGGCCTCTATGGAAGTGTATGAACTTTTTTGCTAGTGAGGAAGGCCTTGGTTATGTCTGAATCTCAAATAGATGTAGAACTGTAACTGGTGGAAGAGTTGAAATTGGTGACTATAGAATAGGAGATGGCTCTAAGTGGGGAGTGGTAACTCATATAGAACTCCACCAACTATAACAACTTGATTAGCATGAATGTATTTCACACATATGTGAATTGTGAAAGGTACTACATGAAATTTCTAGATTCATGGTCGACCAAGAAACATGTCAAAGACTCCTACATTGGGAATATAAGCAAATGGTGTGGCAACATGTGATGGACCAACCTATATAGGAAGTACAATCTCACCTAATGAACTCTGTATGTGTCCACTAAATCCACTGATAACTATGTCTATTAGGGTGATATCCTACTCTGAATATCCTGAATGTTGAAGTAAAGTCATAGCGCACATGTTCACACTAGTTCCATTATCTATGAGAACACTATGAATGGGATGGTGATCAATGTAGGATTTGATAAAGAGTGCATAATAATCTGTATCATCCTCAACTATCTCTTAATTTGAGAAGGAGATCAAAGGTCTAGCTATAACTCTAGAATTATACACACCAATCATGTTTCTCAAAGGATGTGACTCAACTAAAGGTGCCTAGTATATAGATAGTGGAGGATGTGCATGATATACATGGTGAACACCTAATGTGTCCCATGTATTCTATTTATAATGTTGTGGGAAAGGATCTAAGAAAAATTTCAAAGTGTTGTCTTGTGTTTGTTATGCTTGAGGAGGATCAATTAGAGTGCCAAGATAAATAAGGTTATCATCTATCAAGTCATATATCTTGTGTCACAAATGAATAAATTTGTTCATTGTATGGCCTAGTGCCCTATGAAAATCATAGAATGCATTTGGATCATATTCTCATGGAAGAGGATTTGTCTTATAAACTTTTTGAATAGGAGGGAGAGATATGATATTGTATTCCAATAGCTATTGTAAGACTCTAGCTAGAGATACTAGTAGATTGGTAAGGGCTCATCGAGGAGGTGCTAACAAAACCATTCATTGAGGGGGATTTGAAGCCATATTAACTATAGGTTAATTTTGACTTTTGCTATCATTAACCTTTACTTTGTATGGGACTTTACTAGTACTCTTGTATGTTTTTTCTGATATGCTTGTGTACTTGAGTTTTCCTATTGAAAATAAATTGACTTCCCTTTTTTTTAGTGTATGACATAACTCAGTGAAGGAAGAAAACTTTTTGAACATTATTTACTCATACAAAGTTGGCAGAAGACTCTGTTTGAAGAGATCTTGTAATTCTTGATCAGCCATGGGGCTAGTCATTTTAGCCAAGATAGTCTTATATCTTAGAACATAATCTATGAGATGCTCATTTGACCTTTATTTTTGTTGTGAAATTTAGGTATAAGAAACATTGTTACATATGTTAATGTTGAAATGACCTAGAAACATGTCAGCTAAAGGATTGAATGCTTTAGCTGACTGATTTAGTAGACTATAAAACCATTGTAGAGCATAATCCTTTAAACTTCATGAAAAGAGCTTGGTTAGTAGCCAATAATTTGTCACATAATCCAAGAATGTTGCATGAAAATCTCTCAATTGTGTGTCTAGATCACCCTTGCCATCATATAGAGTGATCTTGGGTTGAACAAAACCTAGTGGCAAGGGTGTCGAAGTAATGTGGCATTCTAATGGTGTATGAAGTAGAGAGAAAGAGTCCAAAGCCTATGATGGTTTAGAGGTACCTTGCTCAAGAAGTAGCACATTGGATTGAAGAGATTTGATCTCTTGCACAAGGACAACCACATCAAGAGGTGAAGAGGTATTAGCTATAACTAGTGGTACCACATAATAAGGTTAGGTTGCTATAGGGGATTGTTGAGACATAGTTGCCCCCTTAGTGTTATTGACAATTGGTTGTTCAGTAGTTTTAGAGGATTGACCATTATTTGATTTTTCTTGTTCTTCTTATAGTATTTTAAGCATATCATCTTGCAAATCAAGATTTTAAGCTAAAAGGTCTTGAAGTTGCCTCTTATAAGTTTCATCAAAGCCAGTATATTGGGCCATTGTTAAATTAGAAAAACAAAGTGAAAGTGGATTGAATTTTTCTCAATAAGTTGTAATATGAAAAAAACAATGGAAGGAAAGTACTAAATATGGGAAATGTAAAGTCTTAAAAATAGTAAACTAGAATATGCATAAAAAGGATACAAAGCTCACTAACATGTAAGGTGATACTTTAAGAAGTAAAGAGACCTAGTATATTCAACTAGGGTTTGAAAGAAATGATTTTTAAAATTAATATGGTTAATTTTAAAAATTAAATGTGAAATTATGATTTGTATATGCAAGAAAAAATTAGAAAAACATTTCTAAAATTAGAAAGAAATTTTCTCTATAGTTTATAGGGTTTTTGTGTGTAAATGAAGTAAGTCAAGTTCATCATATGATTTAAATTTTTTGGGAATAATAGAATTTTATTCTTATTTTAGTTAATGGTCTGGATTAATAAATTAGTATAAAATATAACAATGAATACAATCCTAATTTGTGCTACTATTTATCTTTTTTTTTATAAAAATAGAAATGAATAAGAAGAAATATAAATTAGCTGGAAATAGACTAAAATGGATGATATAAAGACTAAAAATGGATGTGAAATATTAGGAAGGTGTTATAAACCTAAATTTGGCTTTTATTCAGTGAAAGGATGGGAACACCAAAAATTGGATGCTTTGAGGCCTGACACTATTATTCATTCTTGGTGTTGTTGTCCAAACTGATCACAAATACTGTTGACATAGTGGATTGCACCCTTGATAGGAGGCCAAGCTCTTACCTTCCACACACAACAATGGAAACTCCCCTCTTGCCTATGGGCTTGGCAAAATTGGGGGGAGATTCTCTAGATAAGGGCTAGTTCCCTTTGATGTATCTTTTAGGTCCTGGATTTCCTACTGATAACAAATAAATAAATAAAGGAGGGGTTGAAAAGGGATAAGGATGCTGAAAATAGAACCTAAACCTAAAATGAAAGGTGATACACCAAAAAATTTGGTCCACTCAGCCTGAATATACACTTTTCACCAAGAACAAGCTCCCATACACTTCATTTGACATGAGAAATGCTTCTGCATCAGTGAGCTAGGGGTTCTTGGATATACAGGGAGGAATAACTTCCAGAGGCTTCCTCAAACACACTATGGTAGCCTATTCATGGGCACCTACACTCCTCTAGGGACACTTCTATCAAATTTGCAAAAGGAAAACTCACAATGCACTAGACATACTAAAATCATCCTGTGAAAGCATAAAGGAAAATGACTTAACACAGAACAAAGACATAGACACATACGAAAGTGCAAACTCAGAATGGAGGTAAAAATGCTATGTCTCGATTCAAGGTAAAATCTAGCAGAGTTTTGCCTTACAAACCCAGAGATTTTTGGGTAGAGCTTTGCCTTACGGGCTAAAAGATCCTTCCTCAAAATGAGAAGTTTAAAATATATAGAGAGAAGAGGAAAAGAATTTGGCACTTCTTTACAAGTTGGCCCATGTGCATTTGAGAGCATCGAGAAGAGGAAGTCACTATTGCTGATGTCATTCTTCTAGAAGAGGTCTACTAGAACCATGCTGTGTAATTGCCAGTCTTGACTTTGGCATTCAAACATTAATGTGAAAGCATGGGTCGCACCTCTTTTTCTGTAAACAAGATTGCTCTTTCCAGATATCACGTGGTTTGTCTGCTCATTAATGTAAAGTGGAGAAAATAGGGTGCACCACTTACTATTTGTGTCGTTTGATGACCACTTGGCAAGCACTGTTCCAACTGTAGGAATAACTTGCCTCCCCTTTGCCACCTGGGCCATTTTGTCTATTTTTGCACTTTATCTCTTCTTAGCTCCTTCGGCCCTTAAGGCTATCTTTTTGGTGGGTCATTGAGTTCCTTCGGCTCTTCTTTAGGCTTTTCAAAATCATTGGCTATTTCATGAGCCTTAAATTTGATGTCTGCGCATTCATCACTGCGTTTGAACTTCTAATAGCTAGTTTTTCATGCTCAATTTTGACGTCTTCAGGCCCATCACCCCTTGGAATTTCCTCAGCCTTTTCCTTTCCTTCGGCTTCTTGTTGCTTCCCTTTCCTTTAGGATTCTTATTTTGGACCCTCCCAAAGGGAGGGTGACCCTTCAGCTTTAGAGAAGTGTCTTTCTTTTTTGACTGAGAGTCCCCTGCAAGGGCACCTGCCCTTCAGGGTCCTTCAGCTCGTTGGTCTTTAAATGCTTCAAACAAAATGTCCAAAGGAATTCCTTCAAACATTTTGTCTGAAGGATTTCTTCCTTCACTTTTTGCTTATTTCCCTGGGTCTTTTCACTTGGCCACTTTTCCCATGGATTTCCTCTTGGCTACTTTTCCCACAAACAAAAAGTCTACAAGAATTGTTTCGATCACTTCGTTTGACTTTCAGCATTTCTTCGCGTTTTTCTCCTATGGCCTTTTCTCTAAATTTCTTCAAAAATTTTATCCAAAGGAATTCCTTCAGAAAAAAGTCCAAAAGAAATAAATTTATGCCTTTGCCTTGTCTTTTCACAGGATTTTCTTTTGAAGAATTTCTTCAGACAAAATGTTTGAAGGAATTCCTTCAGACATTTTATCTGAATAAATTCTCGTGTTCTTGCTTTGAAATTTTTTGAAAGAATTCTGACTTGCCTTGTGCATTTTTTTGAAGGAATTCCAACCCTTTCAGCCTTCTCTTTGGTCCCTTTGAAAATATTCCCTGCCATCTACAAGGGCACTTGAGAATGGTCCATTTTGTGCCTAAGTGGGAACTTGTCTCTGCCTGCGGAGTCCATAGAAAACTTCCTTGTGGAGTCCGTAGAAAACTTTCTGCAGAGTTCATAGAAATACCTATAGAGTTCATAGAAATGCCTGTAGAGTCCATAGAAACTTCCAAGACTTGTGCAAAAGCAAAAATGTACTGGCTCAGAATAGTAAGGGAAAAGGGGGGATCGATTTTGGCCTGCAGGACCAAAATGGTCAACAAATTGGTGACTCCCAGGGGAAGCATGCCTGCTATGCTTAGAAACCAGTTGCATTAAAATCTATTAGGCACAAAGTCAGAGTGTAGAATTGAAAAAAGGTTAACAATAGCCTTGAGAGATCCAAGAATATATCATGAGCTTTTACCCCAGACACAAGGGAAAACACACATAAGGCTAAAAACACTACTTGTGCAAATTGCACTTAAGAAAAATAGGAAAGAAAACTGAAAGCAAACTACTATGTACAACTAACCAGGTATATTTTCTTCCCTCTTGGATTAAAGGGAAACCTTAAGTCTCCTTCATGGCAAGAAAACTTATGGTGCCAGACAAGTGGCTAAATGAAATGGAGACTTGGTGACCTGCTTCTCTTGCCTGCCACCTGGATTGGCTTGCATTCGAGTGGATCAGAGTCAAACATGCTTCCAACATATATGTACTCTTCTTGTTCTTGGAAGCTTATTAAATGATGGTCCTTCATGCTGGTTCATCTCATCAAGAAATCGATGGCTACTGGCTCATCACAACAAGCCCTTTGATATGCACAGTCCCTTTATAGTGCATCATGGTTTGACCCATTTCCTTTTGCTTCATTGAAGACCCTGTTAAACTCATCCTCTACTCCCTCATGGCCTTCTCAAATAAGGGTGACTATTGTGATGTCTAAAATGGAATCACAAACTGATTGCTCATCCCATAGAACATCACCCTTTTGTCCAAAGCTCTCTTCTTCAAAGATGTTCTCAAGATGAATAGACCTCTCCTTTTCCCGCTCAAGGATCAGAGTCTCTAATTGTTTAAAGACATCCATTTGATCCTCCTCCAACTCAAGCTCCTCAGCATAGTCATCCTCCTCATCAAAGAAATAAGTAAGTTCATCAAACAAAGGAGGAGAGAGCTCACCATGCTTACGTTCCTCTTTGTATTGCTGGAACATCTGCATGTATGCATGCCCTGTGTCTTCTCCATTGTCGATGATGTCTTCAAAAGGAGCATCGATGATGATTTTTTATTCTTTGACATTCATGATAGCCTCTTTGGAAACTACAAATTAGATCTTCTGCTCCTCACTCGTCTCTTGTAGAACAGGTTCTTCCTTGAGAAGGGGTGAAGTGGAAAAACCATGTGGAAGAGGAGGCAATCCTTGAGCTAGAATCGAATGATTCTCCTCTTTCCACTTGGCTAGCACTTCATCTATATCAGGTGTGGATTGATAGATCTCTTGGAGGTGTGTAGATGGGGTGTGTTCAGACATGGAAACTATTGCATCCATCACATGTTGGCTAAGGAATCTCACTCTAGATTCCAACTCTGCAATTCTCCTAGCTATATTTTCTTGGAAGATCCTTTCCTAGAGGTCACAATCATCATCATGAGCAGGAGCAGCCTCAACTTGTACAAGGTTTTGAGCAAAACCTTTCTCCTCCTTCTTGCCCCATGATTCCATTGTTTTCTTCCAGCTCATGACCTTGGGATTAGAACTTTTCCCTTGGGAAGAAGCAACAACTTTGTCTTCTTCAAGGTCCTGAGCTGGTTCATGATTTTCCTTCTTCCAACTTTGAATTTAGAGATCATGTTGAAATAATTGAGGAGTTTGGGGAAGATTTGGGAGGGTCTGCTCATGTACAGGAAGAGTTTCCTAAAGAGAGGCGTGCTAGAAAGCTAGGCACATGAGATTAAGAGTAGGATCGATTGATACATCGGATGAGCTAGAATGAACAAGTGCTATTTGATAGAAATGATTTGGTGCACAAGAGGGGGCTTTCTTTAGAATAGGAGGGGGTGCACAGGTCTGATTTCCTTGCATGAATGGACTCTTTCATCTTGCTACCTCCTCCATGGATTACAAGGCCTGAGCTTGCCTAAATAAACTCTCCTCTTTGCACATCAGCTCTTGTTGATATCTATGTTGCTCATCTGATCTATCTATCTCCATTACCTGCTTCTCAAACTCTAGTGCTAATTCCCTTATTTTTGAAGGGCAACTAGGAGAGCTGCTTGAGGCGATTACATGAAAATACTGAGCTTGATTAAAACCATATGAAGGAATACAAGGCCCATGATTTTGTGTAAAGGGATTATACATACAAAAATATGATTTCTTGATGGCACCTAAACTGCTTAACCAACTGATTCAACTTGGAGTCACCTTTGGTGTTGATGAAAAAGCCTCCAAAGGCTGGTTGGTTAAAGAACACACCAAAAATTATTCAACTCTTTGGATAAAACTTGTCCTAGTTGGTCCCATCGGGCATGCCAAAAATTGTTGACACAGTGTATTGCACACTCGATAGGAAGCCGAGCCCCTGCCTTCCACACGCAAGAATGAAAACTCCCCTCTTACATGTGGGCCTGGAAAAACTAGGGGGAGATTATCTAGATAAGGGCTAGCTCCCTTTGATGTATCTTTTAGGTCCTGGATTTCGTACTACTAACAAATAAATTAAAAAAGGGGGGTTGAAAAAGGAGAAGGAGCTGAAAATAGAACCTAAACCTAAAATGAAAGGTGATACACCAAAAAAGTTGATCCACTTAGCCCAAACATACACTTTTCACCAAGAACAAGCTCGCATACACTTCATTTGACATGAGAAATGCTTCTGCATTAGTGAGCTAGGGGTCCATGGATATACAGGGAGGAAGAACTCCCAGAGGCATCCTCAGACACACTATGGCAACCTATTTGCAGGCACCTACACTCCTCTAGGGACACGTCTGGCAAACTTGCAAAAGGAAAACTCACAATGCACTAGACATGTTGAAATCATCCTGTGAAAGCATAAAGGAAAATGACTTAACATAGAAAAAAGGCATAAAAACATATGAAAGTGCAAACTCAGAATGGAGGTAAAAATGCTATGTCTCGATTCAAGGTAAAATCCAACAGAGTTCTGCCTTACAAACCCAGAGATTTTTGGGTAGAGCTTTGCCTTACAGGCTAAGAGATCCTTCCTCAAAATGAGAAGTTTACAATATATAGAGAGAAGAGGAAAATACTTTGGTGCTTATTTACAAGTTGGCCCATGTGCATTTGAGAGCATTGGGAAGAGGAAGTCACTTTTTCTGATGTCATTCTTCTAGAAGAGGCCTGCTAGAACCATGTTGTGTAATCATCAGTCTTGACTTTGGTGTTTAATAATTAATGTGAAAGCATGGGTCACACCTCTTTTTCTGCAAACAAGATTGCTCTTTCTAGATATCATGTAGTTTGTCTGCTCATTAATGTAAAGTGGAGGAAATAGGGTGCATCACTTACTATTTGTGTTGTTTGATGACCACTTGGGAAGCACTATTCCAACTACAGGAATAACTTGCCTCCCCTTTGCCACTTGGGCCATTTTGTCTATTTCTGTACTTTGTCTCTTCTGGCTCCTTTAGCCCTCAAGGTTATCTTTTTGGTACGCCATTGAGTTCCTTGGGCTCTTCTTTAGGATTTTCAAAATCGATGGCTATTTAATGAGCCTTAAATTTGACATCTACACACCCATCACTGCATTTGAACTTCCAACAGCTTCACTGTGCTCAATTTTGACATCTTCAGGCCTGTCACCCCTTAAAATTTCCTCAACCTTTTCCTTTCCTTTGGCTTCTTATTGCTTCCCTTTCCTTTGAGATTCTTGTTTTGGACCCTCCCGAAGGGAGGGTGACCCTTCGGCTTTGGAGAAGTGTCTTTCTTTTTTGGCTGAGAGTCCCCCATAAGGGCACCTGCCCTTTGGGGTCCTTCAGCTCCTTGGTCTTGAAATCCTTCAGACAAAATGTCTGAAGGAATTCCTTTGGAAATTTTGTCCAAAGGATTTCTTCCTTCACTTTTTGCTTATTTCCCCAGGTCTTTTCACTTGACCACTTTTCTTGCAAATTTCCTCTCGGCTACTTTTCCTGCGGACAAGTCTGCAAGAATTGTTTTGATCACTTCGTTTGACTTTTGACATTTCTTCAGGTTTTCCTCTTGCAGCCTTTTCTCTAAATTTCTTCAAAAATTTTGTTTGAAGGAATTCCTTCAGACAAAAGTCTAAAAGAAATCAATTTATGCCTTTGCCTTGTCTTTTCACAAGATTTTCTTTTGAAGAATTTCTTCAGATGAAATGTCTAAAGGAATTCCTTCAGACATTTTATCCAAAGAAATTCAAGTGTTCTTTCTTTAAACAATTCTAAAAGAATTCTAACTTGCCTTTTACATTTTTTCAAACAAATTCCAACCCTTTCAGCCTTCTCTTTGGTCCCTTTGAAAATGTTCCCTGCCCTTCACAAGGGCACTTAAGAATGGTCCATTTTGCACCTAAGTGGGAACTTGTCTCTTCCTACAGAGTTCATAGAAAACTTCCTTGTGGAGTCCATAGAAAAATTCTTGTAGAGTCTATAGAAATGCATGTAGAGTCCGTAGAAACTTCCAAGACTTGTGCAAAACCAAAAATGTACTGGCTTAGAACAGCAGGGGAAAAGGGGGGACTGATTTTGGCCTACAGGACCAAAATGGTCAATAGATACCTAAAACTTTTTGGATATTTGTGTTGTGCTTGTATGAGCATGCCTGTAAAAAATTAAGTGTTGGTTGTGGATGAAACCCATTGTAGAGTTGATTTAATCTTCAAACCCAAACCCTCCATCATGCTTGATAAAACAATATTCGAATCCTTGAGAAAGAGGGGGGTTAGTGTGTAAGATATACTGAATATTCAATCCACACCCCTTGTGTAGGCACACTACCTACATAACAATACTTTGGAGAGGGATCAAGTCATATGTAGTTATCCCACCTAATGTGTTTTATGCAATAGTGTGATACAAATGTATAATGCCAAATTGAGAGTGCTTGAGGTGGCTAAGGACTGGTATGAGGGTTTCAATATATTTGTCATTGTGTTGGGTGTCTGTATGTAGAGAATAGAGAAGTTTACCTTAGTGTTTTATGTGTATTCTTTTTTGCTTTATAATATTTGTCACCTCCATTATAAATGAGCTTTGGTGGGCTTTTACAGGGAACAATTGGTCATGGATCAGATGTATTCACACTAGGTTAACATAATTAAGGATTAAAAAAAATTGATGAAAATGATCATTGGGGCTCAAAGTGTAAAAAGATATGAGCAAAAAAAATGAGACACTTTGGTACTTGATGTTATAGTCCAAATGGGGTACTCCTATCCTACAAGCTTGGGACCTAGGGGAACAAGATTGGCACAGGGAATACTATCTAGCTGAGTTGGAATCAGGGCTCAGAAGGTTCTCGATAACTGGCAATGAGCAAAAAAGGTGTCTATAAGGGTTGCAAGAGCATGCAAGAAAGACCTATGGATGGGATGTCACAAGCCACACTCAAACTAATTTGGACACTTTATATGACTACATTACCACCCTTTTATTCTAGTGATGCATTAAAGATAAATACTAGGATAAAGAAAAAATTAAAAAAAAGGTACCTGAACTTATTCTAGTGATGCAATAAAGAGAAATACTAGGATGAATATATATTTTTAAAAATGTACCTGACTTACTTGTAAGGGTGAAGCCCATGAATATGTGTGATGTTGAGTGTTCATAGACAGAGCACAATGTGAAGCATAAATCTTTAAGAAAAAATAAGGAGTAAATCAATTCTTACTAGACATGCTATATCTAAAATAAGAATGTAAAAAGGCTAGGTAAATGATAGAGGAAGAGAAAGGAATGAATACACCTCATCGGGTATGTGAACCAATACAAAACTTGTTGTAATGTTGAGTGATGTTGAGTGATGTTTGAGTGATGTTGGGTATGTGTTGTAGCAAGAGTAATATCATAAACAAAGTTGAGTGCTCAATTCCTCAAGGGTGGCTCAAGAATACAAAGGTTGGCCCTTTGGCTCCATCATTTCCTACTAAGTGAATCTATGTGATCATGAGTATGTTAATCAATGTTTGCACTATGTGTCCAATCCCTTTAAGTAGGTGGCTCAAGAATACAAAAGCTAGCTAGTCCTTTGACTCCATCATTGCTCACTAAGTGTGAATTATGAACTCATACCAGTATGAATGTGTGTCGTATTAGATGGTTCATGAAGCCCATGAAAGCTTTGTAATTTGAAAATGTAGTATGGATAGCCGAATGTGTACTAAGAACTAGGCCAATCTTGGTCACTTCAAAAGGTGGAGATTAGGTTTATATGAAAGCCACTTTGAAATTGAGAACTAGGATTATATGAAAGCCACTTTGAAATGCTGCCAACCACCTGTAGATGGAATAAGGCATGCAACTACTGAGAATACCTGGGTGATACAATGAACTATAAAAAAGATAAGGTAAATGTGTTGTGTATATTACCCTCAATCACTAGTGTCTGTAACATGGATTTTGATTTGGAAGTTGTAACAACTACCCAATCTAAAACTGGAAGTAAGAGCCATCATGTCATGCATGATGCCTCCTACATATGGATAATCTAAGTAAAACTATACTAAAACTACCCAATCTAAACTAAACTATAGATGAAAAAAATTTAATTGACCTTACCTTTCTATCTATTTCTAAAAATTCTAGGTTTTTGGTTGTTTGGACAAAAGCATCAAAAAGTGGACACTTAGGTGTGTCCAACACTATAGTCTGATTATGATTCTCTTATCCTTTACTATTTCTAATGACTGTTATATATTCATCGCTATTTTTTTGGTCTATTTTGCATGTTTTGAATTTCGATTGTTGTTCTAATTGTTCTAAAAAATGATTTTGACCAGTAGAGGGCTCTGATCTTTGTGATAAAACCCATGTTTATTGCCCCTCTTCAGTGGGTAGGAATGAAGACCCTACAATGATGTCCATTAGAATAAATATCCCTACAAGTGTGTTATGATGTGAAATACATGATATATCAATGATAATCCAAAATATGTCTCAAGAA
Source organism: Torreya grandis (assembly GCA_037957365.1). Taxonomy (NCBI): domain Eukaryota; kingdom Viridiplantae; phylum Streptophyta; class Pinopsida; order Cupressales; family Taxaceae; genus Torreya; species Torreya grandis. The sequence goes on from JARHVA010001888.1 coordinate 2,716,078, forward strand.
ATATCATAGTTTGTTTTAGAGATTGTTAGATCAACATGGGTATGCCTAGATAGATGTAACATTGTAAAAGCATGTGTAGTATACTTAACTAAAAGTAGAAATTCGGCTAGGTGTCAAGGAGGGATGGATCATGATGTCCATCATGGCATCTAAGAAGGCAAGATAATTCATGATGTTGATGATGGCATTGCAAATAACTAAAAATCAAATATGCAAACAAGCATGCAAGGAAAGAAGCAAGAATTACACAAAAGAAGCCAAGGGGCCAAGCAAAAAAAGGACATGGGCATATGTCACTCAAATTGGGAAAGCAAGCATACAAGGCATGTTAAAATGCCCAAATACACATATAATTATAAACAAGTAATATTGGCATGAGGGCCATAAGCACATACAAGATTACAAGCAAAATACATTGACAAATGTTCTAAAGCACACACAAGTAACAAAATAGGAACTAAGAAATATAATCATATCAAGCTACTCAAAGCAAGAAAGGAAGGCATGAAATTGATAGAAATATTATTGTATCTAACTAATTAAAGCAATAAGTGAAAGTATGTAAAACATGTAGTACAAGATGAGGTAGATGCTAAAAAATACACAAGTACTATATATTAGTGAGTGTCGATAGAATAATCTGTGTAAGCTAGTAATTATTGTACATCAATGTGATAAATAGAATGTGTGGTGTATGGATGACATAACATGGATGGTTTAGTCATGTAGAAGATGCCATCGATGGGTAGATATGTCGATGTATGTCTCAAATGTAGAAGTAAGGTGTGCCCTCAATGGGTAGAATAAAGCAATCAAGGATTTGGGTGTCACTACACACACTCAAAAAAGATCAAGTAGAGCATGGTAATGTAGATAAATTGACAAGCAATAATAGAGAACAACAAAATGTAAGTCTAACATGGTAGTAGAAATGTAAATCATGGATAATGCATACAATTGAATTTTTTTATTGGAGTTTTGAGTTATTTGAATGTTTTTGTATTTTGACATGTTATATTGTTTTTGGTATTTTGAAATTTTGTATTATTTTTGGTATTTTAGAATAAGCTATGTACAAGTAAGCAAAAATAAACTATGTATAATTAAGCTTAGAAGAAATGATACTAACTAATGAGTCTCATAGAGACTCCCTATCATGGTGTCTTGTATCAAGGAGAGGGATCATGCATGATCATGAAGCATGATGGAAGGCCTGAGACTATGATTCTAAAAGTTGTGTAGGGTGTAAGTGCTCTAAAATCTCTATAGTGAAAACCAAATGTGGGTTCCCCCTGTAACTCTAAGAAGTGGATGCAACTATGGGGCTCTTAAGGACCCATCTGGTAGTAGAATAAGCTTTCTATAAATATGCTCTATGTTTAGAGGCATGAGGCCTCAATGATACTTCCCTAGGTGTGAATATTGTAGCTAGAAACTGTCTAGAGTCTTGAAACTATCTTTGATGTAGTGGTCATTATAATAGAGGCCTCTGTGGAAGTGTATGAAATTTTTATGCTAGCAAGGAAGGCCTTGATTATGTCTAAATCTCAACTGGAGGAAGCACTGTAACTAGTGGAGGAGCTGAAACTAGTGATTGTAGAATAGATGGATTTGAAGTGGGGAGTGGTAACTCATACAAAAATCCACCAATTGTAACAACCTAATTAACACGAATGTATTTCATGCATCTATGAACTGTGGAAGATATTGCACAAAGTTTTTGGATCCATGGTCGACCAATCAACATGTTAAAGACTCCTACACTAGGAACAATAGTAAATGGTGTGGCAACATGTGTTGGATCAACCTATAGAGGAAGTAAAATCCCACCTAATGAAATTTGTATGTGTCCAATAAATCCACTGATAATTATGTCCACCAAGGTGATCTCCTATTTTGAATATCCTAAATTTTGAAGTAATGTTAGAGTGCACATGGTGATCAATGTAGGCTCTAATAAAGAATGCATAGTAATCTGAATCATCCTCAACTATCTCTTGCTTTGAGGAGATTTAAGGTCTAGTTATAACTCTAGAATTATACACACCAATCATGTTGCTCAAAGGATGTGACTCAACTGAAGGTGCTTGGTATGTAGCTGGTGGAGGATGTGCATGATATGCATAGTGAACACCTAATGTGTCCCCTGTATCCTATTTAGAATTTTGTGGGAAAGGATTTGAGAAATTTTTTATATCCTTATCTTGTGTTTTTTTGTTTGAGGAGGCTCAACCAGAGTGATAAAATCAATAAGGTTGTCATCTATCAAGTCTTGTATCTTGTGTTATAAACTGATGCACCTGTTCATTGTGTGGCCTAGTGCCCTGTGAAAATTGTAGAATACATTTTGATCATATCCTCATGGAAGAAGCTTTGTCTTATCAAATTTTCAAATAGGAGGGAGAGATATGATAATGCATTCTAATGGCTACTATAAGACTCTAGCTAGAGATACTAGTAGATTGGTAAAGGCTCATCAAGGAGGTGCTGACAAAACCATGCGTTGAGGGGACTATAAAGCCACATTAACTGTAAGTTGATTTTTACTTTTTATATCATTAACCTTTATTTTATATAGGACTTTATTCTTACTCTTGTTTGTTGTTTTTGATATGCTTGTGTACTTGAGTTGACCATTGAAATTAATTTGACTTCCCTTTCCTTTAGTGTATGACATAACTCAGTGAAGGAAGAAAATGTTTTGAACATTATTGACTCATGCAAAGCTGGAAAAAGGCTCTGTTTGAAGAGATCTTGTAATTATTGATTGGCCATTGGGCTAATCATTTTAACCAAGATAGTCTTATATCTAAGAACATAATCTATGAGATGCTCATTTGACCTTTGTTTATGTTATGCAATTTAGGCATAAGAAACCTTATCACATATGTTAATGATGAAATGAGCTAGGAACATGTCAACTAAAGGATTGAATGCTTTGACCGACTGATTTGGTAGACTATAGAACCATTGTAAAGCATAAAATTTTAAACTTTGTGGAAATAGCTTAGTTAGTAATTAGTCATTTGGCACATAGTCTAAACATGCCACATTAAAAAATCTCAAGTGTGTGTCTGGATCACCCTTTCCATCATATAGATTGAGCTTAGGTTGAACAAAACCTGGTGGAAAGGGTGTAAAAGCAATATGGCATGCTAATGGTGTATGATGTAGCACCTTGGATTGAAGAGATTTGATCTCTTGACAAGGGAAACCACATCAGGTGGTGAATATGTATTAGCCATAATTGGTGGTGCCATATAGGAAGGTTGGGCTACTATATGGGTTGTTAAGACATAGTTGTCTTTGTAGTGTCATTGGTAACTAGTTGTTCAGTAGTTTGAAAAGATTGACCATTGTTTGTTTTTTGTTGTTCTTCTTGTAGTATTTTAAGTATATCATCTTGCAAATTAATATTTTTAGGTAAAAGGTCTTGAAGTTCCCTCTTATCATTTTTTTCAAAGCCGGTATATTGGGCCTTTGTTAAAGTAGAAAAACAAAGTGAAAGTCGATTGAATTTATTGCAATAAGTTCTAATAAGAAAAATGTAATGGAAGGAACATACTTAATATAGGAAATGTAAAGTCCTAAAAACAACAAACTAAAATATGCATAAAAAAGATACAAATCTCACTAACATGTAAGGTGATACCTTAACAAGCAAAGGGACCTAGTATATTTAACTAGGGTTTGAGAGAAATGATTTTTAAAATTACTATGGCTAATTTTAAAAATTAAATATGAAATTTTTATTTGTATATGAAGGAAAACAATCAAAAAATATTTCTAAAATCAGCAAGGAATTTTTCTTAGAGTTTCTAAGGTTTTTGTTTGCAAATGAAATAAGTCAGGTTCACCAAATGATTTAACTTTTTTGGGAATAATGGAGTTTTATTTTTATTTTAGTTAAGGGTCTAGATTAATAAATTAGTACACAATATAGAAATAAATATAGTCCTAGTTTATGCTACTATTTATCTTTTTTTTACCTTTATAAAAATACCAATGAATAAGAAAAAATATAACTTAGCTAGAAATAGACTGAGACGACTAATATAGAGTCTGAAAATGGTTATGCAAGATTAGGAAGGTGTCGTAAACCTAAATCTAGATTTTGTTGGGGAAAAAGATGAGCACCAAAAAGTGGATGTTTTAGGGACTGCCGCTATTATTTGTTCCTATCGCTATTGTCTAAAATGATCACAGAGACCTAAATTTTTTTGGGTATTTGTATTGTACATTTATGAGTGTGTTTGTGAAAAATTGAGTGTTGTTTGTTAACAAAACTTGTTGTAGAGATTATTTAATCTTCAAACACTAACCCTCCATCATGCTTGATAAAAAAATATTTGATTTTTTAAGAAAGAGGTGGGGTTAGTGTGTAAGATGTACTAAACATGCAATACACACCCCTTATGTGGGCATGATGCCTACATACCAATACTCTGAAGAGGTATCAAATCATATGTAGTTCTCTCACATAATGCACTTTGTGAAATAGTGTGATGTGGATGCAAAATGCCAAATTGAGAGTGATTGAGGTGGCTAGGGATTGGTATGAGGGTTTGAATATATTTGCGACTCTATTAGGAAATTATATGCAGAGAATAGGGAAGTTTGCCTTAGTGCTTTGTTTGTATTCTTACTTGCTTTGTAAGATTTGTCACCTCCTATAAATGAGCTTTGAGTGGGATTTTATAGGGAAAAGTTGGTCATGGGTTAGATGTATTCATGCTAGGCTAACATAATTAAAGATAAGGAACATATGAAAATGACTGTTGGGGCTCAAAGTGCAAAAGGATAGGAGCACCAAAAATGGGACACTTTGGTGCCTGATACTATAGTCAAAATGGGGCACTCCTATCCTACAGGCTTGGGACCTAGAGGAATAGGATTGGCATAGGGAATAATGTCTAGCTTAGGTGGAATTAGGGTTCAGAAGGTTCTAGATGATTGGAAATGATAAAAAAAAGTGTCTATAAGGGTTTCAAGAGCATGCAAGAAAGACCCATGGATGGGGTGTCACAAGCCACACTCAAACTACCAATTTGGACATTTTATATGACTACCCCTGTCTCTCTCTTCTCTCTCTCTCTCTTTGTGTTTCTTGGTACATTTTTTGGAGCACCTTTGAGACTCTTAGGTCTCTTTGAGCTTCCCTTATGCTCCTAGGCCCACCTTTTGGGTCCTTCTAGGTAAGGGCATATCTTTCTCTTTTGTCCCATATTTTTTACTTTTTTCATTTTGATGTCAAATTTGGTGCCAAAAGGGTCAAAATTTGAATTTAATTGTCTATAAATAGACAAGCATTGCACTTCATTTACACAAATAATATTATAGAGATTACACAAGATATTGTTAGTATTGTTGAGCATTTAGAGGTATTCTAGATAGATCAAGTAATCATCAGAGCATTATCAATATTTGAAGATTGTTTTTCTTGTAGAGCACTTTTGGTAGACTACATAACATTTTATATATGATTGTAATTATTTTATATAATTTATTATTTTTCAATATGTTTTTTACTTTGGAATTTGATAATTAGTTTCCATTAAAAACTTATCTACCGTGCGACACAATTCCTTAAAGATTTTTTATTTTCCTTAAGTTTCAAATATTGTTTCCAATCGAGAAATATAGGAAAAAAGTTTGTTTTGTAGGTTATAGGTGTCATATCATGAAGATCATAGTGAATCAATAGAATATCTTGACCAAGTGAACACAATCATAAAATCATTTTCAAAATTGTATGTTGAATGTCTAGAGCACACTGGACACTGTTTATACCTATCTAGAATGCACAAAACATTGTACAATTATCTCTAATTATTGTCATATTTTTAAGCGAGGTCACTATCACTTTTGAACACACATTTTTACATTTAGATTAAAAAGATTTTGCGATATTTAATGATTTTCAAAATATACCTCTAAGTCCTATATGGAAATATCACTTTTAAATTAGAAAACATCAATTAAAATAATTACTCTTTTGTAAATATTTATTAAACTTAATTGAAAAATAATTAGATGAGTTATAACAAACCTTATGGGAAATTGTGGGTCTAGATCTTTACAAGGTTTATTTTGAAGTAGTGTTGATGAATTCTCTAGGACCTCTTATAAATCTAGGTAGCATCAAGTTTATTCTCAAAGCTGGTGATTTTGAGGTTATTACTAACTAGAGACATATTACTCTTTTCAATGTATCTTATAAGACAATTGCTAAGACATTGTCTCTCAGACTTAAGCATCTCCTTCCTTTAAATGTTAGAAGTAAGCAAACATGATTTGTTTAGCATAGATATATCCTTGACAATGTCATTGTTGTCTAGGAAGGCATGGAGTGGGCTCGGGTCTCCAGTCAATAGGCACTTTTTGTCAAGATTAATTTCAAGAAGGCCTATGATCGCATTGAGTGGCCTTTTATTTTAGCCATGTTCCTAGCTCTCAGCTTTGGTCCTAGGTTTGTTCAGGTGGTTGATATGTTTTTTTAAGATGTCAGGGTGTGTATTACTATTAATAGATCCCAATCCTCTCAGTTTGAGCTTCATAGATCTATCAGGAAAGAATTCCCTTTATCTCCTTCACTTTATGTGTTATAAACTAAAGGGTTTAGCTATCTATTATCTTATTATGCCTTCAGTGGCTTGGTGAAAGGCCTCTCTCACCCTAATTCTACCCACCAGCTACTGAATGGTCACTTTTTTAATGATTCTTTTCTCACTCTTCAGGAAAAGGAAGAGTCGGTTAAGGATGTTATGGGTTGTCTTCATATTTTTAATTTGGCTTCTGGGTCTTCTATTCAATGGAAATAATGTAGTGTTATCGCCATTCTCTCCCTCCTAAACCCCCTTGGCTGGAGGGATATCAATGACAGTGGATTCTACCATGTGTTTAATTTAATTTCCTTGGTATTCCTTTTGATTTTTGGGCCTCTCTAGATAAACTATGGTCCTATGTGGTTCAAAGGGTTGAGAAAAAAAAATTGGATCACAAAACCCTTGTCCTTCGTGGGTAAGTTTTAGATTTGATCCAAGGCATTCATAGCTATGCATGCTTATTATTATTTTTTTGGGATCCTTGTAATGCTTCCTATGGTAGAATGGAAAATATTCTAAGATATTTTCTTTGGGCCAACTCTGAAGGTCATAAAGGTTTTCACATAGTTTCCTAGGATATTTGTTGTTGGTCTAAAGAAGCAGGTGGTTTGGGTCTTCTAGATGTTAAGCTTCAAGGTCTTTCTCTCAAAATTAAATGGGTTATCCAAGGATTATAAGGTGATTAATCTTGGAATATCTTGCTTCATCACTATATCTCTTAGGGGGGTCTTTGTGGTAGATGTGCATGGCAAGGCTTTAGATCACATACTCTTCTCATCACCCCCATTTCTATTAAAATTAATTGTACTTTTATTATTTAAAGCAATTGAAAAGCTTGGGAGAAATTCAAACCCCATCTCATTTGGGTAGGGGAGGGTTTCAGGAATGGTTTTCCCCTTAATTCTCATTCCTTTTGGTAGTCTCCCTGCCTGAATTTTCATAATGTTCCCTGCACTTTGGTCCTTTGGATCAAAATCTTAAGGTTGTTCAAAAAAGTGTAAAAAATATTGGGGATCTTTTTCATAAAGCGAGTCAATCTTAGCTTCCTTGGCAGCAAGTTCATAATAAATTTAAATTAAATAATTTAAATGTTGAGTCTATTATAGAGATTCAAATCTTTATACCTGATGAGTATCTTCATAAGATTACTTGGTGGAAGGATTGGCATTGGCCTACGAGTACTCCTTTTAATCGTTATTCTCCTTGTCTGAGAAATAATCTTTTAGCTCCCAATATATTCAAGATGATACTCTCAATCACCAATGGAACCTTTGGTCCAGCCATGTGGTTTGGTCCAGAAGGATTAACACCGTGTGGGTTGCTCCCATTGAGCCTAAGAAGACTCATTTTATTTGGTGTATTATATATTAGGGTTTGCTTGTGGGTGACCAATGTAAACACATGGGGATTTAAAATCTTATTTGCCTAGCATGCTATCAACCTGAGACAATTAAGCATCTTTTCTAGTTCTGCTCCCACACTTAGCTACATGGCAATGGAGTCATACCCTTTTTTAGTCGTTTAGACTGGAGTTTTTTTATGTGGAAGATGGTTTTCATGGGGGACTCTGTCATGTCCCCTTTTTCATGGACATTGACAGACTTGATGATTAGCCTATTATGCGACCTTTGTAGGCTAATAGGATGGATAGAGGGTCAAGATGGAGATTGGCTTGGCTTTGATTTATAGAATTCCTATAGTTGGCTTTCATTCAAGTTATTTCAGACACATTTGCCCTGAGCTCCTATTATTTAGGGATATTTGACATGCAGCGGAGCACCTTTATTTTGGTATGGTCATGTGCGAAATCACTCCCTGGTTCACCAGCTTCGAACGGTTCGAGGATCCGACATGTATTGAGGGAGATATTAATATTTGATTGACTTAATCAAATATTAATTATTTAACCTATTTTTAATTAGAAACCCTAATTCTAATTTAAGAAAACCCTAAGTAGGGCAAGCATATCTTTTGAGGGTATAAGGGTTTCTCATGGAGGTCATTATTGATAAGCCATTGATTATTGATTTTTGAAGAATTTCTTCTGTGAAGACTGAGCCTAGGGTTCTTGGATTCCATTTGCATTGGAGAACGTTCCCTCTTCAGTGTGTGCAATTAAGAGGCTGTGGAATATCAACTGATCTATTGCCAAATTGAGAGATAGCTTCAGCTAGAAGTTATCACAAAATTTACAGGGTTGAGAGATAACTTCACACAGAAGTTATTACAGATATTTCAGGTATTTATTTCTTTATGTTTTGATTCAAATAATTATACAGCTAGAGACCTTCTGTGCTAGAAACATATATTTCAGATCAGGGGTTGAAACAGGGAAGTTGTGCTTAATTGGCGGCCGTATGAAGTCCGTACAGGTCCATACAGATCCATGCAGACACCGACCTCGGCAAATAGAGATCCCCAGTGACCGACATTGCCCGACTGGAGACCGACGTCGGCAGAGAAGGACCTACAGTGACCAATGTCGGTAGTATATCGACCGACGCCGACGACTATGTGTTTGACACAGCAAGCTGAGATAGAACTTCCAGATTCAAACCCAGTTTCCAGATTTGCAACGCCAGGGTTTTCAAGATTGTATTTCATATTTATATGCATAAGAGAGGACTGTAATTGTAATAGTTTAGAAGGATAAGTGATAAGATCTATGATTTTATATTGAGAGACTGTATTATTGTTATCATTCTGGATTTATTCAATAGAAATTATATCTTTGTTCAGAGTTTTTTGTGTTGCTATATTTCCTATTTGGAGGGGATATCACAGTGGTATCAGAGCCAAATTCCTGACATCTTGTTGGGTTGATCGGAGCTAATGTCTTGCCATCCTGTTGGGTAGTTTGGGTATCAGTATGGCTTTAACAGGTGTCAAAGATTTGGAAGAAAGAATGCACAATGCAAAGAAGAAGTTAGATAATCCATTCCAGCAAGCAGATGACATTCTAAAAACTTTGGAGGAGTTAGAAATTTATTTAAGCAAGGTTGAGTAGTCAAATTCTTATGAGATGCAAACAACATTATCTCCAGCATTTGATTCTTTGGTGAAGCCCCGATTATTGAGACATCGTGATGAGGTGGTAAGACTTGCAACTCTCTCTTGTATTAGTGAAATCATGAGGATAATAGCTGGCTTTAATTTTTATGATGATCAGATTATGAGAGAGGTACTTCACGCCATGGTAAAAAGCTTCGAAAAGTTGGATGACATTAGAGACCCTCATTTCTCAAAGAGGGCAAGATTACTTGAAACATTTGCAAGGTATGGATTTGAAAACATTATGATGTTAGTAGGTTGTATTGGTGACATTCGCAGGATGTTTAAAATATTTTGGAATATTTTAGATGAGTTTCATTCCAGTGATGTATTAGCATCAATGCACTCTATCATGTTCACAATCTTGTATGAGGAGGATAAAATTTCTAAACTTTTGGCAGAAGATTTATGGTATGTCTGGACAAAAGAGAAAAATGTCTCACCTAGAGCTGGTATGTGGTTAAAGAGTTTAATTGATAGGCCTAAGGATCGTAGTACTTTCCCTATGACATGCAGAAACTTGAATGATGAATTTGACAGACATGTTGATCCAGTACAGGGAGACATTAACACATCTTCAGGAAATGATTTATCTGCATTATCTTCACAGGTAGGAGCAGTTGAGGATGTTGTGGACGAGCTTTGTCTTGAGGCGAGTTCAGTGCAGGGTTTAGACAGTGAGGATGACTCTGATGCTTGCATTCAGAGTGTGGAGGTATACTCAGAGGTTAGTACATTGAGTATTGGTGATGAGTATGTTTTTGTAGCTACTGATGAGGAGCATGTTGTTGAGGTGGACACACATGTTCAAGATTTAGGAGTCCCTGGGTCGGATGAGTTTGGGATGCCAGTGGAGTCGAGTCTCAAAATTGCTTCTTCTCACATAGATGACAGTGTGGTACAGTTGATAGTGCCACCTTTACAGAGGGATGAGTTATGGGATGGATTGACACCATCTTTTGTAGATGGAATTCGTAGTTGCCAATTACACAGCCTACAGTATCGACACATCCAGGGCAGTTGTGATTTTAGAGATTGGTTGAGTTGCATTCACCAGTTTGATTGTGGAATCCTCTTTGTTCTACTTCTAATGAAATTGCAGGTACTTGCATTGATTTACAACAGTGCAGAGCATAACTACATATGGGATCCAGGTGGATCGAGTGGTTCATTATTCCGAGATTGCTTGGGGACAAGCAATTTCTAGAGGGGCGGATTGTCATGTCCCATTTTTCATGGACATTGACAGACTTGATGATTAGCCTATTATGCGACCTTCGTAGGCTAATAGGATGGATAGAGGGTCATGATGGAGATTGGCTTGGCTTTGATTTGTAGAATTCCTATAGTTGGCTTTCATTCAGGTTATTTCAGACACATTTGCCTTGAGCTCCTATTATTTAGGGATATTTGACATGCAGCGGAGCACCTTTATTTTGGTATGGTCATGTGCGGAATCACTCCCTGGTTCACTAGCTTTGAACGGTTCGAGGATTTGACATGTATTGAGTGAGATATTAATATTTGATTGATTTAATCAAATATTAATTATTTAACCTATTTTTAATTAGAAACCCTAATTCTAATTTAAGAAAACCCTAACTAGGGCAAGCATATCTTTTGAGGGTATAAGGGTTTCTCATGGAGGTCATTATTGATAAGCCATTGATTATTGATTATTGATTTTTGAAGAATTTCTTCTGTGAAGACTGAGCCTAGGGTTTCAGGATTCCATTTGCATTGGAGAACGTTCCCTCTTCAGTGTGTGCAATTAAGAGGCTGTGGAATATCAACTGATCTATTGCAAAATTGAGAGATAGCTTCAGCCAGAAGTTATCACAAAATTTACAGGGTTGAGAGATAACTTCACACAGAAGTTATTACAGATATTCCAGGTATTTATTTCTTTATGTTTTGATTCAAATAATTATACAGCTAGAGACCTTCTGTGCTAGAAACATATATTTTTAGATCAGGGGTTGAAACAGGGAAGTTGTGCTTAATTGGCGGCTGTACGAAGTTCGTACAGGTCCGTACAGATCCACACAGACACCGACCTCGGCAGACAGAGATCCCCAGTGATCGACATCGCCTGACTGGAGACCGACGTCGGTAGAGAAGGACCTACAGTGACCGACGTCGGCAATATATCGACCGACGCCGGCGACTGTGTGTTTGACACAACAGGCCGAGACAGAACTTCCAGATTCAAACCCAATTTCCAGATTTGCAAAGCCAGGGTTTTCAAGATTGTATTTCATATTTATATGCATAAGAGAGGACTGTAATTGTAATAGTTTAGAAGGATAAGTGATATGATTTGTGATTTTCTATTGAGAGACTGTATTATTGTTATCATTCTGGATTTATTCAACGGAAATTATATCTTTGTTCAGAGTTTTTTGTGTTGCTATATTTCTTGTTTGAAGGGGATATTACAGTGGTACTAGAGTTTTGCTTGAGAAGAAGGAGCCCCTAAGTAAGGGACATCACAGTGGTATCAAAGCATTCACCAGTTTGATTGTGGATTCCTCTTTGTTCTACTTCTGATGATATTGTAGGTACTTGCATTGATTTACAGCAGTGCAGAGCATAACTACATATGGGATCCAGGTGGATCGAGTGGTTCATTGTTCCGAGATTGCTTGGGGACAAGCAATTTCTGGAGGGGTGGATTGTCATGTCCCCTTTTTCATGGACATTGACAGACTTGATGATTAGCCTATTATGCGACCTTCGTAGGCTAATAGGATGGATAGAGGGTCATGATGGAGATTGGCTTGGCTTCGATTTGTAGAATTCCTATAGTTGGCTTTCATTCAGGTTATTTCAGACACATTTGCCCTGAGCTCCTATTATTTAGGGATATTTGACATGCAGCGGAGCACCTTTATTTTGGTATGGTCATGTGCGGAATCACTCCCTGGTTCACCAGCTTCAAACGGTTCGAGGATCTGACATGTATTGAGGGAGATATTAATATTTGATTGATTTAATCAAATACTAATTATTTAACCTATATTTAATTAGAAACCTTAATTCTAATTTAAGAAAACCCTAATTAGGGCAAGCATATCTTTTGAGGGTATAAGGGTTTCTCATGGAGGTCATTATTGATAAGCCATTGATTATTGATTATTGATTTTTGAAGAATTTTTTCTGTGAAGACTGAGCCTAGGGTTCCAGGATTCCATTTGTATTGGAGAACGTTCCCTCTTCAGTGTGTGCAATTAAGAGGCTATGGAATATCAGCTGATCTATTGCCAAATTGAGAGATAGCTTCAGCCAGAAGTTGTCACAAAATTTACAGGGTTGAGAGATAACTTCACACAGAAGTTATTACAGATATTTCAGGTATTTATTTCTTTATGTTTTGATTCAAATAATTATACAGCTAGAGACCTTCTGTGCTAGAAACATATATTTTTAGATCAGGGGTTGAAACAGGGAAGTTGTGCTTAATTGGTGGCCGTACGAAGTCCGTACAAATCCACGCAGACACCGACCTCGGCAGACAGAGATCCCCAGTGACCGACATCACCCGACTGGAGACTGACGTCGACAGTATATCAATCGACGCCGATGACTGTGTGTTTGACACAACAGGCCGAGACATAACTTCCAGATTCAAACCCAGTTTCCAGATTTGCAAAGCCAAGGTTTTCAAGATTGTATTTATTATTTATATGCATAAGAGAGGACTGTAATTGTAATAGTTTAGAAGGATAAGTGATAAGATCTGTGATTTTCTATTGAGAGACTGTATTATTATTATCATTCTGGATTTATTCAACAGAAATTATATCTTTGTTCAGAGTTTTTTGTGTTGCTATATTTCCTGTTTGGAGGGGATATCACAGACTCCACCCTACTTTCTACAAGATATAATAGATTTTGGTAATTTTTTCATGTTGATATTCTTTTTCAAATCTAGAAAGCTAGAAATTATGATTGTTTTAATCATGAGGAAATGGATTCTAGTTTTTTGTTACTAACAAAATTACTAATATTTCTAATGCTACTCTCTAGATTCAAAGTCAAACTGATAAAATTTGTGCCTAGAGATTAACCACCTATAACATTTGCTTGATCACTGGGAAAATGCCCTATTTGCAATTAGCCATGAGCCTATAGAGCTTTCACATCTACCGTTGCCTCCTCCTTGGCAAGGGTGTGGTATGTGCCGACAACATTATAGGAACTGACACATGAGTTTCTCTCCTTGCCGGTCACCCCCTCATTGGTCGTCCCTATGGCGTGATTAGCCTCATGGCTCTACTAGAGGTGGAGGTGATGGAAGGCATTGGGGCCCTCCCCCACATAACAAGTACCTGTGACTAGCTCTTGCTATCTCGCCTAATTGATACAATGAAGAAATTAATAATCTTTAATAGAATAATGGTTGGGATCCCTTATTTGTGGATAAAGATCTCCCTGCTCAAGAGGGATAGAGTGACAAACCACAAGAGCCACCTCCTCCGACTCCCATATTCATTGCTACAATATAATTATTTTCTTTGATTACCTATATTTTTATGTGCATATTTTTTATTGTAACACACTCATGATAATTTGACATGACTTTTAATTTGTGAAGTCATTATTAATCCTATGTTAGATTTAATCTTCCCAAAAAATACTTACCTTAATTTAACTATACTAATAAAATATAACTTATTCCAGCAATTTTTTTTTTTTTTAATATCATTATTTTAATATAAATACTTTCTCTTCCCAAAAGTTAAAAGGAATGTATGACTATTATTATATCATTAATTCTCAACAAGAATGGATGCATGATGAACTTCACTTCCTCAAATCTAAATTTCGTCAATAACCGTGCAAGCCACGGTTGGGCTGTCGACAATGCCATTAACCCACGATTAACTTTTTGTTCTTTTATTAAAATTAAGAGAGTTTTTGTACAAATTTGCAGTCGCCATGGGACGTTTATTTAAACTTTAAAGCTGCGACATTCTTCAATTGTACGTAACGCCGGTTTCCACCATCTTCTCATCCTCACCCTCTGCAATTCTTCCTCACTCACTTCTAATTTTGGCAACGTTTCCTCATCCACGCCAGCGCCATCGTCACATGCTGGAAGGATTTTGGAGTTGGAGCTAATTATCTTCTTCTTCGTGTTCTTGCGATGGTGAATATATGCTTCGATGGTCCCTATGTGGGAATCAGACAGAACAGAGCGCAATTTGTGCATGGGCAGAACAACATACACATTCCCTCTCTCCAATTTTTCTTCCGCAGGGAGCGCTAATATACGATGTCCTGCCTGCAGAGTCCCCAGATTGCACACGAATTGGTTGGGATAATCCAACATCACTTCTGCAACCTTACTTTCCTTCTCAACTCTAATTCTTTCAACGCCGCCATCAAATCTAATAATTTTGACTGTTGTGAAGGGATAAACACCAGAGCACAGACGATTTCCCATCGATTCCTGTGCAGAAGAGAGCGATACCTTCAGATTAGTGACCGGACAAATTAAGTTTCCTTGCGGTTGTAAAAATTGAATTATGAAGAAAGTGGTGTGGGATATAAATATTGTTTTTTTGCGTTGAGCGAAACGATGAAGGCGGGGACGGAACGAGGGTTGTGTTGAAAGAAAAAAGCGTGTCGGTATCCACGCGGTTAGGATACTTACATGTGGAAATGTAATCTACAAATAGTTAAATTTTCAAAGTGTTCTAGAGAACTTTGTATCCATATTTCTTAGGAGTACTACATACATGTTTATGTGAAATGAATTTAAATATATTAATATTTTTTTTATACATATGAGAATAAGTATTCCATTCTTAAATCAACCAAATCTTTCTTCTTGACCTATTTTTTTTTAACTACATACACGTTCATGTAAAATGAATTTAAATATATTAATATTTTTTTTATAGATATGAGAATAAGTATATTGAGTTTGGAAAAAAATAATGGTAAGTGTTTTAATAATAAAAGAATATTAAAACATTTTGTCCTCTCGAAATTTTAATTAATTTTTTTTTTTTGAAACGTATGAAAACCTTTATTTTCAGTGTTTGATGTGTCACAACCAGGGTCATTTAACTTGAAATTTTTCCTAGTTCTAATGGCTAAAAAGAAGAGCGAAAATAAGAAATTTTAGTTAGCAAGTAGAAAAAGAAAGAAAACTCTCAAGAAAGAAGGTAAAGGGCATGAAAGATATCGGGTTAGACAAAGCATTAACATTTTTGTCATACTAAATATAGATGGAGTATTGGTTTTATCAAAACCTTTTAAAGATTAAAAAATATGAAATAGTTCCTGAGGTAATTGACAATCCCATTAGGGAGTCTTTGAATCACCTCTTTGAGGTTGTTTCTTGTACCACTCAGAAGGGTGCGGATCAAGGAAAGGTCACTTTGACTGATGTCTACCCAACTAAGAGTGTAGTGGAGCCTTCAAGTGGGGTTTCCTTGGAGACATTGTACATGTAAATAACACCACGCTAACCTTTGTGTACTCGACTTCTTGAGGTTTGACTGAGATAACTGATGAAAGGATAATGAGATGTGTGGTCTAGTGGTTTGGTTGGTTGCATTGGTTCAGTTGAGAGATTTGAATGGGAAGGGATTGAAGGGTTGGTACATTAGGTTGAGCTATGGGAATAACATTTTGAATAACAGATAGTAAGGGATGCTCATGGTGATATCAAAATAGTTCACCAACATCATATTGCTCATATAAAGTGGTGAATTAGGATTTGATGAAATTTCAAGAACCCTCAAAATGGACAAGGACAAGGTAATAGAGCTTTTGATCTATGTGAGGCTCAAGAACCTTGGGATTCGGTTAGATCTATTGGGTTGGTTATGGTTAGTCAATGTCATCCACAAGGTAAATGAGATATGACGAGGCTAGGCCCAAGGATAAAAGGGAAAATGATCAAATTTATAGGTTGTTGGATCTTATTACTTGGGCTTCTACTACGCAAGCTTGGTTGTTAGGAGCATTTGATAATGATGTTGAAAATAGGAGTTAAACAAAATAATTCTATTCTAAACTCTAAGTTAATATCACTCTATATGTTGTTTGCTCGTATGTGGGCGGGAACTTTAGAAAATGTTCATACTCTATAGAAATGGGCTTGTTCTGGAAGTGTCATCCAAGAGTGACATAATGTTTTTTGGAAGTTGAAGCATGCTGGCTAGTTTAAATTCAATTCTTGGAAGATGTACTTGTTGTTTTGAAAGTTATGTCTTAGTAAGGTTTTGGGCTTGCTCCCATTTTGACAAGGTTTTAGTTGGGCTTCTTTTGACTTTTTAGCCAGGATTTGTAAAATGAAAGAAAACTAAGCTACTATTGAAATTGAAGTACTGAAAGTCAAAAGGAATGAATTTTTTTAATTTTTTAAAATCTTTTATTAACATTTTAAGAATGTAGTGTTAATCAAAATTGAAATTTAAACTATAAATGCAACTATTAATCTCTATTTTTCCTTGATTTTGAGAATACAAAAATTCAGATATATGCACTAAATTAAATGATTGTGTTTTAATCTATTCAATGTGAATGGAATTAAAATATAATATGCACTTTGAATGTTGAATATGTAAATAGAAAGCTATATCTATAACTCGAATTTTGTATATGTGATGCAAATTCTAAATCTTCAATATCTGATTGGTGTATGCAAAGCTAGTGTGCAAGTTTTTTATTTTTGATTGTTATATGTCTCTATTTATTTAACTCTTGGACAACTACATATAAATCCTAATCATATAATAAATATTTATGCTTTGAATCACTTAAATTTTCTCTAAAATATGAAATAGGTCTTCCCTCTTGAATAAATATTGCCCCTATTATGGTTCCACTTCCATCACAGTCTACCTAAAATACTTTATTGAAATCCAAAAATTCCAACGTTGCCTGATCTATTATCTTATTCTTCAACTAATAGAAACTATGTTCTATATTCGTGTCCATAAAAATTATCCTTTATCTTTCCACATCATATCGATGATCATAACACATATCCCACTAAATTTTTAATGAACTTACTATTAAAACTTGTTAGTCCATGAAAACTACATACTTCAAATGTAATATATGGTGATGGCTCATCCAATATAGCTTGCACATTTTTTGGATCCATATTCAAACCTTCTTGATAAATCACAAATCCCCAATATATCAGTTCTTTGTGCATGGCATTGTATTTCTTCAAATTTACCAGTAACTTTTCATTTTTTAACTTTTCTAACACTTTACACATATATCACAAATGATCTTCCTTTTTTATACTAAAAATCAATGTCATCAAGATCCACAATGATAAACTTATTGAACAATGGTTTAATAACTCCATTCATCAATTTCATGAATGATCTTAGTGCATAAGTTAATGCAAATGACATAATCAACCACTCATACTACCCTTCTTGTGTTTGGAATGTTGTCTTCAATGCATCACCCTCTCTTATGTGAATGTGGTGATATCCACTCTTCAAATCAATTTTTGGTGAAGTATATCAATTCATTCAATCAATCTCTTAGATCATCCAAGTGTGATAATGGAAATTTATATTTTATTGTAATCTTGTTAATGGGTCCCACTTTTTTCATAAAGAGTTCACATACATTTCCAAACTCCCTTCAAAATATCTTGATTTTTATCATTGATATGAACCAAACATATGTGTTATATTTCAATTTTTTCTAAAATCATTTGTTGGAAGTAGCTACTGAGAGGGGGGGATGAACCAATATACAACAATGCACATTCAATTCCAAAACCATTTCATCATTCATCAACTTGATATAGTAACATAAAACATGAAATTACATACATCCAAAGCATGAACAAGGGCATACATCACATCAACATAACTTTTACATGGGAAACCCTCTTGGGGGACAAAAGCAACTGAACCCTACAAGATGGATTATAGTCCTATAATGGCAAGATCTAATTTAGAATAATTACAACTGATCATAAAACTATCATCCCTATTTAATGAGACTACAATCTCATAAGGTGCTACAACACTTGTCTAGCTAAGTTGCCATAACTAGACCTTTAAAAAGTTTCACCTTACAAGGAGGATGTAACCCCCTTAGATGTTGAGCTTCCACAACAACACCTATGAACACATACAGTTTTGAGCTGATGCCTTCAACACTTAATGATGGACCTCTGCTTATCACTCTTCACCTTCACTCATACTCAAATAATAAGAGCACTAATCCACCAATATAATTATGACCTACAGGTCATACAAATAGTTCTTAATATATTCTAATCTTCAAATCATCCATAGAGCACACACAACCTTCACGTTGCCTTCTTTCACCATACACACTCTCTTAAACAGTCTCATGAGCATACTCACTCATTCTGCCTCTTCTAGGCTTATTAGGTCCAATGACCTATGTGACCACTTTCATCACCTTGATTAGGCAAGCATGTTTGATTCTATTTTCTCTCTGTTAGTCCTTACTGACCTGTACCTTTTCTTTCAAAGGTTATCTCCTTCACTTGGCTCCACATCCTCACAACCCTCAAAGTCTCACCCAAAATCTTACAAGTCTAGAAACCATCATCTTTGGTTTCACTATTTAAAGAGCACTCATGACAATTTCACTATTTATATAGCATTCATGATCACCAACATTTTGGTCAGCCATTAGGCATTCCTTAACCCTTAATGCATATACCATATGAAGACACAACTTAAAACAATCTTCATAGGTTGTCCATACCATCTATGTGTCACCCTTAAGCAACTACACCTTTTAATAAGGCCATTGTAGCTCTTATAGGTCTCATGGAGACCTATTCACCAATTTATCACATTAGTGATCAAGATAATAATAGGAGACCCACTTTATAAAACATAAATCCATGCTTCATGACTCCTTAGTCATCTTCACATGCTTACAGTCATCATTGCACTTCTTCTGTGCAAGCTCAATCAACATTATATGCACACAGTCACCATGAACGAATACAAAATCAAATTATAAACCTTTTTTCATACTATGTATGATTATTCAAAACTTAATAATGTAAAAAGATGATCCTCATGGCATCTACAACACTCCCCAATATTCAATTCATCATGAAACACTGAAAAAACATCTATACAAGCTTAATTATCCTTCTCGGGTCACTTACAAAAAAAGCATGAACATATAGTCAAATTTAAAAATTCATAACTATGAATTTACATAATTTCAAATTTTAAAATCTATATTTATAGATCCATCCTAGATTCCTCTACAAGTTTGATTTTTACACCATGAGCAAATTTTGCATAGATCAAAAGTTATAGCCAAAATACAGAGCATTAGTTTTTCCTTTTCAAATATTCAAATGCAAATGGTCATAGTCAAACCTCAAAAACCATGCTTGTATCTTGTGTCCTCACTACCTAGATTAAACATGCACCATAAATCTTATTATATGAATCTTGACCTTTAACACACAATCTGCCAATGCCAAATGTTAAACCTTGAACATGCTAACCTCATCTTGTGCACTCTTGAAACTTTGACCTCATGTGCTCTATCAATCTCTTATATGTAGCTCAGTATTTAACATTGTTAAACAAATATCACTTTGACCTCTTGACTTTAATACACACCATTTATCTCTATTTGTATGATCTCCCTCTCATTATTGATCCTTAGAAGAAGCTTGATATTGATCTCTACTTAGCACTAAATGTTGAACACTTGGCACCATCTCGCTACTTCATGACTTCTTGGAACAACGTGCTTCATCAATGTTTCTCAAAATTTAACTTGTTAAAAGTGACTAAGTATGGGAACCTTGCTTATCTATCTAAGAAGCCAACTTTGAACCTCAATAACTTTTAACTCACTCGCATGCTCTCAAATTTGGATCATATGATTTCCTCTCATATGAGAATCCAACCGTGTGACAAACTACTCCTAAAACCCTCACATGTGTGATATATAATGACATTAAAATTCTCACTTAGATTTTTTTTTGCCATAGAACCCACTATGTCAAAAACTTAACTAGAAGGTCAAATTTGAACATGCATAACTTTTGTCATACTTTCATGCTTGACTTGAAAACTAGAAAAAATCAATCGGGGAAAAAATTGAACAAACCCATATGATCATATTATTATGAAAAATCCACACGTTTTAGATATACCATCAACAGACTATTTACTTGGCTTTTTTCTGCCTCATGTAGATTTGGCTATGGGAAAACAATGTCAAACTACTTGGGATCCCAACTTTGCACTTGCATATATTTTGATGAACTTAGATGCATGATCTAAGATTTAGCACATAAGAACTAGGCAAATTAATAAACAAACCCATGTGACCATTTCCTCTTGAAACCTCCATGCATGCAAATTCTAACATTATCAAAAATTTTACTTGACTCTATCTGAATATAGAAAATACTATCAAAACTCCTGAGAGCCTAGCTTTGCACCCACATATATTTGATTGTGTTTAGTAAAATGAACTAAGATTTAATGCATAGTACATAGGGAATAATTTTATCACAACCATATGACTAACTCCCCCTGACTCATCCACATGTGGTAATGGTGACATCAACAAAATGCTTACTCAGATTTTCTGTCACTGGGCCCAAAATGTCTAGATGAAAGCTATGGACAACAAGATGAAATCCACTTATGAACACAAGCAATAAAAGATTATAAAACATCTTAGGGACTTATTTCACATGATCAATACTCCATACTCATCGTTAAACATCTTTAACCATGTAAACTCTTAAGACAAACCAAGCCTTCTTTAATCATATTATGATAAGCACATTGCACACTTTATCATTCTTACTTAGGCTATCAAGGAACTTCATCCACTCCCATGGACACCTCTATGGAATAACCATGACATCATTTAAAACTCTCCAAAAATCTCCCCCTTTTTCATTAATAGCAATAACCATCATATAACAATATATAGCTCACCTTCTCTCTCTACAAGCACTCTCACAATAAGAACTCTTCCCCCCTTTGACACAATGACAAAGTGGGCACCAAATGATCTTGAGGACTTAAAAATATCATCAATAGGAGAGGACCACCTTAAAAATATGATAAAAATTCCCCCTTACCTTGAGCATACCTTTTCTTTGCCTTGTTAACTTCCTCTTGCTTTTATGTCAACACTCTCTTCAACTAAGAACTAAAACCAATGAATAAAATGCACACAAAAATATTAAAATATGATAGAAACCACCAAAAAAAATACAAGAGGTAATCCCCTTAATATTTCTAATCCATTTAATCACTTGATCATCTTCAAATCTCCATACACCATGAAGGAATCACCACACAGGCTTACTAGCCTCTTCTCTCAAGCTACCACAAGGACCGACCAATATAACTTCATTCTACTCACCAAATAGGAAACATGCACTAAACCAAATTGAAAACTCACCTTGAAATAATCATGCCTTTTCTTTTTTTGGATAATTTGATCAAAAAGGCACTCTTCTTCACACTAGGTCTATCTAGCATCCTTGTAGCCCTACTTAGAACTTATAGATCCCACAATTTTCAATAGACAAATATTCAAGATCTAAAGCTTCACATCTTGAGTACTCTCATATTCCCCCTTCAATCACATGAATTTTCATCACCAAGCTCATCCTTTGCAACATAATTCCTTCACAAACCTACTATTGAATTAACCCTCCATATTGACAAAAACTTGAATAACTTCAGAACCACAAACCTTCAAATCTATGTGAATCTTGTTTTAAAAACCCATTTGTCCCATTCAACCTATTAAAAAACCTCTAAACTCAACTCATAAGGAAAACTACTTTTCTATCATAGCCCAAAACCCTATAATCTCAAATCAAACACGGTCAACATAGCACCTTCCAGTCAATGCACACTCTTGAAATTTATTTCACACATGGAGACAACCATTACATACTTCTAGACCAAGAATTGAGCCTCCATACCTTTGGTAACATAGACTTCCTATAACACATTTTAGGCCTGCTTTTCCCTTAAGTCCAAAACTAAGAAAATAGAGGCACATAAAATAATCTTCAATTGACACAAACATACCTTTAGACCACAAAAACACCTAGAGCACATAACAAATAAGTGGATAGACATTTATAAGAACCAAACTCTTGTTGACATTCCATCAAACTCATTAGGCCACCTGAATATCTCCTTCACAAACCTCTAGAGCAAGCTCATGAACTTGTTGTTCTCTCTAACTTCATGTTTTCACCTAGAACATGACATCTTCAAAAAGTCTCCAAATATTGTCCAATCATATTCAATACTCATATAGAGACACCCCATCTTCAAAACACTTACTTCCATGGCATGTTACAACTATTCAAATTCATTTTCTTTAACCTCTTAGTCATACATTCAAGATATGCAATAAAAAATGAAATAATAACATGCACCACATGAGAGAGAGAGAGAGAGAGAGAGAGAGAGAGAGAGAGAGAGAGAGAGAGAGAGAGAGAGAGAGAGAGAGAGAGAGAGAGAGAGAGAGAGAGAGAGAGAGAGAGAGAGAGAGAGGAGGAGAGAAGAGAGAGAGAGGAGAGAGGAGAGAGAGAGAGAGAGAGAGAGAGACCAAATTTTTACATGGAAACCTAATGTGGGAAAAACCACAGAGAACTATCTCAAGTATGTAAATGAGCACCAACTCAATTTTAAAATGTTTGCAAGCACCAACCTGTAGGATCACCAACCCTTTTGCTGAGCACCAAAATGATAGTGATTTATGAGCACCAACACATAGGAGCACCAACCCCTTACAAAGATTTGTGAGCACCAACCCACAAGAGCACCAACCCTTCTTGTGTATAAAACACAACTATCTCTCTATGTTTCTTTCTCAACAAATAATAGAACTCTACTATATCTATTTATTTTCTCTCCTCTCCTCTTCTATGACATATATAAAATAATTACAAACAATGCACACTCTTGCATATAACAAATGGCTTCTCGGGCCTCCTTTTATAGCTTTCCAAATGACCTTTGGCATTCACCCTTTGTGACCATTCAATCCACTTATAAAATGACACCAAAATTACATGACCTTTTGAATTCTTTCATTCAAAAAGTCACATGGTGATCCTTCATGGGAAAATGCATCCTTTCCCTCTTTTGTCTTTATTCGGTGACTCTTTGAATTCTTCAAGGTGACCCTTCATGGGAAAATACACCCTTTCCTTCTTTTTTATTTTCTTGGTGACTCTTTAAA
The DNA here is from genome assembly GCA_037957365.1 of Torreya grandis. NCBI lineage: Eukaryota > Viridiplantae > Streptophyta > Pinopsida > Cupressales > Taxaceae > Torreya > Torreya grandis. The sequence goes on from JARHVA010001888.1 coordinate 2,739,972, forward strand.
TTCCTCATGGGCCCTCTTTTGTATTTATGCAACCAAAAATATATCCATTAATATTTAATTAATATTAACACACTTTAGCCAAGATATGACTATCAAAACCACCTTTAGACAATAAATGCTACGAGGCCTTTGTCACCAACACTACTAGACCTTTGACATCAATGACAATATTTACAATAATATAGAGACACCTCATCTTCAAAACACTTACTTCCATGGCATGCACAACTATTCAACAAGCATTTAACAGGGTTAGAAGGAACTAGAAAATAAGTCTAGAAGAAAGGCCTTCAACTTATAGGCTTACCTGACATCTACCATAAATTGACATGTAGATATATATTTAAAACTTACCTTTATACTAGAGTATACAAACCATGAACAATAAGCTAACTCTTTCTCAAGATAGGACAATTGATATTATTCACAAGCTTATTTTATCCAACAAAAGATATATATAAAAAGAATGCACAAACATACCTTGTTTTTATACATTATTATTAAACAATATTTGATAGCCACCAAACTTCCTCTGATTGACAAGTGTCTCCTTAAAGCCTAAATAGAGACACCCCCTTGACATGGAGAGAATAAAAGTCCCAAAATTATGTGGATTCCCATATCTCCATACCCTTTTCTGTCTTGTAGTCCTGCCTCATTATTCAATTGATTTTGAATCGATGCTTTGCTTTAGATTTGTCAAATTTATTTGACAATAACTCTTGAATTTCCTTCATTTTTGATCTTTTTCAACCTTGGCAAACAATCCATCAAGACTCTTGGACTCAACAGGGTTATAATTCTTAGTCTTTACTACCTTAGGCCTCAATACCATAGTTTGAATCTTCTTGTCTTATACAACCATCTTACCTACTTGATCCTTGAGATTATCCTAATTTACAACATAGACTTCTATAAAAACTTTCTTTTCATCCTTATGACTAAAATAATTGGTAATGATTACCTTTGGTTTCCATACTTGAGTTTATCCTTTCATAGACCTCTTAAGAGCTCTATATCTTTTGACATACCTTGAAGACCTCTTAACACCATTTGGATATAATATAGCAATATATCCACTCTTATGACAACTGAAACAAATAACATCATTCCTACCTTTTGATAGATTTGGACTATGATCAATCTTTGGCCAAAAACTCCTTCTATCATAGCTCCATGAATGCCCATGCTTGTTTGACTTCCTTTTATAGTACTTAGCTCTACCTTTTATAGTACTTAGCTCTATCAACATACTTATTACATGTATAATAAGGAACATAAAATAAACTATCATACCTTGAAGCATTTTGTTGTCTAATAGACCTTGTATTGCTCTCAGATCTTGCATTCTCCTTGAATTGCTCAGACTTCTCATGCTCCTTTCTTAGTTTTTTCAACTTGTTTATGAGTTGTTCATGCTCATTTATTAACATTTTTATCTGAATTTTCATCTCATCAAGCTCACCTTGCTTTGAACCAATTTTGACATTTTCTTCTTCTAACTAAGTCTTAATATGTCTGCAATCTTCTTCTCTTGTCCTCAAATTTGTATTAGCTACCCCTAATTGATCCTGAGATTGTTGATATGTCTTTCATATTCTTTGACTTATTCTAGTTCCTTTTGTTCTTTCTCAAGCTTGCCTCTCTTGATTATGACTTTTTCATACTCATATTTCAGGGAAACTAGATTAGTCTTCATTTGAACATATTCATATTATTTAGCTCTTATGCTTGAACATGCATCCTCTAATTGAATTCTAACAACTTGGATAGTCTCCTTATCCGTATTAAGTTATTTAACCAAGTCATCCATAATTTTGCATGCTTGACATTTAATATGACTAATCTATTTTTCAATACTTTTGACCATTGATCTCAATTCAAGATTTTATTTCTTCAACTACTTAGCCATCTTGTACTACTTAGGATATCCTTAAAGCTATTAAGCTTCCTCCAAAGGACCTACTATAATACCAATTTTTGGAAGTAACTACTAAGAGGGTGGTGAATCAATATATAAAAATGTATATTCAATTCCAAAACCATTCCATCATTCATCAACTTGATCAAAATCATAAAACATGGAAGCACATACATCTAAAGCATGAATAAGGGCATACATCACATCAAAACAACATATATGTGGGAAACCCTCTTGTGGGATAAAACCCAATAAACACAACAAGATGGACTATATTACTATAATTACAAGATCTAATTTAGACTAGTTACAACTGATCAAGGAACTACCATCCCTATTTAGTGAGACTACAATCCCACAAGGTGTTATAACACCTATCTAGTTGAGCTACCATAATAACTAGACCTTTAACAAGTTTCACCCTGCAAGGAGGCTATAACCCCCTTATATTTTGAGCTAACACAATAACACTTATGAACACATCCACCTTTGAACTGATGTCATTAACACCTGATGATGGACCTCTGATTATCAATATTCACTTTTGCTCATACTCAAGTAGTAAGATCACTAATATACTAATGAAAATATGACCTACATGTCATACAAATAGTTCTTAATCTATTCTTCTCTTCAACTCATCCATAGTTCACACATAAGCCTCACTTTGCCTTTGCTCACCATACACACTCTCTCAAATAGTCTCATGAGTATACTCACTCATTCTACCTCTTGTAGGCTTATTAGGTCCAATGACCTATGTGATCACCTTCATCACCTTGATTAGACCTATACCTTCTCTTTCAAAGGTTCTCTCCTTTGCTTAGATTCACATCTACACATCCCTCAAAGTCTCACCCAAAATTTTACAAGTCTAGAAACTATCATCTTTGGTTTCACTATTTATAGAAAATTCATGATCACCAACATCTTGGTTGGCCATTAGGCATGCCTTAACCCTTCAGTCATCTACCATTTTAAGATATATCTCAAAACAATCTTCATCGATTGGCCATAGCATTTATGAGTCACCCTTAAGCAGCTACACCTTTTAATAAGGCCTTTGTAGCTCTTATAGGTCTCATCGACACATATTCATCCATTTAGTACATAAACAAGCAGGAAAATAGAATATGACCAGTTTAAAAAATATAGGTCTACAATATATGACCCATTAGTCATCCTCAAATGCTTACAGTCATCATTGCACTTCTTTTGTGTAAGCTCAATCAATATTATATGTACATAGTCACCATGAATGAATACATAGTCAACTTATAAACCTTTGTTCATACTACATATGATTGGTCAAACCTTAATAATATACAAAGATGATCCTCATGGTGTCTACAACACTCCCCAATATCCAATTCATCATGAAACATCGAAACAACATCTATACAAGCTCAATTAGCCTTCTTGGGTCATTTGCAGAATAAACGTGAATACATTTCAAATTTGAACCATTATAAATATGATTTTTCATACTTTCAGATATTAAAATCTATATTTTTAGATGCAACTTGGAGTCCTATACTAGTTTTATTTTTACACCATGAGCAAATTTTACCTGGATCGAAAGTTATAGCTAAAATACAAAGCACTAGTATTTCCTTTGCAAATTCAAATATTCAAATGCAAACGATCATAGTTAAAAATCAAACACCATGCTTGAATCTCATGTCCTCACTATTTATATTAAACATGCACCATTGATCTTATTGTATGAAGCTCAATCTTAAACACACATTCCACTAATGCCTAACATTAAACCTTGAACATGTTGACCTCATTTTGTGCACTCTTATAACTTTGACCTCAAACATTCCATTGATGTCTTGTACATAGATTGGTATTTATAAATGCTAATTATATATCACTTTGACCTCTTGAATTTAATACACACCATTTATCTCTATCTATATGATTTCCTGCTCACCATTGATCCTTGGAAGAAGATTAATCTTTATCTCTGCTCAACATTAAACATTAAACATTTGGCACCATCTCACTACTTCCTAATTTCTTCTAGCAATGGGGTCCATCAATGTTTATCAAACTTTAAATTTTGAAAAAATTACTAAGTATGAGAAACTTGCTTATCTACCTAAGAAGCCAACTTTGAACCCCAATAAATTTTGCCTCACTCACTTGCATGATCTCAAATTTGGACCATATGATCTCATCTCATAGGAGAATCCAACCATGTGACAAATTGATCCTAAAACCCTCACATGTGTGATATATGACATTAAAATTCTCACTTATATTTTTCTTCCATAGAGCCAACTATGTCAAAAACTTGTTTGGAAGGCCAACTTTGAACATGCATAACTTTTATCGTGCTTTGGTACTTGACCTAAAACTTAGCACAAATCAACTAGGCACAAAACTAAACAAACCCATATGATCATATTTTTCTCAAATGTCCACTTGTGTGAGATATGCCATCACCAAACTTCTTACTCATCTATTTTTTGCCTCATGCAAATTTGGCTATGGGAAAATAATGTCAATTTACCTAGGAGCCCAACTTTGCACTTGCATATATTTTGATGCGCTTAGGTGCATGACCTAATATTTAGCAAATAAGAACTAGGTACAAAACTAAATAAATCCATGTGACCATTTCCTCATGAAACCTCTATGCATGAAAATGCTGACATCATCAACATGCTTACTTAGCTCTATTTGAACCTAGAAAACACTGTCAAAATGCCTAAGAGCCCAACTTTTCACCCACATATGTTTGATTATGTTTAGGCACATGACTTGAGATTTAGCACATAACTACTATGGACTAATTTTATCACAACCATATGACCAACTCCCCCTGACTCATCCACACATGGCTATGATGACGTCAATAAACTGCCTACTCAAATTTTCTACTGCTCCACCTAAAAAGTTTAGATGAAATACACTTATGCACATAATCACTAAATGATTATAAAACATCTTAGGGACCTCTTACACATGCTTAATACTACATACTCATCCCTAAACATATTTAATCGTGTAAACTCTAAAGATCAACCAAGCCTTCTTCAAGCATATTAGGATAATCACATTACACACTTTTTAATTATCACTTAGGCTATCAAGGCACTTAATCCACTCCCATGGACACCTATATGGCATCACCATGACATCATTGATAACTCTAAAACATCATAAAGTATTTTTTGGATTTATTTTGAAATTATTTAAAAAAAATATTTGGGTTCACCTAATGGGACAAAATATTATTCTTTAACCCCAATGGATTTAGAATTAGGGAAAATTATTAATTTTATATTATTTTTAGGCATTAATTATTATAAAATTTCACATGGGCTCAAAATTTGTTTGATTAAACCCTTATTTAACAAATCTTGACTTTGTCTCTGCACTTATGCATTCTCTTTTGGAGTCAACCTATGTGCTACTTATTTTGGTAAGCTTTAACTAGGTATCAAATCCATACAATAAATTATTATTATTATCATTGGTAATCCATTTAGAATATAATTTGATACAATATCATCAAACTCAAATAGATCTCCTTTACTTCATGCGGTAATGTTTCTTATTTCACGTCTTGCACTAATATTGAAATTAATGCAGAAAATTCACTTTAGTTAACTCTATTTAGAAATCATTTTCTTGAAATCATCAACACTTTTGGATAATTTTAAATTTATTTTCACCTATGCTTGAAATGAATTAGTGCACATTTTAATCCATCTTTTCTCAATGCATATATGCTAGCATGACCATCATGTTGTGCCCTACAATTAAACTACCAAGGCCTTACAAGAAAAATATGATAAACATCCTATGAATTATGTCACATAAACCCTCATATTTATAAGTACCAATATGAAATATTACCAAACATTTCTAATTCACCAGAACATGATGTTTGTTAACTAATAAATAAACCTTACACTAGTTTATATGTATCATTCTCTTTAATTTATGTTTATTTACCATTTCTTGTGAAACAATATTATTTGTGGTTCCACTATCAATAATCAATTTTCAAAATTTAACTTTAGATTTAAAAAGTATTCTAAAAAAATTATTTTTCTATATTCATTTCCCTCTTTTGTAGGGTTAAAAAATACCCTCTTTGTCATGAGGGTTTATTTAGTCTCTAGTTCATCTATGCTATTAATAGATTTATTGGTATTATAATATGATTATAAAATCATAGAGTGTAGATGCATGACAAGTGGGTGATGCATAAAAAATTTTATAACACATCATTTTGTATGTATTCTACCTATATATGTATTCCAAAATATTAAAAAATATAAAAACACTCCTTCGATCTAGAACTGAAAATATAAAACATGAAGTGCTAGAGATTTGTAAGTTATATCTATAGTGATCAGTTATAAAGGAAAATAGTTTTGAAATATAGAGATTAATATATAGATCAGATAATGGTTTTTTTTAATGTCTTTTGTATTTGTTCAAGGTGCAGTGAATACATTGGTTTGCTTAAATCTATTTAATTAAGCAACAATAATGAATGTTCTATATAATATAGGTCTCTTTATTTAGATAAACATGTAATTCTAAACTGAATGAATACTCATCCTATTCTATAGTTATGGATCTATGTTTTGAAATTATACACATAAACACACATTAGCATGTTCTAATGGGTTTTTCATGAACATTTGGTAACAATGATGTGGTGAGCATCAATATTCAAAACATTCTGAGATGGTTACTTGAACAAAGAGATATGGAATAATGGACAGATGAAATAATTTACAATTTTATAGAAGAAAAGAAAAAGAGAATAGGAAGCTCTATGTTATAGGTTATAAATGAGCATATACATGGGGAGATATACTAAATATTTTAGTGTACATTAATTGGGTTGCTAGCTACATGGTTTTTGATAATTGAGTACTACTTCAGTATGAGAGAGATATAATATTTTATTTGGAATCAAGAAAGAATAGAAAAGTTATGAAATCTAGACATTATTTAGATGTGCATACTAGATACTTGGATAAAGGCTAATATTAGTGGATATACCACCAAGTTTTTCATGAAAGGGTACATCTAGTTATAAGTTGTGTAATATTTGTTTATAATAGGCATCCAGGGAAACCTTCCACAACAACTACCTCTTATACTTAAAATGTTGGTTGTAGAAAAGACCATGGTGCCTATCCTATTTAAGATGGAGTAGTTTCTTTGGCCATTATGGAAATGTGTGAAATAATGAAAAAATTAAGAGGAAAAACTTGAACCTAAACCTAAAAGATGGAAGACATAGATAAATAGATTGAGAAGAGTATTCAAGAGCTAGAGAAAGACTTGAAATAATAGAGATGGAATAAATAGAACAATCTCAACTATCTCCATTATTATTTTCATCTCTCTCATCACTTTGTTTATTCTCATATGCTTGGTTTTATATGGATTTTTAAGCCATTACACCATCATATATACATTTGCACTCACTCACTTTAACCTATCTTTTCAGTTATATCCTTGAGCTATTTTGCTTGCCAATTACTCATGTTGGGGCACAACATCTGAACAACATTCAAATCAAATCAAATTTATAGGGGCAAAATCATTATTTAATTTTTATCAACGATCAATATTCACCCTATAGGGCACAACTATTTTATCATGCTCACATCTACTCTACTGGATTACTTCTTATTATATTCTCTTTGGAAACCCCCTTCTAGTGGTGTTTCCCTTCATGAAGTAGAACGTTCTCCCTTTTCCTCTAATTCCAAGCTCTCCACATTAAATCCCATGATGGAAATATTTTAGTGTCTAACTTGTCTCAATCTTGATCAATGTTGTAAGCATGTAGCTTGTACTCTCAAATTAGGTACATTTAAAGTGTGTCCCTTACATTTATGGATTATATCTTTCCCATTCCCCATGTCTCTGGGACTTATTATACCTCTAATTATATTTTGATCATTGATGGTAATCATGTGTGCAAGCATTAGCTTGACTAGATGTGATTTATTTCTTGGGTTAATCTCTCACGTTCTCTCTCTTTTTGAGAGTCCATCCTTTTCTTCCATCCTAGTATGTCCTCTTGAGGGGGAATCATGGGTCTGTTCCAATTTTTTCTTAACAACTCTTTTCTTTGAAAAGATGTTGCTTCATCTGAATGTCTTGCTATGCCTTCTCAAATAGGGGCAAAATGTAGACATCCAATTCCTAACACCATTTGTGTTGAAATTATTAATCTTATTTGAATTGCACTCAAATGCATATTTTAGGTCAAAATCCATAAAATGCCCTAAATGGTTCAATCTTGTCACGTACAAGTTCCATTTTAAGTCAAAGTATCCCTAAATAGAGCAATGCATTTTATGGGCTAGCTAACTTTGATCAATTCATTTCAAGTCAAAATGACCATTTCAGCATTTAGTACTTTGGATCACTCTTTTCTTCTAATTCATTGGTTCAAATCATGTACCTTTGTTATTTAGTGTTGGCAACATCCTAAATTGGAATATAACTCCAATGCATCTAACATCACCTTCCAGTTCCTCTCCAGTTAGATTACAAACCAGTAATATGACTTTTTGACCATTTTGATTAATTGAGGGCCAATTTTCAAATAATTGCACAAATGTTGATTAACTTTGTTTAAGGCTAATTAATCAAAATAAAGAGCTTAAGTGGATTTTACATGAGAGTTGTTAAATATTTATTTTTGAAAATTGTTTCTTATTAAATGCATCATCAGGTGACATCATTTCTTGGGAAGACATCCTTAGGCCATAAATGCCCCAAATATTAGGATTATGGGTCACTCGTGCCTAGTTAATGCCTTCCATGCCTCTTTAATGATTATTTATCTTAAGGATATTTATGGATTTAATTCTAAATATTAGGATTATCCATCACCACACATCTTAATCTTGAGATGGATGGTTATGGTTGATCCTGACCAATATTAAAAATCTATAAATAGAGAGGCCATGGATGTGAATTTTAAGCTATTTTTATTACAAGGTTATTATGCTCAAATATCTTCAAAACTTGAATATTGAAAAGTTATAATGTTAAATTTTTTCTATAAGGTTTTGCATTTGATCATAGATTTTGCTTGCAAGCTTCATTAATAGGCTAGTTTAGTAATTTGGACTCAAGATCCTAGGTTTTGTGGAGTGTTCTTGAGAAATTAGAGGAGCTTACCACCATTTTTGATGAAGACAAGGATGCTTGATCAAGGGAGAACATGTTTTTGAGCCACATGGGTATGGTGAATCTATTTAGGAAGGTAATATGGTGTTTCTTTCTTTCATTTTTTTCTTTCTATCCTTTGTAATTCCCATAGGAATCGATAGGATTGGTTAGTTAGTTCTTTATGCATGTTTATCTATTTATGGACTAATGCTTGACTAACGTGTTTTGTAATCCTCTCTACACTAATAACTATTGTAGGACTCTAGCTAGAGGAATTGGTAGATTTGTAAAAGGTAACCAAGGAGGTGCTAATAAAGTGACTCTTTGTGAGGGATCTAAAGTCGCATTAACTATCGACTGAGTCGATCCTTTACTATCAATGGGGCTTTATTGTTACTCTTATTAGTTATTTCTACTGCATTTGTATAATTAAGTTTACCCATTGAAGTGAGTTTGATTTCTCTTTCTTCTAAAGTGTGACACAATTCAATGAAAGAAGAGAAACATTTAAACATGATTATCTCATGCAAAACTGATAGACGACTCTGTTTAAAGAGGTCTTGTAACTCCTAATCTACAATAGGGATAGTCATATTAGCCAATATGGTCTTGTATATGAGTACACACTTGGTGAGAGGCTCATTGATTTCTATTTTTGTTATGTAATTTTGGCATATAAAACCTTATCACTGATCTTGATACTAAAATGTAGTAGGAACATGTTAGCAAGAGGATTGAATACATTAACTGACTAATTTGGTAGACTATATAGCCATTATAATTCATAAACCTCAAGGCTCCTCAAAAATAATTTAGTTAATATACAATCATATGATACATAATCTAAACATGTTGCATGAAAGGCTCTCAAATGTGTCTCTTAATCACCCTTGCCATCATAAAGACTGAGCTTATGTTGTACAAATCTAGGTGGCAAGGGTGTAGCAGCTATATGTCATGCCAAAGGTGTATGTAATAGAGTGAAAGAGTCTAACGCCTATGTAGATCTAGTGGTGCCTTGCTAAAGACATTGTAACTTGGATTGAGGAGATCAAATCTCTGGTACAAGGGCTATCATATCAGGAGATACAGATGTACTAGCTACAACTGATGGCATAGAAGAAGGTTTGGCTACTATAGGGAGGTTTTGTGACATAGTTGCCCCCATAGTGTCATGTGAAATTGGTGGGTTTGTAGTTTGAGAAGACTCAACTTATTTGGCCTTATTTAGTTCCATGATAGATTTTAAGATGTTAGCATGATCATGGGGTTCTTCCATGAGTCTTTCTTTAAAATTTTGTAAAATCAAATCTTTGTTGAGTATAATTGTATTGTCAATAATGGATAGAAGTGGATCGGTGGCCCAAAGTGATTGAACATGATCATTAATATGTGTCTCATCATTATTATTCTCATATTGCTCATTATCAAAATCATGTTATTTGAAATTAGTGTAATTTGGATGTACAAGATCTATGATAAGGACCTGAGTTGATTTCTTATCCATGTTATAAGAACAGGTTGTAGGAATTTGGTTGAATTCAAGAGGGTTTTCACTAATTCTTGCACTTCATCTCAAAGGAAGAGATTCAAGGAGTTTAGATGGCACAAGGAAAACAATTTGGAAAATAACAACGTAGATTACATAAAAATAATCTAAATAATGAACTAGAATATGCATAAAAAGGATATCAAACTCTAAATATGTAAGGTGATAGCTCAAGATGCAAAGTAGGGACTAGTATATGCAACTAGGGATTTTTTAAAAATATTATTTTCAAAATACTATGAACTTTTGAATTTGAAATTGATTTTCTGAACTAAGTATGCAAGATAAAATTCAAAAATTATGAGAAATTACTTGCTTGAATGGGACTTAGAAGATGCAACTAGGGTTTTGAGACAAATATTTTTTTTGGAATTTACTATGAATTTTTGAAATATGAAGTGATTTGTTTTAATTTTAATATTCAATCAAAATTTGAAGAAAATAAGTGGAATATTACTTGAAAATTAATGGGATTTAATTGATACAACTAGGGCTTTGAAATGATTTTTTTCAATATTAATGTAATAAGTTGAAAATTTTGATATAAATTTGTAGAATTGAGCTTAAAAAATTTAGGAAAAATTTGAAAATATTTCTAAAATTAGCAATATATTTTTCCTAGTGGTTTGAAAGTGTTTGTATGAAAATAGGACCTAGTGTGTGCAAACTAGGGTTTTAATGAATTATTAAAAATATTTCAATTAATTTTTAGTTTTATAATTTATAAATTCAAGAAAAATCATAAATAATTAGCCCTAGGGTTTCTAGGGTTTTTATGCAAAAAGTTGAAGTTAGTCGGGTTCACCAAATGTTTTACTGAATTTGGGAAATTATAAATTTAATTTTCTAAATAGTAAAGGGGTCTAGATTAAGGGAAAAATTAGTAAATAAATGTGCCTTAATTAACCTAGTGATTTATTGAATCTGGAAGTGTTTAATTGATTTCTAAAAATAGTAAACAAAGGGATAGAGAGTAAAATTTAGCTGATTCTAGGCTAAGACTAAGGAGATAGAGGCTACAAATTACTAATCTAGCTAGGAAAACTATCAAAAACAAGATTCAAAAGTCTATTTTCTTCCTATATAGGAGCACCAAAAATGGGACAACATTGTAGTCCAAGTTTTAGCACTGTAGTCCTTAGTATCTGAGCTTTCTAAGCTTTTTAGGTTATGTTCATCTACTTTGAGAGACCCTTTACCTAAAATATCAAGTCTTAGTTATTTGTGAAGCTCTCTATGTAATTAATTTTGTCTTCAAGGATCCTAGTTTCTCTTCATGCTTGATAGGTGATCTTGAATCCAATTATAAAAAGGGGTTAGTGTGTAATATGCACTGAACGTGTGATCATATCATGTTTAAGGGCATGCTATCTACATACCAATACTTCAAAGAGGGATCAAGGCCAATGTAGTTCTCCCAATTTGAATGTGTATTATGCAATCTTATGTATGAAATCCAAGTGTAAGCAAATTTAGGAAAGCTTGAGATGACTCATGATTGGTGTAGGAGCTTGGATAGGTTAGAAATAATAGTGGTTGGTTATATGTAGAGAATAGGAAGATTTACTTGAGTTTACTTTAGTATATTTCTAGATTGTGCCTTTGAATGATTGTCAACCCTTCTAAATGACCTTTGAATGGGATTTTATAGGGAAAATAGTGATCTTGGGTTAGATGAACTCACATTAGGTTGACAAAGGAAAAGAAAAGGATTCAAGAAAATTTGACTATTTGAGGATATTATGGACTTGGAAAATAGTGCTAGAAAGTGAACACCCTGGGTCCCAACATTGTAGTCCAACCTATGGCACTATTGTCTAAGGGGAAAGGGACCCTAGGGGATAGATATGTGCCTAGGAAAGGAGTTTTAGATAATAAGGGCTAAATCTAGAAGGCTTCAGATGATTGAGAAATAGTGAAAACATGCCTAAGCAGGATATGTAAGTGAGTAAGAGAGACCTATGGCTTGGGTGTCACAAGTAATGCTCAAGTTGTAAAAATTGCATTTTAGTATGACTACACTAGTGAGTTTTGATAGAATATTCTATGTAAACTAGTAAGTAATGTACATCAATATGATAACTAGAGTGTATGGTGTAGGGATGATATAACATGGATCATGTATTCATGTAGAAGATGCCCTCGATGCGTAGATATGTCGATGTGTGTCTCAAATGTAAAAGTAGGATGCCCCCTCAATGGGTAGAGTGAAGCAATCAAGGATCTAGGTGTCACTAACAACATTAAAATAAGATCAAGTGAAGCATGGTGATATAGATAAATTGACAAATAATAGCATAGAATAACAAAATGTAAGTATAACATGGTAGTATAAATATGAAATATAGATAATACATATAATTGATTTTTTTTGGCATTTTGAGTTATTTGAATGTTTGTGTATTTTGACATGTTATATTAATTTTGGTATTTTAAAATTTTGTATTGTTTTTGGTATTTTGGAATAAGCTATGTACAAGTAAGCAAAAGAAACTATGTACAAGTACGTTGAGAAAAAAATGATACTAACTGATGAGTCTCATAAGAGACTCCCTATCATGCTATCTTGTATCAAGGAGAGAGATCATACATGATCATGAAGCATGATGAAAGAGCTGAGACTGTGACTCTAAAATCTATGTATGTTGCAAGTGCTCTGAAATATCTATAGTAAAAATTGACTGTGGAGTCCCCTTGTAACTTTGAGAAGTGGATGCAAGTATGGGGTTCTTAAGGACCCATTTTGTAGTAGAAGTATTCTAAAAATGTGCTCTATGTGTAAAGACATGGGACCTCAATGATACTACCTTAGGTGTGAATACTATAGCTAGAAACTATCTATAGTCCTAAAACTATCACTTACATAGTGGTCATTCTAAAAGAGGCCTCCATGGAAGTGTATGAACTTTTTGTGATGACGAGGAAGGCTTTGGCTATGTCTAAATCTCAAATAGAGGTAGAACTGTAACTAGTGGAAGAGCTGAAATTGGTCACTGCATAATAGGAGATGGCTCTAAGTGGGGAGTGGTAACTCATATAGAACTCCACCAACTGTAATACCCTGATTAGCATGAATGTATTTCACATGTATGTGAACTGTGAAAGGTACTGCATGAAATTTCTAGATCCATGGTCGACCAAGCAACATGTCAAAGACTCCTACACTAGGAATATAAGCAAATGGTGTGGAAACATGTGATGGACCAACCTATAGAGAAAGTACAATCTCACCTAATAAACTTTGTATGTGTCCACTAAATCCACTGATAACTGTGTCCATTAGGGTGATATCCTGCTTTGAATATCTCAAACGCTAAAGTAATGTCATAGTGCACATGTTCACACTGGATCTATTATCTATGAGAACACTATGAATGGGATCATGATCAATGTAGGCTCTAATAAAGATTTCATAATAATCTGAATCATCCTCAACTATCTCTTAATTTGAGAAGGAGATCAAAGGTCTAACTAGAATTCTGGAATTATACACACCAATCATGTTATTCGAAGGATGTGACTCAACTGAAGGTGCCTGGTATGTAGATAGTAGAGGATGTGCATGATATGAATGGTGAAAACCTAATGTATCCCATGTATTCTATTTAGAATTTTGTGGGAAAGGATCTAATAAAAATTTCAAAGCCTTGTCTTGTATTTGTTTTGCTTAAGGAGGCTCAATTGGAGTGCCAAGATCAATAAGGTTATCATCTATCAAGTCTTGTATCTTGTGTCACAAAATAATACATATATTTATTATGTGGTCTAGTTCCCTATGAAAATCATAAAATGAATTTGTATCATATCCTAATGGAAGAGGATTTGTCTTATCAACTTTTTCAATAGGAGGGAGAGATATGATATTGTATTCCAATAGTTGTTGTAAGACTTTCGCTAGATATACTAGTAGATTGGTAAGGGCTCATTAAGGAGGTGATAACAAAACCATTCACTGAGTGGGCTCTGAAGCCATATAAACTATAGGTTAATTTTGACTTTTTCTATCATTAACCTTTACTTTGTATGGGACTATACTGTTACTCTTGTATGTTGTTTCTGATATGCTTATGTACTTGAGTTTTCCCATTAAAATTAATTTGACTTCCCTTTTTTTTAGTGTATGACATAACTCAGTGAAGGAAGAATTTTTTTTGAACATTATTGACTCATGCAAAGTTGGCAAAAGACTCTATTTGAAGAGATCTTGTAATTCTCAATTGGCCATGGGATTAGTCATTTTAACAAAGATAGTCTTATATCTTAGAACATAATCTATGAGATGCTCATTTGAATTTTATTTCTATTACACAATTTAGGTATAAGAAACATTGTCACATATATTAATGTTGAAATGAGCTATAAACATGTTAGCTAAAGGATTGAATGCTTTGACTGACTCATTTGGTAGACTATAAAACCATTATAGAGCATAATCCTTTAAACTTCATGAAAATAGCTTGGTTAGTAGTTAGTCATTTGGCACATAGTCCAAGAATGTTGCATGAAAATATCTCCAAGTGTGTCTCTAGATCACCCCTTCCATCATATAGAGTGATCTTGGGTTAAACAAAACCTAGTGGAAAGGATGTAAAAGTACTATGGCATTCTAATGGTGTATGAAGTAGAGAAAAATAGTCTAAAGCCTATGTTGGTCTAGAGGTACCTTGCTCAAGATGTAGCACATTGGATTTAAGATACTTTATCTCTTACACAAGGATAGACACATCAAGAGGTGAAGATGTACTAGCTATAACTAGTGGTACCACATAGGAAGGTTAGGTTACTATAGGGGGTTGTTGAGACATAGTTGCCCTCGTAGTGTTATTGGCAACTAGTTTTTTAGTAGTTTTAGAGGATTGACCATTATTTGATTTTTATTGTTCATCTTATAGTATTTTAAGCATATCATCTTGCAAATCAATATTTTTAGTTAAAAGGTCTTGAAGTTCCCTCTTATAAGTTTCATCAAAGCTGGTATATTGGGCCATTATTAAAGTAGGAAAATAAAGCAAAAGTGGATTGAATTTTTTACAATAAGTTGTAATAATAAAAATACAATGGAAGGAAACTATTGAATCTAGGAAATGTAAAGTCCTAGAAATACTAAACTAGAATATGCATAAAAAGGATACGAAGCTCACTAACATGTAAGATGATACTTTAAGAAGTAAAGGGACCTAGCATATTCAACTAGGGTTTGAAAAAAATAATATTTAAAATTAATATGATTAATTTTAAAAATTAAATGTGAAATTCTGATTTGTATATGCAAGAAAAAATCAAAAAAATATTTCCAAAATCAGCAAGGAACTTTCTCTAGAGTTTATATGGTTTTTGTGTGAAAATGAAGTAAGTCGAGTTCACCATATGATTTAAATTTTTTGGGAATAATGGAGTTTTATTACTATTATATTTAATGGTTCAGATTAATAAATTAGTACAAAATATAACAATGAATACAATCCTAATTTATGCTATTTTTTATCTTTTTTTTACTTTTATAAAAATAGAAATGAATAAGAAGAAATATAACTTAGCTAGAAATAGACTAAGACAAATGATACAGAGGCTAAAAATGGATGTGAAATATTGGGAAGGTGTTATAAACCTAAATTTGTCTTTCATTCGGTGAAAGGATAGGAGAACTAAAAAGTGAATGCTTTGAGGCCTAACACTGTTGTCCATTCCTGTTGTTGTTGTCCAAACTGATCACAGAGACTTAAAACTTTTTGGATATTTGTGTTGTGCTTGTATGAGCATGCCTATAAAAAATTGAGTGTTGGTTGTGGATAGAACTTGTTGTAGAGTTGATTGAATCTTTAGACCCAAACCCTCCATCATGCTTGATAAAACAATATTTGAATCCTTGAGAAAGAGGGGGGTAGTGTGTAAGATGTACTAAACATGCAATCCACACTCCTTGTGTAGGAAAACTACCTACATACCAATACTCTAAAGAGGGATCAAGTCATATGTAGTTCTCCTAGCTAATGTGCTTTATGCAATAGTGTGATGTAAATACAAAAGGCCAAATTGAGAGTGCTTGAGGTGGCTAAGGACTAGTATGAGGTTTGAATATATTTGTGGTTGTGTTGGGTGAATATATGTAGAGAATAGAGAAGTTTGACTTAGTGTTTTATTTGTATTCTTTTTTTCTTTGTAAGATTTGTCATCTCCATTGTAAATGAGCTTTGAGTGGGCTTTTATAGGGAATAATTGGTCATGGGTCAGATGTATTCATGCTAGGTTAACATAATTAAGGATAAAGAACTAATGAAAATTATTGTTGGGGATCAAAGTGGAAAAGGATATGAACACTAAAAATGAGATACTTTGGTACCCAATGCTATATTCTAAATCCTACAAGCTTGGCACCTAGGGAAATAAGATTGGCATGGGGAATACTATCTAGCTGAGTTGGAATTAGGGCTCAAGAAGATATGGATAACTGGAAATGAGCCAAAAAGGTGTCTAGAAGGGTCAAAAGAGCATGCAAGAAGGACATATGGATGGGGTATCACTAGCCATAATCAAACTACCAATTTAAACATTTTATATGACTACATTACCACCCTTTTATTCTAGTGATGCAACAAAGAGAAATACTAGGATAAAGAAAAGATTTTAAAAAAATGTACCTAAACTTACTTGTAAGGGTGAAGCCCATGAAGATGTGTGATTCTGAGTGTGCATAGGTAGAGCACAATGTGAAGTGTAAATATTTAAGAAATAAGGAGTAGATTAATTCTTACTAGACACGCTATATCTAAAATAAGAATGTACAAAGGCTGGGTAAAAGAGAGAGGAAGAGAAAGGAATGAATACACCTCATCAGATATGAAAACCAATACAAAACCTATTGTAATGTTGAGTGATGTTGGTTATGTGTTGTACCAAGAGTAATATCATGAAGAAAGTTGAGTGCTCAATTCCCTGAGGGTGGCTCAAGAATACAAAGGCTGGCCCTTTGGCTCCATCATCTCTCACTAAGTGAATCTATGTGATCATGCATATGCTAATCAATTTTTGGACTATGTGTCTAATCCCTTTAAGTAGGTGGCTCAAGAATAAAAATGCTAGCTAGTCCTTTGACTCCATCATTGCTTAATAAGTGTGAATTGTGAATTGATACTAGTATGAATGTGTGTCATATTAGATGGTTCATGAAGCCCATGAATGCTTTATAATATTAAAATGTAGTGTGGATATCTGAATGTGTATTGAGAACTAGGCCAATCTTGGTCACTTTGAAAGGTGGAGATTAAGCTTGTACGAAAGCCACTTTGAAATTGAGAACTAGGATTATATGAAAGCCACTTTGAAATGATGCCAACCACCTACAGATGGAATAAGGCATGCAACTATTGATAATACCTAGGTAATATAATGAACTATAAAAAATAGAAGGTAAATGTGTTGCACATATTACCCTCAATCACTGGTGTCTGTAACATGGATTTTGATCTAGAAGTTGTATCAACTGCCCAATCTAAAATTGGAAGCAAGAGCCATCATGACATGCATGATGCCTCCTATATCTAGATAATCTAAGTAAAACTATACTAAAACTTCCCAATCTAAAATAAACTATAGATGAAAAAACTTTAATTGACTTTACGTTTCTATCTATTTTTAAAAATTCTAGGTTTTTGGCTATTTGAATAGAAGCATTGAAAAGTGGACACTTTGGTGTCCAACACTTTAGTCTGATTTTGATGATCTTGTCCTTTACTATTTTTGATGACTATTCTATATTCATCACTAGTCTTTTGGTTTGTTTTACATGTTTTGAATTTTGATTGTTGTTTTAAGTGTTCTAAAAACTGATTTTGACCAGTAGAGGGATTTGATCTTTATGATAAAACCCATGTTTGTTTCCCCCTCTTCTATGAGTAGGAATGAAGACCCTACAATGATTTCCCTCAAAATAAATATCCCTAAAAGTTTGTTATGATGTGAAATACATGATATATTAGTGATAATCCAAATAATGTCTCAAGATATAGCATATTTTGTTTTGGAGATTGTTAAATCAACATGGGTATGCCTAGATAGATGTAACAATGTAAAAGCATGTGTAGTATACTGAATTGAAACTAGAAATCTAGTTAGTTGTCAAGGAGGGATGGATTATGATTTCCATCATGGCATCTAAGAAGGCAAGATAATGCATGATGTGGATCATGGCATTGCAAAAAACTAAAAGTCAAATAAGTAAACAAGCATGTAAGGCAAGAAGTAAGATTCATACAAAAGAGGCCAAGGGGCCAAGCAAAAAAGGGACATGGGCACATGTCACTCAAACTTAGAAAGAAATCATACAAGGCATGTTAAAATTCCCACATACACATACAATTACAAACAAGAAAGATTGGCATGAGGGCCACGAGCACATACAAGATTACAAGCAAAGGAAATTGACAAATGTTCTAAAGCACACACAAGTAACAAAATAGAAATTGAGAAATTGAATCATATCTAGCTACTCAAAGTAAGAAATTAAGGCATGTAATTTATATAAATACTATCATATATAACTAATTAAAGCAATAAGTGAAAGTATGCAAAACATGTGGTACAAGATGAGGTAGATGCTAAGAAATACACAAGTACTATATACTAGTGAGTATTGATAGAATAATCTGTGTAAGCTAGTAATTAATGTACATCAATATGATAACTAGGGTGTGTGGTGTATGGATGACATAACATGGATGGTATATTTATGTAGAAGATGCCCTCGATGGGTAGATATGTCAATGTATGTCTCGAATGTAGAAGTAGGATGTACCCTCAATGGGTAGAATAAACCAATCAAGGATTTGGGTGTCATTGCACACACTCAAAGAAGATTAAGTGAAGCATGGTAATGTATATAAATTGATAAACAATAACATAGAACAACAAAATGTAAGTCTAACATGGTATTAGAAATGTAAAGCATGGATAATGCATACAATTGATTTTTTTTGGGTGTTTTGAGTTATTTGAATGCTTTTGTATTTTAACATGTTATATTGTTTTTGTTATTTTAAAATTTTGTATTATTTTTGGTATTTTAGAATAAGCTATGTACAAGTAAGAAAAAATAAACTATGTATAAGTAAGCTTAAAAAAAATGATACTAACTAATGAGTCTCATAGAGACTCCCTATCATGGTGTCTTGTATCAAGGAGAGGGATCATGCATGATCGTGAAGCATGATGGAAGGGATGAGACTATGATTCTAAAAGTTTTGTATGTTTTTAGTGATCTAAAATCTCTGTAGTGAAAACTAAATGTGGGGTCCCCCTGTAAGTCTGAGAAGTGGATGCAACTATGGAGCTCTTAAGGACCCATCTGGTAGTAGAAGAAGCTCTCTAAAAATATGCTCTATGTGTAGAGGCATGAGACCTCAATGATACTACCCTAAGTGTGAATACTATAGCTGGAAACTATATAGATTCTTAAAACTATCCTTGATGTAGTGGTCATTCTAAGAGAGGCCTTTGTGGAAGTGTATGAACTTTTTATGCTAGAAAGGAAGGCCTTGACTATGTCTAAATCTCAACTAGAGGAAGCATTGTAACTAGTGGAGGAGCTAAAATTGTTGACTGTAGAATAGATGGATATGAAGTGGGGAGTGGTAACTCATAAAAAAATCCACCAAATATAACAACCTAATTACAGTGAATGTATTTCATGCATCTATGAACTATGGAAGGTACTGCACGAAGTTTATGGATCCATGGTTGACCAATCAACATGTCAAAGACTCCTACACTAGGAACAATAGTATATGGTGTGGCAACATGTACTGGACCAACCTGTAGAGGAAGTACATTCTCACCTAATAAATTCTATAGGTGTCCACTGAATCCACTGATAATTGTGTTTGCTAAGGTGATCTCTTGCTCTGAATATCCTAAATATTAAAGTAATGATAGAGTGCACATGGTGATCATTGTAGGCTTTGATAAAGAATGCATAATAATCTAAATCATCCTCAACTATCTCTTACTCTAAGAAGGAGATCAAAGGTCTAGTTATAACTCTAGAACTATACATGCCAATCATGTTGCTCAAAGTATGTGACTTGACTGAAGGTGCCTAGTATGTATCTAGTGGAGGATGTTCATGATATGAATAGTGAACACCTGATGTGTCCCTTGTCTCTTATTTATAATGTTATGGGAAAGGATTTGATAAATTTTTTATAGCCTTATCCTATGTTTGTTTTGCTTGAGGAGGCTCAACTAGAGTACTAAGATCAATAAGGTTGTCATTTATCAAGTCCTGTATCTTGTGTCACAAACTGATGCATCTATTTGTTGTGTGGCCTAGTGCCCTGTGAAAATTTTAAAATACATTCTGATCATATCCTCATAGAAGAGGTTTTGTCTTATCAACTTCTCAAATAGGAGGGAGAGATATGATATTGCATTCCAATAGCTACTGTAAGACTCTAGCTAAAGTTACTAGTAGATTGGTAAAGGCTCATCGAAGAGGTGCTAACAAAACAATTCACTAAGGGGACTATAAAGCCATATTAATTGTAGGTTGATTTTGAATTTTACTATCATTAACCTTTATTTTATATAAGACTTTATTGTTGCTCTAGTTTGTTGTTTTTGATATGCTTGTGTACTTGAGTTTGCTCATTGAAAGTAATTTGACTTCTCTTTTGTTTAGTGTATGACATAACTCAGTGAAGGAAGAAAACTTTTTGAACATTATTGACTCATGCAAAGCTGGCATAAGACTTTGTTTGAAGAGATCTTGTAATTCTTGATTGGCCATGGGGATAGTCATTATATCCAAGATAGTATTATATCTAATAAAATAGTCTATGAGATGCTCATTTGACCTTTGCTTTTGTTATGCAATTTTGGCATAAAAAATATTGTCACATATGTAGCTAAAGGATTGAATGCTTTAGCCGACTGATTTGGTAGACTATAGAACTATTGTAGAGTATAATATTTTAAACTTTATAGAAATAACTTGGTTAGTAATTAGTCATTTGGCACATAGTCCAAACATGATAGATGAAAATCTCTCAAGTGTGTCTTTGGATCACCCTTGCCATCATATAGAGTGAGTTGGGTTGAACAAAACTTGGTGGCAAGGGTGTAAAATCAATATGGCATGCCAATGATGTATGAAGTAGAGCAAAAGAGTCCAAATTTTCTGTTGGGCTCAAGGCACCTTGCTCAAGATGTAGCACCTTGGATTGAAGAGAATTGATCTCTTGACAAGGACAACCACATCAGGAGGCGAACATGTACTAGCCATAATTGGTGGTGCCATATAGGAAGGTTGGGCTACTATAGGGGTTATTGAGACATAGTTGTCCTTGTAGTGTCATTGGTGACTAGTTGTTCAGTAGTTTGAAATGATTGACCATTGTTTGCTTTTTGTTGTTCTTCTTGTAGTATTTAAGCATATCATCTTGTAGATTAGGATTTTTAGTTAAAAGGTCTTGAAGTTCCCTCTTATCAATTTTGTCAAAGCCAATATATTGGTCCATTGTTAAATTAGAAAAACAAAGAGAAAGAGGATTGAATTCTTTGTAATAAGTTATAATAATAAAAATTCAATGGAAGGAAAGTAATGAATATAGGAATTGTAAAGTCCTAAAAACAACAAATTGAAATATGCATAAAAAGGATACGAAGCTCACTAACATGTAAGGTGATACCTTAACAAGCAAAAGGATCTAGTATATTCAACTAGGGTTTGAGAGAAATGATTTTTAAAATTACTATGGTTAATTTTAAAAATTAAATGTGAAATACTAATTTATATTTGTGGAAAAAAATTAAAAAATATTTCTAAAATCAGAAAGGAATTTTTCCTAGAGTTTCTAAGGTTTTTGTGTGCAAATGAAATAAGTCAGGTTTAACAAATGATTTAAATTTTTTGGAAATAATGGAGTTTTATTTTTGTTTAAGTGTCTGGATTAATAAATTAGTACAAAATATAGCAATAAATACAGTCTTGATTTGTGCTACTGTTTATCTTTTTTTACCTTTATAAAAATAGCAATGAATAAGAAGAAATATAACTTTTCTAGAAACAGACTGAGATGACTAATATAGAGGCTAAAAATGGATATGAAAGATTGGGAAGGTATCTTAAACTTGAATCTATATTTTGTTTGGTAAAAAGATAAGAACACCAAAAAGTGGATGTTTTAGGGTCTATCGTTATTGTCTGTTCCTATCACTATTGTCTAAACTGATCACAGAGACCTAAATTTTTTTGGGTATTTGCATTGTACTTGTGTGAGAGTGCCTATGAAAAATTGAGTGTTGATTGCTGACAAAACTTGATGTATACATGATTTAATCTTCAAAAACTAACCCTCCATCATGCTTGATAAAACAATATTTGAATCCTTAAGAAAGAGGTGGGGTTAGTGCGTAAGATGTACTAAACATGTAATACACACCCCTTATGTGGGCATGATGCCTACATACTAATACTCCAAAGAGGGGTCAAGTCATATGTAGTTCTCTCACCTAATGTGCTTTGTGCAATAGTGTGATGCAGATGTAAAATGCCAAACCGAGAGTGCTTGAGGTGGCTAGGGACTAATATGAGGGTTTGAATATATTTGTGACTACGTTGGAAAATTGTATGCAGAAAATAGGAAAGTTTTTGTTAGTCCTTTGTTTGTATTCTTGCTTACTTTGTAAGATTTGTCACCTCCCTTATAACTGAGCTTTGAGTGGGCTTTTACAGGGAACAATTGGTCATGGGTTAGATGTATTCATGCTAGGCTGAAATAATTAAGGACAAGGAATAGATAAAAATGACTATTTGGGATTAAAGTACAAAAGAATAGGAGCACTAAAAATGGGACACTTTGGTGCCTGACACTATAGTCCAAATGGGGTGCTCCTATCCTATAGGCTTGGGACCTGGAGGAATAGGATTGACACATGGAATACTATCTGGCTTAGGTAGAATTAGGGTTTAGAATGTTCATGATGACTGGTAATGAGAAAAAAAAAAGGTGTCTAGAAGGGTTACAAGAGCATGCAAGAAAGACCTATGGATGGGGTGTCACAAGCCACACTCAAACTACCAATTTGAACATTTTATATGACTACACATGTCTCTCTTCTCTCTCTCTCTCTTTGGGTTTCTTGGTACTTTTTTTTGGAGCACCTTTGAGACTCTTAGGTCTCTTTGAGCTTCCATTATGCTCCTAGGCCCACCTTTTGGGTCCTTCTAGGTAAGGGCATATCTTTCTCTTTTGTCCCATATTTTTCACTTTTTCATTTTGATGTCAAATTTGGTGCCAAAAGGGTCAAATTTTGAATTTAATTGTCTATAAATAGACAATCATTGTACTTCATTTACAAAAATAATATTATAGAGATTACACAAGATATTGTTATTATTGTTGAGAATTCAGAGGTATTTTAGATAGATCAAACAATCATTAGAGCATTAGCAATATTTGAAGATTGTATTTCTTGTAGAGCACTTTTGGTGGACTACATAACATTTTCTATATGATTGTTATTATTTTATACAATTTATTATTTTTCAATATATTTTTTAATTTAGAATTTGACAATTAGTTTTCCATTAAAAACTTATCTACTATGCAACACAATCCCTTAAAGATTTTTTATTTTCCTTAAGTTTAAAATATTGTTTCCAATTCAAGAAAATAGGAAAAAAGTTTGTTTTGTAGGTTATATGTGTCATATCATGAAGATCATTGTGAAGCAATATAATATATTGACTAAGTGAAAACAATCATAAAATCATTTTCAAACCTGTATGCTGGATGCCTAGACCACACTAGACACTGTTTATACCTATTTAGAATGCACAAAACATTGTACAATTATCTCTAGTTATTGTTATATTTTTAAGCGAGGTCACTATCACTTTTAAACACACATTTTTACATTTAGATTCAAAATATTTCAACATATTTCATGATTTTAAAAATATATCTCTAAATCCTATATGAAAATATTACTTTGAAATTGGAAAACATCAATTAAAATAATTACTCTTTTGTAAATATTTATTATACTTAATTGAAAAATAATTAGATGAGTTATAACAAACCTTATGAGAAATTGTGGGTCTAGATATTTACAAGGTTTATTTTGAAGTAGTGTTGATGAACTCTCCAGGACTCTTATAAATCAAAGTAGCATCAAGTTTATTCTCAAGGCTGGTGATTCTGAGGTTATTACTAACTGGAGACCTATTACTCTTCTCAATGTATCTTATAAGATAATTGCTAAGACATTGGCTCTCAGACTTAAGCATTTCCTTCCTTTAAATGTTAGAAGTAAGCAAACATGATTTATTCAGCATAGATATATCCTTGACAATGTCATTGTTGTCTAGGAAGGCATGGAGTGGGCTTGGATCTCCAGTCAAAAGGCCCTTTTTGTCAAGATTGATTTTAAGAAGGCCTATGACCGCATTGAGTGGCCTTTTATTTTAGCCATGTTCCAAGCTCTTAGCTTTGGTCCCAGGTTTGTTCAGGTGGTTGATTTTTGTTTTTAAGATGTTGAGGCGTGTATTACTATTAATAGAGCCCATTCCTCTTAGTTTGAGCTTCATATATCTATCAAACAAGGATGTCCTTTACCTCCTTCACTTTATGTGTTAGAAACTAAAATGTTTAGCTATCTATTAGCTTATTATGCCTTCAATGGCTTGGTGAAATGCCTCTCTCTCCCTAATTCTAATCACCAGCTATCGAATGGTCACTTTATTGATGATTATTTTGTCACTCTTTAGGAAGAGGAAGATTTGGTTATCAATGTTGTGGGTTGTCTTCATGTTTTTTATTTGGCCTCTGGGTCTCCTATTCAATGGAAAAAATATAGTGTTATTGCCATTCTCTCCCTCCCAAACCCCCTTGGCTAGAGGGATATCAATGACAATGGCTTCTACAGTTGTTCAATTTAATTTCCTTGGTATTCAATTTGCTTTTTGGGCCTCTCTAGATAAACTATGGTCCTATGTGGTTCAAAGGGTTGAGAAGAAAAAATATTTTTGAAGCACAAAATCATTGTCCTTGGTAGGTAAGTTTTAGATTTGATCCAAGGTATTCACAACTATGCATGCTTATTGTTCTTTTTATTTGGATCCTTGTAATGCTTCCTATGGTAGAATGGAAAATATTCTAAGATATTTTCTTTGGGTCAACTCTGAAGGTCATAAAAGTTTTCACATAGTTTTCTAGGATATTTCTTGTTGGTCTAAAGAAGCAGGTGGTCTGGGTCTTCTAGATGTTAAGCTTCAAGGTCTTTCTCTCAACATTAAATGGGTTATCCAAGGATTAGAAGGTGATGAAGCTTGGAATATCTTGCTTCATCACTATATCTCTTAGGGGGTTCCTTGTGGTAGATGTGCATGGCAAGGCCTTGGATCACATACTCTTCTCATCACACCCGTTTCTATTAAAATTAATGGTACTTTTATTATTTAGAGCATTTGAAAAGGTTGGGAGAAATTCAAATCCCATCTCATTTGGGTAGGGGAGGGTTTTAGGAATGTTTTTCCCCTTAATTATCATTCCTTTTGGTGGTCTCCCTGCCTAAATTTTCATAATGTCTCCTTCACTTTGGTCCCTTGGATCAAAAGCTTAAGGTTGTTCAAAAAAAGTGTGAAAAATATTGGGGATCTTTTTTGTAAAGCGAGTCGTTCTTAGCTTCCTTAGCAGCTAGTTCATAATAAATTTAAATTAAATAATTTAGATGTTGAGTCTATTACAATATTGAAATCTCCATACCTGATGAGTATCTTCAAAAGATTACTTGGTGGAAGGATTGGCATTGGCCTATGAGTACTCCTTTTAATTATTATTCTCCTTGTATGGGATATAATATTTTAGCTCCCAATATATTCAAGATGATACTCTCAATCACCAATGGAACCTTTGGTCCAGCCATGCGGTTTGGTCCAGAAGGATTAACACCGTGTGGGTTGTTCCCATTGAGCCTAAGAAGACTCATTTTATTTGGTGTATTATCTATTAGGGTTGCTTGTTGGTGACCAATGTGAACACATGGGGATTTCACATCTTATTTTCCCAGCATGTTGCCAACCTAAGACAATTAAGCATCTTTTCTAGTTTTGCTCCCACAATCAACTACATGGCAATGGATTAATACCCTTTTTCAGCCATTTAGACTGGAGTTTCTTTATGTAGAAGATGGTTTTCATGGTGGAATCCAACCTACTTTCAACAAGATATAATAGATTTTGGTAGTTTTTTCATGTTGATATTCTTTTTCAAATCTAGAAAGCTATAAATTATGCTTGTTTTAATCATGAGGAAATGGATTGTAGTTTTTTGTTACTAACAAAATTATTGATATTTCTAATGCTACTCTTTAGATTCAAAGTCGGACTGATAAAATTTGTGCTTGGAGATCAACCACCTACAACATTTGCTTGATCACTAGGAAAATGCCCCGTTTGCAATTAGCCATGAGCCCCTAGAGCTTTCACGTCTCCAGTCACCTCCTCCTTGGCAAGGGTGTGGTATGTGCCGACAACATTCTAGGAACTAACACATGAGTCTCTCTACTTGCTGGTCACCCCTTCATTGGTCGTCCCTATGGCATGATTAGCCTTGTGGTTCTACTAGAGGTGGAGGTGATGGAAGGGACTGGGGCCCTCCCCCACATAACAAGTTCCTGCAACTAGCTCTTGCGATCTTGCCTAATTGATATAATGAAGAAAATAATAATCCTCAATATAATGATGGTTGGGATCCCTTAGTTGTGGATGAAGATCTCCCTACTCAAGAGGGATGGAGTGACAAACCACAAGAGCCACCTCTTTTGTCACCTCCTTTGACTCCCATGTTCGCTGCTACAGTATAATTATTTTCTTTGATTACCTATATTTTTATATGCATATTTTTTCTTGTTACACACTCGTGACAATTTGACATAACTTTTAAATTGTGAGGTCATTATTAACCCTATGTTAGATTTGATCTTTCCCAAAAAATACTTACCTTAATTTAACTATACTTATGGAATATAACTTATTCCAATGATTTTTTTTTTTCGAATATCATTATTTTAATATAAATACTTTCTCTTCCCAAAAGTAAAAAGGAATGTATGACTATTATTATATCATTAATTCTCAACAAAGAATGGATGCATGATGAACTTCACTTCCTCAAATCTAATTTTCGTCAATAACCTTCCAAGCCACGGTTGGGCTGTCGACAATGCCATTAACCCACGATTAACTTTTTGTTCTTTTATTAAAATTAAGAGAGTTTTTGTACAAATTTGCAGTCGCCATGGGACGTTTATTTAGACTTTTAAACTGCGACATTCTTCAATTGTACGCAACGCCGGTTTCCACCATCTTCTCATCCTCATCCTCACATTCTGCAATTCTTCCTCACTCACTTCTAATTTTGGCAACGTTTCCTCATCCACGCCAGCGCCATCGTCACATGCTGGAAGGATTTTGGAGTTGGAGCTAATTATCTTCTTCTTCGTGTTCTTGCGATGGTGAATATATGCTTCGATGGTCCCTATGTCGGAATCAGACAGAACAGAGCGCAATTTGTGCATGGGCAGAACAACATACACATTCCCTCTCTCCAATTTTTCTCCCGCAGGGAGCGCTAATATACGATGTCCTGCCTGCAGACTCCCCAGATTGCACACGAATTGGTTGGGATAATCCAACATCACTTCTGCAACCTTACTTTCCTTCTCAACTCTAATTCTTTCAACGCCGCCATCAAATCTAATAATTTTGACTGTTGTGAAGGGATAAACACCCGAGCACAGACGATTTCCCATCGATTCCTGTGCAGAAGAGAGCGATACCTTCAGATTAGTGACCGGACAAATTAAGTTTCCTTGCGGTTGTAAAAATTGAATTATGAAGAAAGTGGTGTGGGATATAAATATTGTTTTTTTGCGTTGAGCGAAACGATGAAGGCGGGGACGGTACGAGGGTTGTGTTGAAAGAAAAAAGCGTGTCGGTATCCACGCGGTTAGGATACTTACATGTGGAAATGTAATCTACAAATCGTTAAATTTTCAAAGTGTTCTAGAGGACTTTGTATCCATATTTCTTAGGAGTACTACATACATGTTTATGTGAAACGAATTTAAATATATTAATATTTTTTTTATACATATGAGAATAAGTATTCCATTCTTAAATCAACCAAATCTTTTTTCTTGACCTATTTTTTTTTTAACTACATACACGTTCATGTAAAATGAATTTAAATATATTAATATTTTTTTTATAGATATGAGAATAAGTATATTGAGTTTGGAAAAAAATAATGGTAAGTGTTTTAATAATAAAAGAATATTAAAACATTTTGTCCTCTCGAAATTTTAATTAATTTTTTTTTTTGAAACGTATGAAAACTTTTATTTTCAGTGTTTGATGTGTCACAGCCAGGGTCATTTAACTTGAAATTTTTCCTAGTTCTAATGGCTAAAAAGAAGAGCGAAAATAAGAAATTTTAGTTAGCAAGTAGAAAAAGAAAGAAAACTCTCAAGAAAGAAGGTAAAGGGCATGAAAGATATCGGGTTAGACAAAGCATTAACATTTTTGTCATACTAAATATAGATGGAGTATTGGTTTTATCAAAACCTTTTAAGGATTAAAAAATATGAAATAGTTCCTGAGGTAATTGACAATCCCATTAGGGAGTCTTTGAATCACCTCTTTGAGGTTGTTTTTTGTACCACTCAGAAGGGTGTGGATCAAGGAAAGGTCACTTTGACTGATGTCTACCCAACTAAGAGTGTAGTGGAGCCTTCAAGTGGGGTTTCCTTGGAGAGATTGTACATGTAAATAACACCACGCTAACCTTTGTGTACTCGACTTCTTGAGGTTTGACTGAGATAACTGATGAAAGGATAATGAGATGTGTGGTCTAGTGGTTTGGTTGGTTGCATTGGTTCAGTTGAGAGATTTGAATGGGAAGGGATTGAAGGGTTGGTACATTAGGTTGAGCTATGGGTATAACATTTTGAATAACGGATAGTAAGGGATGTTCATGGTGATATCAAAATAGTTTACCAACATCATATTGCTCATATAAAGTGGTGAATTAGGATTTGATGAAATTTCAAGAACCCTCAAAATGGACAAGGACAAGGTAATAGAGCTTTTGATCTATGTGAGGCTCAAGAACCTTAGGATTCGGTTAGATCTATTGGGTTGGTTATGGTTAGTCAATGTCATCCACAAATTGAATGAGATATGACGAGGTTAGGCCCGAGTATAAAAGGGAAAATGATCAAATTTATAGGTTGTTGGATGATGAAACTGACCTTAGACTGCTCTGATACCAAAAATGATGAAGTCATTCTGCATGATTATGTTCTTTTCTTTTTTTTAAAAAAGAATATGAACTTTTCTCAGCTGTTTCAACCCATGCCGTTTCAATCAATATTTCAACGGACTCATAGAGCCTCTCTCTTGTGATTTGGCTCAGGTTCAAAATCCCAAGTAGATGAATTATCATTCTAGCATACGCACTATCTTGGGTATGTGCACTTATAACATAAATTACACTGAAAGTCAATTCTAAACTTAGAATTCCAAGGTTTCAATCAGTCCAAGTCAATATCAAACAAAACTAAACCATATTGAGTTCCAATGGGTGATAAGCGATCTATACTTAACCTCAGTTCTGCATAGAGCAGGGGAAGAGTGATGATTTTAAACACACAGACTTCATCATACTACACCTGGCTTTCCTTGGATTGTAGCTACCAAAATCAAGGTACCCAACATACTACAAGCAGGAAGGTGCTTCTTCTTTAATGGCCTCGGGAAACCTTAAGGGGCAAAGTGTCTGAATCCACGATACCCTTTAAGAAAGCAAGATACTTGGGAAGAAGTTCTTCAAACTCATCAACAATGAAAACACGCCTCACAAATAGCTTAAGATTTGACTTGCGAGTATAGTAACTTTCATAAAGATCATGAGGAGCCTTACAAACTTACAGACACGAACATTGGGGTTTTTGGTTAATTGTAACGTCAAATAGTATGACCTACTCAAAATTGGCATGGTCTTTACATTGAAGGTTCGCGGTTCCCATCCTCCAGCATATCCTTATAATGACAAAGGAAACGTTGTTTTGTTCTATTATCACCGTGATCTAATGAATAAAATAAAATAAATGTATGTTGGGCCTCTCACCCACATGTATAAAGAATGTTTATCCCACAGATTGGAAAAGGAGAATTTGTTTTATAGAATTTATTCAGCCACACGCTTAATCAACACAAAAGGGAGATGAAGTTGTTTTAGTCATACACGCCTTTTAACATTATGCCCAATTTGCCATGGCCTGGCGATCTTTACCAACAGGCTATCAAAGTCAACATTAAAATAGAAGCAAAACATAAAAATTTAACTCAGGCTATCAAAGGCACCTGTAACTATCTTCCATCGTTAGAAAAGGCCACATTCACATTCAGGACTGTGCGTGTATTTGGAAGCCCTACCACATACCCTATTCTGTGTGCCTCTGCGTGTCAAAACAAAAACATTGAAATAATAGCTAACCAGTCCTCAATCTTTTTGGAAGGTAAGCATTTTGGCAGGTGGTTCCAGAAGTTCTTTTCTAGAGAGGCGGAATTTAATCTCACCAAGGCCGAAAACTTTTGCTGTTCTTCTCCACTCTACCTGCAACTTCTTTTTCTCCTTCTTTTGACATCCTTATGGCCTCTCTTCTTCTCTTCAATGTCCCACTGTCCTCCTCTTCTTACATCTCTTCCCTTGAGAGGTCCTTTCCTCTCTTCTTTATGTCCCTCTCATCCGATCCAGTCACCATACATGGACCAAATAAATCAAACAATTTCAAATTTGTTTTGATTACCAAATTGCCAACTGGACAACCCTCTCTAACTTCTACACCCAACTTGGGCTCAGGATTAAACAAGAAACAATTTTTAATTTTTAACAATATACTAAGGTTGAAATATTTTCAACCACTCCTCCCTTATTTCCTCAACAGCCCCAACAATCACTTTTACCTATTCACTTTTCACTTTTGACAATTACATTTAATCTCAAGGTAAAATTTTGAAATCTAAATACAATTTGGAGGGAAAACAAGAATTTGAAATTTCACTCTAGAATATCATTTGAATTTGCATGTTTGATGATCTCAACTAGTCCTCCATGAAGCTATTGTAGATGCTCCCGCATCATACTCTCCCTCTAGAAAGGATTGAACCTTAGTTCAAATGAACTGCTGCCTCCATGCTTTAGTCTTCATTTTATGCCTGGATCCGAAGGTCTTGTTGTGGATGCCAATGCTGTTGTTTGTCTTGGATAGTCTTTGTCTCTCATCTTGCTGTTCTTCCTCTTCTGGTATGTTCTTCTCCTCATCTCTTTCTTAGCTACCATCTCCCACTTCCATGCTTCTTCATCTTCATACATGTCTTCTAGATCTTTTTGTTGTTCTTCTTGGTTTAAAAATTTGTCCATTGAACTATGGACTTCATTCATCTCCACAACTGTAACACCTGCATTCAAAACATCAAAGGCAATGTTAGAAGTAAAAACTTGAGACCATAAAGTCTCTTGGCTACCTCCACTCTTCTACTCTTTGGCCAAATCTGCCTTCACTATCTTTCTTTGTTCTTGCCTCAATTCATTTTCCATCTGATCAATGGTGCCACCATGTTGATATGTGTCTCTACACAACTCTCTTGGAGGATTCAATGTTAAGGTGTGGAGCTAAAAGCTTCAACTGTTTGTAGACACAAGGAAGGATGCTAAAGAACCAGAACCACCGGCATCGGCAGTATGACCGACGTCGGTCAGATGAAGTGGAGAAGGAGACCAGCGACGACAGACAGTCAGCCGACGTCGGTAGCACCAGACAAGCAGGGACCGGCATCGGTCACCTGTGTATTTCCAGAACTGCTGTTGACGAACAGTCAGTTAAGTGAAGTGAGTGTTTGCATGTCAAATGACTAATTATAGTCACGAGCTGCGTGTCTAATTATTGTGACTAGAGTTCTATTTTTGTAAGCATGGGATCCTAATTAAAGATCCATAAGGCATGTATTGTAATAATCAAGAAGGCAAGTAAAAGCATTGAAGCTAGCAAGGTCAAGGAGATCTACAGGTGTAAGGTCAAGGAGATCAGCTGAAGCATTCAAGGAGGGATAATAACTCAGGATTTAGAGTTGTTGTGTTGAGCAAGAGAGAGAGGGAAGAAGGTCTT
The DNA here is from genome assembly GCA_037957365.1 of Torreya grandis. Taxonomy (NCBI): domain Eukaryota; kingdom Viridiplantae; phylum Streptophyta; class Pinopsida; order Cupressales; family Taxaceae; genus Torreya; species Torreya grandis. The sequence goes on from JARHVA010001888.1 coordinate 2,772,842, forward strand.
GAGGTGTGGCAAGCCTTTGAGGTGTAGGAAGAAGTGGTATATTTATTATTGTATTTTCTTCTAGTAATATTTAATACAAGAGTGTGTATTGTCTCTCAAATTCTTTGTTGTCTCAAGTTTCTATCTACTTTATCATTCTAGTATAATTCTGTGTTTAATTGCTAATACGAGAAGTAATCATATGTGCTCTAATTGGTAGAGCTAGATCCCCTGACAAGTGGTATCAGAGCTATGGTTTGCAGGAAGCAGGGTATTGTTTTTTATTACAGGTCATTCACAGGGTTTTCTGATTGAGTGGGAGTTCAGCAATGGCAGAAGAAAGTAGGCTATGAATGGAGAAATTTAACACTAAGAATTATCAACATTGGAGGATGCAGATTGAGGACTATCTGTATCAGAAGAATTTGTACTTACCGTTGGGTGGGGTTGCATGCAAGCCCACAGATATGAAGGATGAAGAATGGAATGTTCTTGATCAGAAGGCTCTCGGTTCCATAAGGTTGAGCCTTGCATCGTCTGTGATTTCCAGCTTATCACAGTGCAAGACAACGGAAGAGTTGATAAAGTCCTTGGCAAATTTATACGAAAAGCCCTCGGCTTCTAATAAGGTATATCTTATGAAGCAGCTATTTACTTTGCAAATGCAGGAAGGTGGATCAGTACATACTCATCTCAGTGATTTCCATGGTTTGGTAAACCAACTAGCTTCAGTCAATATTGTTTTTGATGATGAGGTAAAGGCTCTCTTGATTTTATGTTCTTTGCCTGAAAGTTGGGATGGTTTGGTTATGGCAGTAAGTAATTCTGCATCTGCTTCTAAAATCTTAAAAGTTGATGATGTTGTGAGTGTGATCTTGAATGAAGAAATACATAGGAGAAGCATAGGTGAATCATCAGGGAATGCTCTAAGTGCAGAAAGCAGGGAAAGGCAAAGGGAGAAGGTTGAGCAAGGGAAATCAAGGTTGGGAAGGAGATCCGAGTCCAAAGGTATTACCTGCTGGTTTTGTGGAAAGAAAGGACATACAAAGAAGGAGTGTTGGTTGAGAGATAAAGAGAATCAACATGTAGGTATGGAAGAAGCAAAGGATGCAAATATTGTGATACAGGACACCCTCATACTTTCTTCGGATAGTCAGGTAGGATCATGGATTTTAGATTCTGGTTCATCTTTTCATGCATCCCCAAATAGAGATTTGTTCTATGAGTATGAACAGGGAGATTTTGGAGTGCTCTATTTAGGGGATGGTACGCCTTGTCAGATAGTTGGTAAAGAGAAAGTGCAGCTGAGATTGCAGATTGACAACACATGGGTGTTGAAAGAGGTCATGCATGTTCCAATTTTGAAGCAGAGTCTGATTTCTATAAGAAGGTTGGGAGATGAGGGATGCACAATAACCCTCACAGCAGATTCTTGGAAGGTTACCAAGCGAGCACTTGTTCTAGCAAGAGGTAAGCAAGTAGATACTCTTTATCTGTCTACTTGTATTACTGACTCTACTTCTGGTGTAGATTCGAAGATGTGGCCTAATAGGCTTGGTCACATGAATAGGAAGGGAATGGAAGTTCTTGATTCAAAAGGTATGTGTTCAAATTTAGAAAGCATAGATAGAGTTCATTGTAGAAAGAGGAAATTTAATGCTTTTGATAGGAACAAAGAAGCCTTAGTGTTTACGGAGGAGATGAAGGACAGAGATCAGTCACAGGGGCTGAATAAATCTGAGCAGGGCAGCATGGATAGAGGTTTGATCCAAGAAGAGCTCGTGAATGAAAATTTCATCACTTACAGGAACACACAGACACCGATGTCGGTCGCTTGTCACTGACGTCAGTCATCCAAATACCGACATCAATCTTGTGCAGACCAGCAGGGTCAGTAGGTTGGGCAGGAGAAGTCTGACGTTGGTCATAAGGACCGATGTTGATAGGAGGGACACCGGCGTCGGCTAGGGAAATGACGTTGGCAGTCAGGGTCAGTGTAGGGAACCGACATCGGTCGGAAGCAGACTGGGAGATGGCTGAGATCGGTCACTGGAACGGATGATGGGTGGATAGCTAGCTGTTAAGGAGTCTCAAACACCCATGTGGAGGTCAGAAATGGTAAGTGAACCTCATATTCGTTGTTCACCTTTCTTTATATTTCTTACTGACAGTCAAAAACTAGGAAGATGGAAGAAGCAATGCAGGTAGAATCCAGAAATAGTGGGAGCTTGGCATGGATGAGGAGTGTGAGTCCTTGAGTAGAACGAAACAGGTATTTGTTAGTAGAGTTGTCAGCTGGAAGAAAGCACTGGATAGAGGGATGGATTCCCGTTTTAGAAAAGAGACTGGATGGACACATGAGATAGAAGGCTATGGTATATGGTCTTGAGTAGGCTGCAGAACAATGGAGGTATGACCATTGTATTTTATCTTTACCAGGTTGGATAATATTAGCTACATTATACTATTACTGTACTGTGTTACTTGTTGCAAGGTTTCATATACATGGAGTTTTCTGAGCTAAGGGTAGAGTTGGTTCAGAAGTATGTCATGGAGAATTTGGGAGCAACAAAATTCTTGTGGCATAAGATACAGGTATTGCATCACAGGTTTGCGTGGTGGTTGGTCTTCAAGAGTGACATTGAAGAGGGATACAGAGCCTAAGGAACAAAATAGATGGTGTACAGGTATAGGTACAAGTTACAGCTATTTATCTCCAAGTGGGAGATTGTTAAGGTGTGGAGCTAAAAGCTTCAACTATTTGTAGACACAAGGAAGGATGCTGAAGAAACAGAGCCACCGGCATCGGCAGTATGACCGACGTCGATCAGATGAAGTGGAGAAGGAGACCGGTGACGACAGACAGTTGGCCGACGTCGGCAGCACTAGACAAGCAGGGACCGGCGTCGGTCACCTGTGTATTTTCAGAACTGTTGTTGACGAATAGTCAGTTAAGTGAAGCGAGTGTTTGCATGTCAAATGACTAATTATAGTCACAAGCTGTGTGTCTAATTATTGTAACTAGAGTTCTATTTTTGTAAGCATGGGATCCTATTTAAAGATCCATAAGGCATGTATTGTAATAATCAAGAAGGCAAGTAAAAGCATTGAAGCTAGCAAGGTCAAGGAGATTAGCTGAAGCATTCAAGGAGGGATAATAACTCAGGGTTTAGAGTTGTTGTGTTGAGCAAGAGAGAGAGGGAAGAAGGTCTTGAGGTGTGGCAAGCCTTTGAGGTGGAGGAAGAAGTGGCATCTTTCTTATTTTATTTTCTTCTAGTAATATTTAATACAAGAGTGTGTATTGTCTCTCAAATTCTTTGCTGTCTCAAGTTTCTAGCTACTTTATCATTCTGGTATAATTCCATGTTTAATTGCTAATACGAGAAGTAATCATATGTGCTCTAATTGGTAGAGCTAGATCCCCTGACATTCAACAACTCTTCTATCCTCTTCAACTCTTCACTCAACACAAGCTCATCCAAATCTTCATGCCCTATATCAAACTTAGGACCAGGTTGTCTTTCATCCTCTATAAATACATTCATCCACATTATGGTTTCTTCACACAAATCAGCTTCTTCATCATCATCAATATACTTATCAAAAACAATAAGAACACTATTACCTTGTGTCTCCTTACTCTTTTCAATCATGTGAACTGATTTCACATCTCCACTTTCATCATCCATCCTCTTGGAACTCTCTCCTTGCTGTACATTAGTTTTCATAAACATTTTCTATTCCTCATTTTCCATAGAAAGATCATTAAATGATTCAAAAACTTCATCATAAACAATTTGTTTACCTTTTACCTCTTTGGTATACCTTTCAAGCATCCTATCTTCATGGAATGCCTCTTCCATACTCACCATCTCACCTTCATTCTCTTGACTGCTGGAATCACCTTCAATCTTCTTCCATTGACTTCTTGGTGTTGTTGCCTCAACACTCACATCTTCACTCTTTGTCTTCTTAGGTACCCACATTTGATTCTTTCTCTTATCAATTGACTTCACAAGCCATTTAGGCATCCTGTAACCATGCTCTTTTGACAATACTAAAAAACCAATTTTGTTTGTCCTTTTATTTTCTTGCACACCTGCATTCATATTAGGAATATGAGAAAAATCAATCTTATAAGGTAAACTTGCCTGCTTGCTTACATGTTGCTTGCTTGTGTGCTTCACCATCCATTTAGGCATTATGTATCCATGATTGACAACTTTGTGTGAGAACTTCATCTTCCTCTTGCCTCTTCTAACCTGTGTATTAACATCTTCATGCTCACAATAATAATCAAAATCAGGTCTTAACACTTCATTTACCTCTTGGATAGCTTGATCCATGGAGGAATATTTCTCTTCCTTTGTGGTTGGCTGTTCTCTTTCTTCCTCTTGGCATTCAATGGCATCATGGAATTCAGCTTCATCTTCTACCTCTTCTCTTACTTGTATGGGTTCTTCAACACCTCCCTCATGCATTAACCAATGCATCTCTTCTTCCTTATTAACAACAACAAACTCTCTTCTCTTTCTTGCACATTCACTTGTGCACTTGGTGTCTTCTCTTGCACCAATCTCTTCACTCTCCAAGGCCCTTCTCTTGACCTTCATAAGGCTACTCATACCTGCAATTACCCATGCAAAAACAACATTAGATATAAAAACAAGAGACCATAATGTCTCCATGAGTGTCCTCTTAATGGACATTCTCATCTTTCCAAGTGCTCTTCCTGGCACTTTATCTTTTCTTTCTTCTCTACTCTTGTTCTCCTCAATGAGAACCTTCTTCTCCACCTCTTCCTCTTGTTGCTCACTTGGCAACCTTCTTATCTTCTTCAAGCCTCTATGGGCTTCTCTCTTCTTGGCAATCTCATTTTGCCTTCTTCTCCTCTTCATTAGGAGATCAATTGGCCACTTCAACCTCTTCCTCATTGGCCATACCCATGCTTGCCTATCCATCTGCATCCAAGACTCATATATCTACAAACTTAGCTAAATCTCTCTTCAAATTATCAATCTCTTTATCAATTACAAAACTATTCATACCTTTCTTCTTTTGGACGCTTGCTTTCTTCTTCTGAATACCCTCATGTACCTTTTTGCTCTATAGTGCCTTCAATAGTACTTCCATTTTTGAGATCTTCACCCAAGTCTTTTCCACCTTGGTCTTTTGATCCCTTGTCTCACCCAAGCCTTTCTCCTTGACTGGTTTGTTGACAATCTCCTTGATCTCACCTAGGCCTTTTGCATCCTGGTCTTTTGATCCTTTTCTCAATCATACAACAACTCTTTATACAACACTTCATCAAACACAAATCACAAATCCAAGCTTACCTTGCTTTGGATCTTCCTCTTGAGCATCCACTTGCTCCCTTACTTTTGAGATTTCCAAGCTTCTCTTCTCAATTCTTCAAACTCCATCCTTTACCTCACCTAAGTCTATTTCACCTTAGTCTTTTGGCAAACTATCCAAGCTTCTTCTTGGATCTTCACTAAGCCTTCCTTGGCTTCTTAATCCTCAATGACTTGACTGTCTTGAACCTGCAACTTATTCACTTGATTGCTTCTCAAACACAATAAACTCAAATCAAATATCACAGATTACTCATACCTTTCCTCTAGTAGGGTCTTCTATTGCTGTCTCCTGTTGATCCCTTTGCCAAATCCTTCACTACTGCAACATCATTAATAAATGCAACCATTCCAAAGATCTCTTTTCTTAATTCTACAACAACAAATTATCAATTCCCAAGAGCTTCGAGCTCTGATACCAAATGATGAAACTGACCTTGGACTGCTCTGATACCAAAAATGATGAAGTCATTCTGCATGATTATGTTCTTTTCTTTTTTTTAAAAAAATATGAACTTTTCTTAGCTGTTTCAACCCATGCCATTTCAATCAAGATTTCAACAGACTCATAGAGCCTTTCTCTTGTGATTTGGCTCAGGTTCAAAATCCCAAGTAGATGAATTATCATTCTAGCATACGCCCTATCTTGGGTATGTGCACTTATAACATACATTACACTGAAAGTCAATTCTAAACTTAGAACTCCAAGGTTTAAATCAGTCCAAGTCAATATCAAACAAAAATAAACCATATTGAGTTCCAATGGGTGATAAGCGATCTATACTTAACCTCAGCTCTACATAGAGTAGCGGAAGAGTGATGATTTTAAACACACAAACTTCATTATACTACACCCGACTCTCCTTGGATCGTAGCTACCAAAATCAAGGTACCCAACATACTACAAGTAAGAAGGTGCTTCTTCTTTAATGGCCTCAGGAAACCTTAAGGGGCAAAGTGTCTGAATCCACGATACCCTTTAAGAAAGCAAGATACTTGGGAAGAAGTTCTTCAAACTCATCAACAATGAAAACATGCCTCACAAACAGCTTAAGATTTGACTTGCGGGTATAGTAACTTTCGTAAAGATCATGAGGAGCCTTACAAACTTATAAACACGAACATTGGGGTTTTTGGTTAATTATAATGTCAAACAGTATGACCTACTCAAAATTGGCATGGTCTTTACATTGAAGGTTCGTGGTTCCCATCCTCTAGCATATCCTTATAATGACAAAGGAAACATTGTTTTGTTCTATTATCACCGTGATCCAATGAATAAAATAAAATAAATGTATGCTGGGCCTCTCACCCACGTGTATAAAGAATGTTTATCCCACAGATTGGAAAAGGAGAATTTGTTTTATAGAATTTATTCAGCCGCACGCTTAATCAACACAAAAGGGAGATGAAGTTGTTTTAGTCATACACGCCTTTTAACATTATGCCCAATTTGCCATGGCATGGTGATCTTTACCAATAGGATATCAAAGTCAACATTAAAATAGAAGCAAAACATAAAAATTCAACTCAGGCTATTAAAGGCACCTGTAACTATCTTCCATCGTTAGAAAAGGCCACATTCACATTCAGGACTGTGTGTGTATTTGGAAGCCCTACCACATACCCTATTCTGTGTGCCTCTACGTGTCAAAACAAAAACATTGAAATAATAGCTAACCAGTCCTCAATTCTTTTGGAAGGTAAGCATTTTGGTAGGTGGTTCCAGAAGTTCTTTTCTAGAGAGGCGGAATTTAGTCTCACCAAGGCCGAAAACTTTTGCTGCTCTTCTCCACTCTACCTGCAACTTCTTTTTCTCCTTCTTTTTACATCCTTCTGTCCTTTCTTCTTCTCTTCAATGTCCCACTATCCTCTTCTTACATCTCTTCCCTTGAGAGGTCCTTTCCTCTCTTCTTTACATCCCTCTCATCCGATCCAGTCACCATACATGGACCAAATAAATCAAACAATTTCAAATTTGTTTTGATTACCAAATTGCCAACTAGACAGCACTCTCTAACTTCTACGCCCAACTTGGGCTCAGGATTAAACAAGAAACAATTTTTAATTTTTAACAATATACTAAGGTTGAAATATTTTCAACCACTCCTCCCTTATTTCCTCAACAGCCCCAACAATCACTTTTCACTTTTCACTTTTGACAATTACATTTAATCTCAAGGTAAAATTTTGAAATCTAAATACAATTTGGAGGGAAAATAATAATTTGAAATTTCACGCTAGAATATCATTTGAATTTGCATGTTTGATGATCTTAACTAGTCCTCCATGAAGCTATTGTAGATGCTCCTGCATCTTTGGATCTTATTACTTGGGCTTCTACTATGCAGGCTTGGTTGTCAAGAGCATTTGATAATGATGTTGAAAATATGAGTTAAACAAAATAATTCTATTCTAAACTCTAAGTTAGTATCACTATATATGTTGTTTGCTCGTATGGGGGCAGGCACTTTAGAAAATGTTCATACTCTATAGAATTGGGCTTGTTTTGGAAGTGTCATCCAAGAGTGACATAATGTTTTTTGGAAGTTGAAGCATGCTGGCTAGTTTAAATTCAATTCTTGGAAGATGTACTTGTTGTTTTGAAAGTTATGTCTTAGTAAGGTTTTGGGCTTGCTCCCATTTTGACAAGGTTTTAGTTGGGCTTCTTTTGACTTTTCAGCCAGGATTTGTAAAATGAAAGAAAACTAAGCTACTATTGAAATTGAAGTACTGAAAGTAAAAAGGAATGATTTTTTTTAATTTTTTAAAATCTTTTATTAACATTTTAAGAATGTAGTGTTAATCAAAATTGAAAATTAAACTAGCAATGCAACTATTAATCTCTATTTTTTCCTTGATTTTGAGAATACAAAAATTCAAATATATGCACTAAAATAAATGCTTGTGTTTTAATCTATTCAATGTGAATGAAATTAAAATATAATATGCACTTTTAATGTTGACTATGTAAATAGAAAGCTATATCTATAACTCAAATTTTGTATATGTGATGCAAATTCTAAATCTTCAATATCTGATTGGTTTATGCAAAGCTAGTATGCAAGTTTTTTATTTTTGATTGTTATATGTCTCTATTTATTTAACTTTTACACAACTACACATAAATCCTAATCATATAATAAATATTTATGCTTTGAATCATTTAAATTTTCTCTAAAATATGAAATAGGTCTTCCCTCTTGAATAAATATTGCCCCTATTATGGTTCCACTTCCATCACAATCTACCTAAAATACGTTATTGAAATCCAACAATGCCAACACTGCTTGATCTGTTATCTTATTCTTCAACTAATAGAAACTATGTTCTATATTGGTGTCCATAAAAATTATCCTTTATCTTTCCATATCATATCGATGATCATAACACATATCCCACTAAATTTTTGATGAACTTATTGTTAAAACTTGTTAGTCCATGAAAACTACATACTTCAAATGTGATATATGGTGATGGCTCATCCAATATAGCTTGCACATTTTTTGGATCCATATTCAAACCTTCTTGAGAAATCACAAATCCCCAATATATCAATTCTTTGTGCATGGCATTGTATTTCTTCAAATTTACTAGTAACTTTTCATTTTTTAACTTTTCTAACACTTTACGCATATATCAGAAATGATCTTCCTTTGTTATACTAAAAATTAGTATGTCATCAAGATCCATAATGATAAACTTACCAAACAATGGTTTAATAACTCCATTCATCAATTTCATGAATGTTCTTAGTGCATAAGTTAATGCAAATGACATAATCAACCACTCATACAACCCTTCTTGTGTTTGGAATGTTGTCTTCAACTCATCACCCTCTCTTATGTGAATGTGGTGATATCCACTCTTCAAATCAATTTTTGGTGAAGTATATCAATTCATTCAATCAATCTATTAGATCATCCAAGTGTGACAATGGAAATCTATATTTTATTATAATCTTGTTAATGGGTCCCACTTTTTTCATAAAGAGTTCACATACATTTCCAAACTCCCTTCAAAATATTTTGATGTTTTATCATTGATATGAACCAAACATATGTGTTATATCTTATATATATAAATATGTAGTGCATATACATTTTTTCATTTTTTTAAAAAATCATTTGTTGGAAGTAGCTACTAAGAGGGGGGATGAATCAGTATACAACAATGCACATTCAATTCCAAAACCATTCCATCATTCATCAACTTGATCTAGTAACATAAAACATGAAAGTACATACATCCAAAGCATGAACAAGGGCATACATCACATCGACATAACATATACATGGGAAACCCTCATGGGGGACAAAAGCAACTGAACCCTACAAGATGGATTATATTCTTATAATGACAAGATCTAATTTAGACTAACTACAACTGAACATAGAACTATCATCCCTATTGAATGAGACTACAATCTCATAAGGTGATACAACACTTGTCTAACTGAGTTGCCATAATTAGACCTTTAAAAAGTTTCACCTTATAAGGAGGATGTAACCCCCTTAGATGTTGAGCTTCCACAACAACACCTATGAACACATACACTTTTGAACTGATGTCTTCAACACCTAATGATGGACCTCTGCTTATCACTCTTCACCTTCACTCATACTCAAACAATAAGAGCACTAATCCACAAATATAATTATGACCTACAGGTCATACAAATAGTTCTTAATCTATTCTAATCTTCAAATCATCCATAGAGCACACACAACCTTCACCTTGCCTTCTTTCACCATACACACTCTCTTAAACAGTCTCATGAGCATACTCACTCATTTTGCCTCTTCTAGGCTTATTAGGTCCAATGACATATGTGATCACTTTCATCACCGTGATTAAACAAGCATGTTTGATTCTCTTTTCTCTTTGCTAGTCCTCATTGACTTGTATCTTTTCTTTCAAAGGTTATTTCCTTTACTTGGCTCCACATCCTCACAACCCTCAAAGTCTCACCCAAAATCTTACAAGTCTAGAAACCATCATCTTTGGTTTCACTATTTAAAGAGCATTCATGACAATTTCACTAATTATATAGCATTCATGATCACCAACATTTTGGTCAGCCATTAGGCATGCCTTAAACCTTAAGGCATATACCATATGAAGACACAACTTAAAACAATCTTCATAGGTTGTCCATAGCATCTATGTGTCACCCTTAAGCAATTACACCTTTTAATAAGGCCATTGTAGCTCTTATAGGTCTCATGGAGACCTATTCACCAATTTATCACATTAGTGATCAATATAATAATAGGAGACCACTTTATAAAACATAAATCCATGCTTCATGACTCCTTAGTCATCTTCACATGCTTACAGTCATCATTGCACTTCTTCTGTGCAAGCTCAATCAACATTATATGTACACAGTCACCATGAATGAATACAAAATCAACTTATAAACCTTTGTTCATACTGTGTATGATTATTCAAAACTTAATAATGTACAAAGATGATCCTCATGGCATCTACAACACTCCCCAATATTCAATTCATCATGAAACATTGAAAAAACATCTATACAAGCTTAATTATCCTTCTCGGGTCACTTACAAAAAAAGCATGAACATATAGTCAAATTTAAAAATTCATAACTATGAATTTACATAATTTCAAATTTTAAAATCTATATTTATAGATCCATCCTAGAGTCCTCTACAAGTTTTATTTTTACACCATGAGCAAATTCTGCATAGATCAAAAGTTATAGCCAAAATACAGAGCATTAGTTTTTCCTTTTCAAATATTCAAATGCAAATGGTCATAGTAAAACCTCAAAAACCATGCTTGTATCTTGTGTCCTCATCACTTAGATTAAACATGCACCATCAATCTTATTATATGAATCTTGACCTTTAACACACAATCTGCCAATGCCAAATGTTAAACCTTGAACATGCTGACCTCATCTTGTGCACTCTTGAAACTTTGACCTCATGTGCTCTATCAATCTCTTATATGTAGCTCAGTATTTAACATTGTTAAACAAATATCACTTTGACCTCTTGACTTTAATACACACCATTTATCTCTATTTTTATGATCTCCCTCTCATTGTTGATCCTTAGAAGAAGCTTGATCTTTATCTCTGCTTAGCACTAAATGTTGAACACTTGGCACCATCTCGCTACTTCATGACTTCTTGGAACAACATGCTTCATCAATGTTTCTCAAAATTTAACTTGTTAAAAGTGACTAAGTATGGGAACCTTGCTTATCTATCTAAGAAGCCAACTTTGAACCTCAATAACTTTTAACTCACTCGCATGCTCTCAAATTTGGATCATATGATTTCCTCTCATATGAGAATCCAACCATGTGACAAACTACTCCTAAAACCCTCACATGTGTGATATATAATGACATTAAAATTCTCACTTAGATTTTTTTTGCCATAGAACCCACTATGTCAAAAACTTAACTAGAAGGTCAAATTTGAACATGCATAACTTTTGTCATACTTTCATGCTTGACTTGAAAACTAGAAAAAATCAATCGGGAAAAAAATTTAACAAACCCATATGATCATATTATTATGAAAAATCCACACGTGTTAGATATACCATCAACAGACTATTTACTTGGCTTTTTTCTGCCTCATGTAGATTTGGCTATGGGAAAACAATGTCAAACTACTTGGGATCCCAACTTTGCACTTGCATATATTTTGATGAACTTAGATGCATGATCTAAGATTTAGCACATAAGAACTAGGCAAAATAGTAAACAAACCCATGTGACCATTTCCTCTTGAAACCTCCATGCATGCAAATTCTAACAATATCAAAAATTTTACTTGACTCTATCTGAATATAGAAAATACTATCAAAACTCCTAAGAGCCTAGCTTTGCACCCACATATATTTGATTATGTTTAGTAAAATGAACTAAGATTTAATGCATAGTACATAGGGAATAATTTTATCACAACCATATGACTAACTCCCCCTGACTCATCCACACGTGGTAATGGTGACATCAACAAAATGCTTACTCAGATTTTCTGTCACTGGGCCCAAAATGTCTAGATGAAAGCTATGGACAACAAGATGAAATCCACTTATGAACACAAGAAATAAAATATTATAAAACATTTTAGGGACCTATTTCACATGATCAATACTCCATACTCATCGTTAAACATCTTTAACCATGTAAACTCTTAAGACAAACCAAGCCTTCTTTAATCATATTATGATAAGCACATTGCACACTTTATCATTCTTACTTAGGCTATCAAGGCACTTCATCCACTCCCATGGACAGCTCTATGGAATCACCATGACATCATTTAAAACTCTCCAAAAATCTCCCCCTTTTTCATTAATAGCAATAACCATCATATAACAATATATAGCTCACCTTCTCTCTCTACAAGCACTCTCACAATAAGAACTCTTCCCCCCTTTGACACAATGACAAAGTGGGCACCAAATGATCTTGAGGACTTAAAAATATCATCAATAGGAGAGGACCACCTTAAAAATATGATAAAAATTCCCCCTTACCTTGAGCATACCTTTTCTTTGCCTTGTTAACTTCCTCTTACTTTATGTCAACACTCTCTTCAACTAAGAACTAAAACCAATGAAGAAAATGCACACAAAAATATTAAAATATGATGGAAATCACCAAAAAAAATAGAAGAGGTAATCCCCTTAATATTTCTAATCCATTTAATCACTTGATCATCTTCAAATCTCCATACACCATGAAGAATCACCACACAGGCTTACTAGCCTCTTCTCTCAAGCTACCACAAGGACCACCAATATAACTTCATTCTACTCACCAAATAGGAAACATGCACTAAACCAAATTGAAAACTCACCTTGAAATAATCATGCCTTTCTTTTTTGGATAATTTGATCAAAAAGGCACTCTTCTTCACACTAGGTCTATCTAGCATCCTTGTAGCCCTACTTAGAACTTATAGATCCCACAATTTTCAATAGACAAATATTCAAGATCTAAAGCTTCACATCTTGAGTACTCTCATATTACCCCTTCAATCACATGAATTTTCATCACCAAGCTCATCCTTTGCAACATAATTCCTTCACAAACCTACTATTGAATTAACCCTCCATATTGACAAAAACTTGAATAACTTCAGAACCACAAACCTTCAAATCTATGTGAATCTTGTTTTAAAAACCCATTTGTCCCATTCAACCTATTAAAAAACCTCTAAACTCAACTCATAAGGAAAACTACTTTTCTATCATAGCCCAAAACCCTATAATCTCAAATCAAACACGGTCAACATAGCACCTTCCAGTCAATGCACACTCTTGAAATTTATTTCACACATGGAGACAACCATTACATACTTCTAGACCAAGAATTGAGCCTCCATACCTTTGGTAACATAGACTTCCTATAACACATTTTAGGCCTGCTTTCCCTTAAGTCCAAAACTAAGAAAATAGAGGCACATAAAATAATCTTCAATTGACACAAACATACCTTTAGACCACAAAAACACCTAGAGCACATAACAAATAAGTGGATAGACCTTTATAAGAACCAAACTCTTGTTGACATTCCATCAAACTCATTAGGCCACCTGAATATCTCCTTCACAAACCTCTAGAGCAAGCTCATGAACTTGTTGTTCTCTCTAACTTCATGTTTCACCTAGAACATGACATCTTCAAAAAGTCTCCAAATATTGTCCAATCATATTCAATACTCATATAGAGACACCCCATCTTCAAAACACGTACTTCCATGGCATGTACAACTATTCAAATTCATTTTCTTTAACCTCTTAGTCATACATTCAAGATATGCAATAAAAATGAAATAACAACATGCACCACATGAGAGAGAGAGAGAGAGAGAGAGAGAGAGAGAGAGAGAGAGAGAGAGAGAGAGAGAGAGAGAGAGAGAGAGAGAGAGAGAGAGAGAGAGAGAGAGAGAGAGAGAGAGAGAGAGAGAGCAAATTTTTACAGGGAAACCTAATGTGGGAAAAACCACAGAGAACTATCTCATGTATGTAAATGAGCACCAACTCAATTTTACAATGTTTGCAAGCACCAACCCCTTTGCTGAGCACCAAAATGATAGTGATTTATGAGCACCAACACATAGGAGCACCAACCCCTTACAAAGATTTGTGAGCACCAACCCACAAGAGCACCAACCCTTCTTGTGTATAAAACACAACTATCTCTCTATGTTTCTTTCTCAACAAATAATAGAACTCTACTATATCTATTTATTTTCTCTCCTCTCCTCTTCTATGCCATATATAAAATAATTACAAACAATGCACACTCTTGCATATAACAAATGGCTTCTCGAGCCTGCTTTTATAGCTTTCCAAATGACCCTTGGCATTCACCCTTTGTGACCATTCAATCCACTTATAAAATGACACCAAAATTACATGACCTTTTGAATTCTTTCATTCAAAAAGTCACATGGTGATCCTTCATGGGAAAATGCATCCTTTCCCTCTTTTGTCTTTATTCGGTGACTCTTTGAATTCTTCAAGGTGACCCTTCATGGGAAAATACACCCTTTCCTTCTTTTTTATTTTCTTGGTGACTCTTTAAATTCCTCATGGGCCCTCTTTTGTATTTATGCAACCAAAAATATATCCATTAATATTTAATTAATATTAACACACTTTAGCCAAGATATGAATATCAAAACCACCTTTAGACAATAAATGCTACGAGGCCTTTGTCACCAACACTACTAGACCTTTGACATCAATGACAATATTTACAATAATATAGAGACACCTCATCTTCAAAACACTTACTTCCATGGCATGCACAACTATTCAACAAGCATTTAATAGGGTTAGAAGGAACTAGAAAATAAGTCTAGAAGAAAGGCCTTTAACTTATAGGCTTACCTGACATCTACCACAAATTGACATGTAGATAGATATTTAAAACTTACCTTTATACTAGAGTATACAAACCATGAACAATAAGCTAACTCTTTCTCAAGATAGGACAATTGATATTATTCACAAGCTTATTTTATCCAACAAAAGATATATATAAAAAGAATGCACAAACATACCTTGTTTTTATACATTATTATTAAACAATATTTGATAGCCACCAAACTTCCTCTGATTGACAAGTCTCTCCTTAAAGCCTAAATAGAGACACCCCCTTGACATGGAGAGAATAAAAGTCACAAAATTATGTAGATTCCCATATCTCCATACCCTTTTCTGTCTTGTAGTCCTGCCTCATTATTCAATTGATTTTGAATCGATGCTTTGCTTTAGATTTGTCAAATTTTTTTGACAATAACTCTTGAATTTCCTTCATTTTTGATCTTTTTCAACCTTGGCAAACAATCCATCAAGACTCTTGGACTCAACAGGGTTATAATTCTTAGTCTTTACTACCTTAGGCCTCAATACCATAGTTTGAATCTTCTTGTCTTATACAACCATCTTACCTACTTGATCCTTGAGATTATCCTAATTTACAACATAGACTTCTATAAAAACTTTCTTTTCATCCTTATGACTAAAATAATTGGTAATGATTACCTTTGGTTTCCATACTTGAGTTTATCCTTTCATAGACCTCTTAAGAGCTCTATATCTTTTGACATACCTTGAAGACCTCTTAACACCATTTGGATATAATATAGCAATATATCCACTCTTATGACAACTGAAACAAATAACATCATTCCTACCTTTTGATAGTTTGGACTATGATCAATCTTTGGCCAAAAACTCCTTCTATCATAGCTCCATGAATGCCCATGCTTGTTTGACTTCCTTTTATAGTACTTAGCTCTACCTTTTATAGTACTTAGCTCTATCAACATACTTATTACATGTATAATAAGGAACATAAAATAAACTATCATACCTTGAAGCATTTTGTTGTCTAATAGACCTTGTATTGCTCACAGATCTTGCATTCTCTTTGAATTGCTCAGACTTCTCATGCTCCTTTCTTAGTTTTTTCAACTTGTTTATGAGTTGTTCATGCTCATTTATTAACATTTTTATCTGAATTTTCATCTCATCAAGCTCACCTTGCTTTGAACCAATTTTGACATTTTCTTCTTCTAACTAAGTCTTAATATGTCTGCAATCTTCTTCTCTTGTCCTCAAATTTGTATTAGCTACCCCTAATTGATCCTGAGATTGTTGATATGTCTTTCATATTATTTGACTTATTCTAGTTCCTTTTGTTCTTTCTCAAGCTTGCCTCTCTTGATTATGACTTTTTCATACTCATATTTCAGGGAAACTAGATTAGTCTTCATTTGAACATATTCATATTATTTAGCTCTTATGCTTGAACATGCGTCCTCTAATTGAATTCTAACAACTTGGATAGTCTCCTTATCCGTATTAAGTTATTTAACCAAGTCATCCATAATTTTTCATGCTTGACATTTAATATGACTAATCTATTTTTCAATACTTTTGACCATTGATCTTAATTCAAGATTTTATTTCTTCAACTACTTAGCCATCTTGTACTACTTAGGATATCCTTAAAGCTATTAAGCTTCCTCCAAAGGACCTACTATAATACCAATTTTTGGAAGTAACTACTAAGAGGGGGGTGAATCAATATATAAAAATGTATATTCAATTCCAAAACCATTCCATCATTCATCAACTTGATCAAAAGCATAAAACATGGAAGCACATACATCTAAAGCATGAATAAGGGCATACATCACATCAAAACAACATATATGTGGGAAACCCTCTTGTGGGATAAAACCCAATAAACACAACAAGATGGAATATATTACTATAATTACAAGATCTAATTTAGACTAGTTACAACTGATCAAGGAACTACCATCCCTATTTAGTGAGACTACAATCCCACAAGGTGTTATAACACCTATCTAGTTGAGCTACCATAATAGCTAGACCTTTAACAAGTTTCACCCTGCAAGGAGGCTATAACCCCCTTATATTTTGAGCTAACACAATAACACTTATGAACACATCCACCTTTGAACTGATGTCATTAACACCTGATGATGGACCTCTGATTATCAATATTCACTTTTGCTCATACTCAAGTAGTAAGATCACTAATATACTAATGAAAATATGACCTACATGTCATACAAATAGTTCTTAATCTATTCTTCTCTTCAACTCATCCATAGTTCACACATAAGCCTCACTTTGCCTTCGCTCACCATACACACTCTCTCAAATAGTCTCATGAGTATACTCACTCATTCTACCTCTTATAGGCTTATTAGGTCCAATGACCTATGTGATCACCTTCATCACCTTGATTAGACCTATACCTTCTCTTTCAAAGATTCTCTCCTTTGTTTAGATTCACATCTACACATCCCTCAAAGTCTCACCCAAAATTTTACAAGTCTAGAAACTATCATCTTTGGTTTCACTATTTATAAAAAATTCATGATCACCAACATCTTGGTTGGCCATTAGGCATGCCTTAACCCTTTAGTTATCTACCATTTTAAGATATATCTCAAAACAATCTTCATCGATTGGCCATAGCATTTATGAGTCACCCTTAAGCAGCTACACCTTTTAATAAGGCCTTTGTAGCTCTTATAGGTCTCATCGACACATATTCATCCATTTAGTACATAAACAAGCAAGAAAATAGAATATGACCAGTTTAAAAAATATAGGTCTACAATATATGACCCATTAGTCATCCTCAAATGCTTACAGTCATCATTTCACTTCTTTTGTGTAAGCTCAATCAATATTATATGTACATAGTCACCATGAATGAATACATAGTCAACTTATAAACCTTTGTTCATACTACATATGATTGGTCAAACCTTAATAATATAAAAAGATGATCCTCATGGTGTCTACAACACTCCCCAATATCCAATTCATCATGAAACATCGAAACAACATCTATACAAGCTCAATTATCCTTCTTGGGTCATTTGCAGAATAAACGTGAATACATAGTCAAATTCATGGGAAAATGCATTCTTTCCCTCTTTTGTCTTTATTTGGTGACTCTTTGAATTCCTCAAGGTGACCCTTCATGGGAAAATACACCCTTTCCTTCTTTTTTCTTTACTTGGTGACTCTTTGAATTCCTCATGGGCCCTCTTTTGTATTTATGCAACCAAAAATATATCCATTAATATTTAATTAATATTAACACACTTTAGCCAAGATATGAATATTAAAACCACCTTTAGACGATAAATGCTATGAGGCCTTTGTCACCAATACTACTAGACCTTTGACATCAATGGAAATATTTACAATAATATAGAGACACCTCATCTTCAAAACACTTACTTCCATGGCATGCACAACTATTCAACAAGCCTTTAACAGGGTTAGCAAGAAATAGAACATAAGTCTAGAAGAAAGGCCTTCAACTTATAGGCTTACCTGACATCTACCATAAACTAACATGTAGATAGATATTTTAAACTCACATTTATACTAGAGCATACAAACCATGAACAATAAGCTAACTCCTTCTCAAGATAGGACCACTAATATTCTTCACAAGCTTATTTTATCCAACAAAATATATATATAAAAAGAATGCACAAACATACCTTGTTTTTATACCTTATTATTAAACAATATTTGATAGCCACCAAGCTTCCTCTGATTGACAAGTGTCTCCTTAAAGCCTAGATAGAGACACCCCTTTAACATGGAGAGACTAAAAGTCCCAAAATTATGTAGATTCCCATATCTCCATACCCTTTTCTGTCTTGTAGTCCTGCCTCATTATTCGATTGATTTTGAATTGATGCTTTGCTTTAAATTTGTCAATTTGTTTTGACAATAACTCTTGAATTTCCTTCATTTTTGATCTTTTTCAACCTTGGCAAACAATCCATCAAGACTCTTGGACTCAACAGGGTTATGATTCTTAGTCTTTACTAACTTAGGCCTCTAGACCATAGTTTGAATCTTCTTGTCTTTTGCAATGATCTTACCTACTTGATCCTTGAGATTATCCTAATTTACAACATAGACTTCTAGAAAAACTTTCTCTTCATCCTTATGACTAAAATAATTGGTAATGATTATCTTTGGTCTCCATACCTAATTTTGTCCTTTCTTAGACCTCTTAAGAGCTATATATCTTTTGACATACCTTGAAGACCTCTTAACACCATTTGGATATAATCTATCAATATATCCACTCTTATGACAACTGAAACAAATAATATCATTGATACCTTTTGACAGATTTGGACTGTGATCAATCTTTGGCCAAAAACTCCTTCTATCATAGCTCCATGAATGCCCATGCTTGTTTGACTTCCTTTTATAGTACTTAGCTCTATGAACATACTTATTACATGTATAATAATGAACATAAAATAAACTATCATACCTTGAAGCATTTGGTTGTCTAATGGACCTTCTTGTATTGCTCTCAGATCTTGCATTCTCCTTGAATTGCTCATACTTCTCATGCTCCTTTCTTAGTTTTTTCAACTTGTTTATGAGTTTTTCATGCTCATTTTTTAACATTTTTATCTAAATTTTCATCTCATCAAGCTCACCTTGCTTTGAACCAATTTTGACATTTTCTTCTTCTAACTAAGTCTTAATATGTCTGCATTCTTCTTCTCTTGTCCTCAGATTTGTATTAGCTACCCCTAATTGATCCTAAGATTGTTGATATGTCTTTCATCTTCTTTGACTTATTCTGATTCCTTTTGTTATTTTTCAAGCTTGTCTCTCTTGATTATGACGTTTTCATACTCATATTTCAAGGGAACTAGATTAGTCTTCATTTGAACATATTCATATTATTTAGCTCTTATGCTTGAACATGCATCCTCTAACTGAATTCTGAGAACTTGGATAGTCTCCTTATCCATATTAACTTATTTAACCAAGTCATCCATAATTTTACATGTTTGATATTTAATATGACTAATCTATTCTTCAATACTTTTGACCATTGATCTCAATTCAAGATTTTATTTCTTCAACTACTTAGCCATCTTGTGCTACTTAGGATCTCCTTCAAGCTATTAAGCTTCCTCCAAAGGACCTACTCTAATACCAATTTTTGGAAGTAATTACTGAGAAGGGGGTTGAATAAATATACAAAAATGCATATTCAATTCCAAAACCATTCCATCATTCATCAACTTGATCAAAAACATAAAACATGGAAGCAGATACATCTAAAGTATGAATAAAGGCATACATCACATCAAAACAACATATACGTGGGAAACCCTCTTGTGGGATAAAACCCAATAAACCCAACAAGATGGACTATATTACTATAATGACAAGATCTAATTTAGACTAGCTATAACTAATCAAGGAACTACCATCCCTATTTAGTGAGACTACAATCCCACAAGGTGTTATAACACCTATCTATTTGAGCTATTATAATAACTAGACCTTTAACAAGTTTCACCCTGCAAGGAGGCTATAACCCCCTTATATTTTGAGCTAACACAACAACACCTATGAACACATCCTCCTTTGAACTGATGTCATTAACATGTGATGATGGACCTCTGATTATCACTCTTCACTTTTGTTCATACTCAAGTAGTAAGATTGCTAATATAATAATAAAAATATGACCTACAGGTCATACAAATAGTTCTTAATCTATTCTTCTCTTCAATGCATCCATAGTTCACACACAACCTTCACTTTGCCTTTGCTCACCATACACACTCTCTCAAATAGTCTCATGAGTATACTCACTCATTCTACCTCTTGTAGGATTATTAGGTCCAATGACCTATGTGATCACCTTCATCACCTTGATTAGACAAGCATGTCTAATTCTCTTTTCTCTCCACTGGTCCTCATTTAACTATATCTTCTCTTTCAAAGGTTCTCTCCTTCGCTTGGATTCACATCTACACATCCCTCAAAGTCTCACCCAAAGTCTTACAAGTCTAGAAACTATCATCTTTGGTTTCACTATTTATAGAGAATTCATGATCACCAACATCTTGGTTGGCCATTAGACATGCCTTAACAATTTTTTCATCTACCATTTTAAGATATATCTCAAAACAATCTTCATCGATTGGCCATAGCATTTATGAGTCACCCTTAAGCAGCTACACCTTTTAATAGGGCATTTTTAGCTCTTATAGGTCTCATCAAGACATATTCATCCATTTAGTACATAAACAAGAAAAAAAGGAACATATGACCACTTTAAAAAATATAGGTCTATAATATATGACCCATTAGTCATCCTCAAATGCTTACAGTCATCATTGCACTTCTTTTATGTAAGCTCAATGAATATTATATGTACATAGTCACCATGAATGAATACATAGTCAACTTATAAAACTTTTTTCATACTACATATGATTGGTCAAACCTTAATAATACAAAAAGATGATCCTCATGGTGTCCTCAACACTCCCCAATATCCAATTCATCATGAAACATTGAAATAACATCTATACAAGCTCAATTATCCTTCTTGGGTCACTTGCAAAATAAACGTGAATACATAGTCAAATTTGAACCATTATAAATATGACTTTACACACTTTCAGATCTTAAAATCTATATTTTTAGATGCAACTTGGAGTCCTCTACAAGTTTTATTTTTATGCCATGAGCAAATTTTGCCTGGATCGAAAGTTATAGCTAAAATACAAAGCACTAGTTTTTCCTTTGCAAATTCAAATATTCAAATACAAACGATCATAGTTAAACATCAAAAACCATGATTCAATATCATGTCCTCACTGTTTAGATTAAACATGCACCATTGAACTTATTGTATGAAGCTCAACCTTTAACACACATTCCACCAATGCCTAACATTAAACCTTGAACATGTTGACCTCATCTTGTGCACTCTTATAAATTTGACCTCATACATTCCATTAATGTCTTGTACATAGCTTGGTATTAAAAAATGCTAAATATATATCACTTTGACCTCTTGAATTTAATACACATCATTTATCTCTATCTATATGATTTCTTGCTCACCATTGATCCTTGGAAGAAGATTGATCTTTATCTCTGATCAACATTAAACATTAAACATTTGGCACCATCTCACTACTTCCTAACTTCTTGGAGCAATGCAGTCCATCAATGTTTCTCAAACTTTAAATTTTGAAAAAATTACTAAGTATGAGAAACTTGCTTATCTACCTAAGAAGCCAACTTTGAACCTCAATAAATTTTGCCTCACTCATTTGCATGATCTCAAATTTGGACCATATGATCTCATCTCATAGGAGAATCCAACCATGTGACAAAATGATCCTAAAACCCTCACATGTGTGATAGATGATGACATTAAAATTATCACTTAGATTTTTCTTCCATAGAGCCAACTATGTCAAAAACGTGTGTGGAAGGCCAACTTTGAACATGCATAACTTTTCTCATGCTTTGGTACTTGACCTAAAAATTAGCACAAATAAACTAGGCACAAAAATAAACAAACCCATATGATCATATTTTTCTCAAATATCCACTTGTGTGAGATATGCCATCACCAAATTTGGCTATGGGAAAATAATGTCAAATTACCTAGGAGCCCAACTTTGTACTTGCATATATTTTGACGCGCTTAGGTGCATGACCTAAGATTTAGCACATAATAACTAGGTACAAAACTAAATAAACCCATGTGACCATTTCCTCATGAAACCTCTATGTATGCAAATGCTGACATCATCAACATGCTTACTCAGCTATATTTGAACCTAGAAAACACTATCAAAATTCTTGAGAACCCAACTTTGCACCCACATATGTTTGACTATGTTTAGGCACATGACCTGAGATTTAGCACATAACTACTATGGACTAATTT
The DNA here is from genome assembly GCA_037957365.1 of Torreya grandis. Lineage (NCBI taxonomy): Eukaryota > Viridiplantae > Streptophyta > Pinopsida > Cupressales > Taxaceae > Torreya > Torreya grandis. The sequence continues at coordinate 2,795,988 of JARHVA010001888.1, forward strand.
TATCACAACCATATGACCAAATCCCCCTGACTCATCCACATGTGGCAATGATGATGTCAATAAACTGCCTACTCAAATTTTCTACCACTCCACTTAAAAAGTTTAGATGAAATACACTTATGCACATAAGCACTAAAAGCTTAGAAAACATCTTAGGGACATATTACACATGATTAATACTCCATACTCATCCCTAAACATCTTTAAGCATGTAAACTCTAAAGATCAACCAAGCCTTCTTCAAGCATATTAGGATAAGCACATTACACACTTTTTCATTATCACTTAGGGTATCAAGGCACTTAATCCACTCCCATGGACACCTATATGGCATCAACATGAAATCATTGATAACTCTCAAACATCATTACGTATTTTTTGGATTTATTTTGAAATTATTTTAAAAAAATATTTGGGTTCACCTAATGGGACAAAATATTATTCTTTAACCCCAATGGATCTAGAATTAGGGAAAATTATTAATTTTATATTATTTTTAGGCAATTATTCTAAAATTTCACATGGGCTCAAAATTTGTTTGATTAAACCCTTATTTAACAAATCTTGACTTTGTCTCTGCACTTATGCATTCTCTTTTGGAGTCAACCTATGTGCTACTTATTTTGGTAAGCTTTAACTAGGTATCAAATCCATACAATAAATTATTATTCTTATTAGTGTTAATCCATTTAGAATATCATTTGATACAATATCCTCAAACTCAAATAGTATCTCCTTTACTTCATGCGGTAATGTTTCTTATTTCACAATGTCTTGCACTAGTATTGAAATTAATGTAGAAAATTCACTTTACTTAACTCTATTTAGAAATTATTTTCTTGAAATAATCAACACTTTTGGATAATTTTAAACTTATTTTCACTTATGATTCAAATGAATTAGTGCAGATTTTACTCCATATTTTCGCAATGCATATATGTTAACATGACCATCATGTTGTGCCCTACAGTTAAACTGCCAAGGCCTTACAAGAAAACTATGATAAACATCCTATGAATTATGTCACATAAACCCTCATATTTATAAGTACTAATATGAAATATTACCAAACATTTCTAATTCACCATAACATGATGTCCATTAACTAATAAGTAAACCTTACACTAGTTCATATGTATAATTCTCTTTAACTTATGTTTATCTACCATTTCTTGTGAAACAATATTATTTGTGGTTTCAATATCAATAATCAATTTTCAAAATTTAACTTTAGATTTAAAAAGTATTATAAAAAAATTATTTTTCTATACAAGATTATTTTCCTCTTTTGTAGGGTTCAAAAATACCCTCTTTGTCATGAGGGTTTATTTAGTCTCTGGTTGATCTATGCTATAAATAGATTTATTGGTATTATAATATGATTATAAAATTGTAGAGTGTAGATGCATGACAAGTGGGTGATGCATAATTTTTTTTATAACACATCATTTTGTATGTATTCTACCTATATATGTATTCCAAAATATTAAAAAATATAAAAACACTCCTTTGATCTAGAACTGAAAATATAAAACATGAAGTGCTAGATATTTGTAAGTTATATCTATAGTGATCAGTTGTAAAGGAAAATAGTTTTGAAACATAGAGATTAATATATAGATCATATAATGGTTTTTTTAATGTCTTTTGTATTTGTTCAAGGTGCAGTGTATACACTGGTTTGCTTAAATCTATTTAATTAAGCAACAATAATGAGTATTCTATATAATATAAGTCTCTATTTATTTAGATAAGCATGTAATTCTAAACTAAATGAATACTCATGTTGTTCTATAATTATGGATCTATGTTTTGAAATTATACCCTAATTCACACATAAACACACATTAGCATGTTTTAATGGGTTTTTCATGAACATTTGGTAATAATGATGTGGTGAGCATCAATATTCAAAGCATTCTAAGATGGTTACCTGGAAAAAGAGATTTGGAATAATGGACAGATGAAATAATTTACAATTTTGTAGAAGAAAAGGAAAAGAGAATAGGAAGCTCTATGTTATAGGTTATAAATGAGCATATACATGGGGAGATATACTGAATATTTTAGTGTACATTAATTGGGTTGATAGCTACATGGTTTTTGATAATTGAGCACTACTTCAATCTGAGGGAGATATAACATTTTATTTGGAATCAAGAAAGGATAGAAAACTTATGAAATCTAGATATTATTTAGATGTGCATACTAGATACCTGGATAAAGGCTAATATTAGTGGATATACCATCAAGTTTTTCATGAAAGGGTACATCTAGTTATAAGTTGTGTAATATTTGTTTATAATATACATCCAGGGAAACCTTCCACAACAACTACCTCTTATACTTATAATGTTGGTTGTAGAAAAGACCATGGTGCCTATCCTATTTAAGATGGGGTAGTTGCTTTGGCCATTATGGGGATGTGTGAAATGATGAAAAAATTAAGAGGAAAAACTTGAACCTAAACCTAGAAGATGGAAGACATAGATAAATAGAATGAGAAGAGTATTCAAGAGCTAGAGAAAGACTTGAAATAATAGATATGGAATAAATAGAACAATCTCAATGTAGTTGTGAGTGGGAGTATAGTAGAGAGTTTAGAAAATAAATAAGGGAGCCTAGAGAGGATATATAGATTATGGATATTATGGAACTGATTAAATGAGAGAGCTTGAAAGAGGGGAAGGTACAAATGAGATGGAAAAAATGGATAGATATTGGGAAAGGAATTTAAAGGAGATGGAAGAGAGTGGAGAAGTAGTTAGATCAATTAGAAAGTATTTTTAGATTGCAGTTACAAGGAAAAGTATTTTTTGGAGAAGAGAATGAATAATATTTTTAATAAGTTATGCTAATTCATAGGATTAAATTAGGTTCAAGTTAAAATGAGTAAAGGGTCACAGATAAATATCATTTATCTCAAGGGTACATATCCCTTGCACCTAATTTATCAATAGAAAGAAGAAGAAAAAGTGAATAAGTTGGTAGGGATAGTATGTGATTTGGTTAATTCATAAATAAATTTGAACTTAGTGAAGACACTAATAAAGTGGTAGATAATAATAAATTGATTGAGATTGGATTTCTAAATCAAAAATAAGTTTTAAGATGCCAATAAATTCTAGTCCATAACAACTAGTAGTTTTATGTATAAGCGTAGGAAGCATGGCTTCTTGCTACAATTTTTTTTTTTTCACTTTATCACCATATGATGGGTTTATTGACCCTAAATCATACATGTTAACATGTGAAATGAAATGACATGTTAAAGGTGTAACTATGAATGATGCAAAGAAGTTTGAACTCATATGAGGATTAATAGATAGAGCTCTAGAATTCACGTAAAAAAATGATGTTAAAAAATTGAGCCTTTATGATGTTAAAGATCATATGATAGAATAATTTAAAATAAGTGTGTGATTCAGACAATCCAAATATTGAAATATATTCACCAAAAATCAAGCAAACCAGTATGATAATATGATTTCTTGTTCTTTAATGTGATGGATAGAGTGTAATATATATTTAAAGATATAGATAAGGCCACATGGTTTTGAGAATACTTGTGACCTCATATTAGGGATTTTATTTCTCAAAATTAGTTCCTTATCAAGCATGATGCTCTAGTAGAACTAATAGATGACTATGGCAATAGTCCGTAACCTACTTCAAAAACTCATGCAAATATAGATGTTGTTTTTCACAAGATGGATGAGATGCATGAAAGTAAGAGGCATAAACTATATTCATGAGGCATGGAGTGAATAATAAATGGGTACCATAGGAATTATTACCTAAAATTCAAAACATAATTCTATGAGACTTAATATGTATTAGGGCATGCAATTGTGAAATGTCATATCTTTAACAAAACATCTAACAATATTAAAGTGTATATTGTAATTTCCATAATTTGAATAATCATGATGATAAAAATTGTATGTACCTCAAATAATTTAAGGAATACATCACCAATAATGTCTTTGTACTAGTAGCACAACAAATCTCTATTGTGAAACTAGTGGTCTCAAGCTTAGATGTAAAGATGACAACTATGACTCAAATTACTCATGGATGTGTGGCAACCTAACCTCAATATCAATATTAGGGCCTAAGAAGTTGGACACTAAACTATATATAGCACCAGACATGATGGAATTTGCCATCTCCTCAGTATAAATAGTCATGGCACACTATGTTACCCCAACAACAACAGACAAGATGGGACCCATCTTCTCTCGAATGATCATATGAAGGATATGGTTGTAAACAATAATAGGGGTGGGGATAACCATAAAGACAATAATGATAAGGCAATAAAAAAAAAGTGTTGGGTTTTTCAACACAAATAAGGGGGATATAGAGGTGGGTATCAAGGCAAATACTAAGGAGGTAATCGTAGACCAGACAAGAGGCAAGGATGACCACTAATTATCTATTATATTTGTGGAAAATATAATCAATTCACATGGAATTATCCAAACAATATGTAAATACATGTTTATTATGAATATTATAGAGTTCCATATAAACATCACACAAAATATTTTTCTATATTAGAAAAATAGAGAAGAGAAAAACCTGTGAAAAATATAAACATGTTTTATTCGTACCCAAGGTATTATGCATACATACAATAAGTCACATATAATAAACACACATAAAAAATAGTACCAAACTTAGAGATGCAACAACATCAATGAATTAGAAAGATATAATATGACAAATATCATGATCCAAAGGTATAATAGGATAAATATCATGATCTTAAAAAGGGAAATGGTCTGAAGTATCAAGCAAAGTAGGTAATCCAAAATATACAACACCAAAATTCATTTGAGAGTGATGTTGCAGAGTGATGTTACAGCCATTGAAGAACATATAAATGGTCAAATTATGTGAATTATGAGTTATTATGGAATATTTATTGCTTTAATAGATTCACTTAAATTACTAATCACTCTGTGAAATGAAGATATATTGTAAAACATCACAAATATTCTACATAACCTGGTGGTATGATATGTAAATACCAAGAAAACATGGGATGTTGACTCCCAAATGGATATGAAATTGGTAGGGTATGAATTTACAAATTTTTTATTTGAGTTTTAAATCACATTAAATATGATCCCTCAATTGACATGGGAAGCCATTAGATGACCCTATTTCAATTAGAGCCTAGTTACATTGATTCCTTCAGACTATGGTAAGATAGAAACTATTGAGAAAATAGAGGATGCATAAAAAAAAGTTGTTGATATCAGTCTATGAGGTGAATTTGAATTTATAGATATGAAAACTGATGAAATTCACTACCCTCCATTTATCGGAGTTGTTGCCAGAATCTGGATAATGTGAATGCAATGGAGACGTGATCACATGAGATGAAGCAAGTGCACACCACATAGATGCTAAAGCCATTTGAAATTATACAAGAAGATAAATTACACAAAAAAGAGGAGAAAACTCAATATTTGATTAACATGAGATGGCCAAAGTGAAGAATACAAATAGGAGAGCACGTTAGTAACTCCTCCACAGAAGGCGGTCAAGGCACCCCAAGAATAGACTGTAACTCCTCCATGAAAGGTGGTGACAAGGTGCTAAGAATAGAGAAGTAACTCCCATCAAGGGAGTTACTTATGACATTCTTATGACACCTATGACACATTTATGACACACATCTCCACATAAGCTAGCCTATCCCAAAAATGTAGGAAAACTCCATGTATGTACAAAAAGTAATTTCCCTAATTAAATAATAGATAAAAATAAAAAACTACACTAATACCCCCCCATAAGCGCATCTTAGGTGGGAAGTGTGGAAATATAAAATGGGTCCTGGAAACTAGGCCTGATGAGTTACCCATGTATAAATGCAATCTCTCATAAGATAGAGAAAAGGAGAAAATCCATAGGAAAAAACTCCCCCCCAAAAGAGAGACATAAAATAAATGAAGAGGCTAATGCCCCCCCCCCCCAAAGATGATGTTGTTGCAGATGTGGCCCACACCCCAAGAAAATCTTGTAGATGAATGAACTTGCTCTTAGTGAAAGGTTTGGTGAAGATGTCTGCAACCTGCTCCGAAGACTGGCAAAATATCAAGTCAATGACCTGACTATGAATAAGCTCCCAAATGAAATGCATGTGAATCTCTATATGCTTGGTCTGCTGGTGTTGAATTGGATTCTTGAAAATTTGAATGGTACTCTAGTTGTCATAATAAATGATGGTGGGCTACCTGATAGGAATGCTAAACTCAAAAAGTATCCCCTAAAGCCAAATAGCCTCAGTAGCTGCATTAACAGCTCCCCTGTACTCTGCCTTTATGGATGATATAGCAATAACATTCTGCTTCTTAACCTAGAGAAAAACTATAACCAAAAGTGGACTTGTGAGTCTATGAATCACCAGCCCAGTCTGAATCTATATATCCAATCAAGTTAACCTCTATGCTAAATATGTAATGAATCCTATATCTATGTGAACCCTGTATGTAATGCAAGATCCTCTTAGCTACTTTATGATGCAGCTCATGAGGTTCTTGCATAAATTTGGAGACAATTCCCACTATATATGATATGTCAGGCCTGGTGTGAGTCAAGTAGATGAGACTACCAACAAGTTGGCAATATCGAGTGGCATCAACCAATGGTGAAGAATAGTCAGCCTCAAGCTTGAATCCTGATAGAAAGGGAGTCAAAGATGGCTTGCAATCAGCCATGTGAAATTGAGCCAATAAATCAAGAGCATACTTAGGCTGTGCAAGAGAAATCCTTGAATCTGACTATGAGATCTCGATGCCAAGGAAGTAGTGAAACAAACCCAAGTCTGTCATGTCAAATCTATCTTGGAGAGATGCCTTCACCGCTATAATAGCCAATGAATAACTCGCGGTGATCAAAAGGTCATCAACATATAGAACCAAAATTAGGAATGAATCATCCCACCACAAGAAGTAGACATTGGGGTTAGAATGACACCTAGTGAAACCCGTTGTGAGAAGGAAGGAATCCATCTTGGTGTACCATGCCTGAGGGCCCTGTTTGAGGCCATAGATAGATTTCCTAAGTCTGCATACTAAGGAAGAATCCTAAAAAAATCTTGGTGGCTACTCCATGTAGATCTCCTCCTCAAGGTCTCTGTGAAGAAAGGCACTCTTCACATCCATTTGGTACACATCCCAACCATGTGCTACAACAATAGCCAAGATGAGTCAGATAGAAGTCATCTTTGCAATGGGTGCAAAGGTCTCTGAGTAGTCAATGCCTGCCACCTGTGAGAAACCCTTGGTGACCAATCACACCTTGCACTTATCAACTGACCCATTTGCTACAAACTTGGTCTGATATATTCACCTACATTGAACCATATTTCTTCCCTTAGGAAGTGAAGTCAAATCCCAAGTGTGATTTTTGATTAAGGAAGAATATTCTTCCTCCATAGCACTATCCCACTCAGGTACCCCCGATGCCTCTTGAAAAGTCTATGGATCCTAAACTGAAGTAAAGAAGGCATGTGGATCTCTCTGAAAATCCCCCCTAGTATATCTGTCATCTACGAGATCTCCTACCCAAGTGCTAACACTCTCAATTGTCTATCTGGCCCAAAGTGGCCTAGAAGTGGGAGAGTCAGGTGCTAACTCCTCATCCTCTGACTGACTAGAGGTGGATGACCTTGCATCAGTATCCTCATTATCTAAACTTGAAGAAGAAGAAGATGTCTCTGGCTCAAAAACCTACTGTGGCTGATCTAAATCTGATGAGGAATCATCATGAAGAAGTAGATCCGATGAGGGAGAAGAAGTGCCAAGTGTTGAGTCTCTAGGACTCTCCTAAAAGTGGACACTTCTCTCAATGAACAACTCATGAGTGATTGGGTCTAGAAGGTGATACCCCTTAATACCATCTGGATATCTTACAAAGATGCAAGGCTTGGATTGACGCTCCATAGCTTTGCATTTCTTCTTCGGTATGTGGGCCATGGCTAGGGATCTAAAAACCCTAAGATTCTCAACATTAGGTTTCCTTTTATGACAAGATTCAAAGGGTGTTATCCCTTTCAAAGATTTATGAGGAACATTGTTTTGTATGTAGCAAGCAAAATTGATGGCTTCGGCCTAGTACTATGGTGCTAAGGATTTGGAGTGAGTCATACAGCTACCCATCTCTTTAAAGAACCTATTTTTGCATTTTGCAACCCCATTCTGTGAAGGATAGTAAGTGATTATGTACTACAAATAAATCCCCTCTATGGTGCAAAACCGCTCAAACCTGTTGCTGACATACTCCCCTCCATTATCAGTTCGAAGAACCTTGATGGATTTCTCACTTTGTTTTTCAACAAGTGCCTTGAAGTCTAGAAAATTTTCAAACACTTCAAACTTTTGTTTAAGAAAATATATCCAAGTGTATTTAGAGAAATCATCAATGAAAGTGAGGATGTACTTGGCCCTTGTGAAAGATGGTTTGGGAAAGGGTCCTGATACATCACTATGGACTAACTCCAAAGGTTGTGAAGCCCTCCAAGCTTTGCCTTTGTCAAATTTTGCTTCGAGATGTTTCCCAAGGGAGCACCCCTCGCAAAGTCCTTTTGAGAATTGGACATGAGGCAAGCCAATGACCATGTCATTTTTGCAAAGTTGTTTAAGGTAGCGGTAGTTAAGGTGGCCAAACCACTCATGCCATAGTTTGCTAACTCCATCTGAATGAGTCAAAAATGCTGTTGGAGAAGAATTAGGTGCAAAATGTGAGAAGGTGTATAACTTGGCTTGGTGATCTACCCTACCCACTGCCACTGTAGTATCACTATGCAATTCCCTGATAGCCACTGAATCTAGTGAAAACTCAACTCTCATGCCCCGACCAATGTGAGTGATTTGGTACACTAACAAGTGATTAGTTGAAAGAGAAGGAACACTTAGAACATTATTGAATGTTCCTCCTTCCATTTCAACTGGCCCTTTCCCTGCAATGGAAACTAATGTGTCATCACCCAAACTAATTGAAGTCATGCTACAAGGCTCTAAAGATGAAAAATCAACTAGGGAAGAGCCCATGTGGTGAGAAGCACCCGAGTCAATGACCCATGAAGATGTAGAAGCTATTTTAGCTACAAGGGCCTTGCCCTTTTCTTTCTCCTTACCCTTACCTTTTACCTTGGTAGAATCTTGGGTAGATGAATTCTGCTTGATGGACTTAGGAACACCTATGTTGTGCTTCTCTAGAAGATGAGTTAGGTGATCTATTTGTTTCTTCATGCATTTGTGTTCATCATGCCCTGTATTTTTACAATAGGCATGCTTAACCTTCTCCTTCTTAGGTTTAGCATTGGAAGAGGAAGACTTAATGTTGTTTTTGGCAAGATTGTTGTTTTCTTTCTTCTTCTCTTGGTCCTTGTTCTTTTCCTTCTTCTCCTTTGTTGAAGTCTTATCCTTGCCATTTTTAGCTATCAAAGATTGGGGTTGAGTAGACTTCATTGTGCCCATTTGGATCAATTTATCTTGCTCCCTAGTCAAATCAGCAATGAATGAATCTAAAGAAGGCATTTTCCATGTAGTGCCAAGGGCACTTTTTATGGCATGGAAAGTGGAGACAAAAACTGAATAACTTGGACTTAACTTTGCGAGAATAGAAAGGATGAGTTGATCATATTTATTCTCTATCCCACATTCTTTCAATTGCAATCTAAGGGATTTAAACTTAGTGAAGAAGTCCTGCAGGGTGTCAAAGTTGCTAGGACTTAGACTTATGAGTTCGTTTTCGAGCTCATGATCTCTCATCTCATCAAGCTTCCCAAATAAGAGTTCTAAGGTGTCCCATATGTCTTTGAGAGTATTGGAGGTTTCTAAATGGAAGAGAAGTTTTGGAGACATGGACAAGCTCAATAATCTATAGGCTTCATCACTACGGTTGTACCACTTGACCTTTTTAGCATCAATGTTGGGTTTTACTTCAGTACCCATGGTAATCCTATACAACCCTTTGCTTCTAAGAATGATTGACATTTTAACCTTCTATTCATGATAGTTGAAGGGTGTTAGGGGTTTATGTTGAAAATAATCCATTTTAAGCTGAATTTAGGTGAAATGTTGATTGCAAGTTGTGAAATTATGCAGAAAGGAGAATGAAAGCAAAGATTGCAAGTGCTGAAAAGCAATCACACCCTCCTAAAATGTTGAGCCTCCCACCAAATATGTAAGTGCATGCTCAAAATACATCAGGCTCAACTGATAATGCATCTTAGAGCAATTAGTGCAAGACTTTAAGCAAATAGGACGTCGGACTCAGCGGAAAATGTGTCCTGAGAGACCCAAATTTTAGGCACTTTATAAACTTGTGCATTTTTAACAAATAACAAGCCTAAACTATGTAGAATTGAATTAAAAACACTTTTGAAAAAAATGGTACCTAAATTTGAGCTACCATTTTCAAGATATTAAAGATTCAATTTTCCTGTAAACTAGTGTTTTTGCAAAAAAAAGTACTAAAACATTAAAAAATGCCTGTTTTAAGAGAGAAAGTGGCATTCCAACCACTCGTTAGACTCCACACAGAGTGAGGAATCCAAAGGAGGTTTGGGTGAGGGGGAATTGGCCTTCTGTCAACCCAGGCTTCATCCTTCGTCTTCGATAGGCGAAGAAACGAGTTTAAATCTAAACCCCCAAATTATCAAATTGTCTAAAACACTTAATATTCAGTCAAATTGACTGATTTTTTTAACAAGTCAATTTTAACTAAAAATAATAAAGTAAGAGACAAAATGAAATGGAAGGCCAAGTATATAATGGCCCACATGGGATGCCAAGCAAGGAAGGGGCGCCATTTAAAAAAAAATAGTTCTGATTTTGTTGGTCAAAAAAAAGATATTGAAATTACAGACCTCAACGCACTACAACAAGTGGAAATCACAGAAGAGAAGATACAAGTTCCAATTTTAATGCACAGCAGGAAAGAGACAGAATTTTAATTTCAACGCACAGCAGGTCTGGTAGAATTTTCTCACCAAAATAAGGGCACACTTCTAATTTCTTGACAGCAAAAAAATTGCAGGCAATGTTTGAAGGAGAAGATGGCACAGCCAAAGCAAAGCGCAAGTCAGTCCCTACAGCCAGTGGTGTGAAGAAGCCTCATCGATTCAGGCCTGCAACTGTTGCTTTGCTTGAGATCTGAAACGCTGCCCTTCTAGCGTCCAAGAAATAGAACCAAATTTGCAGAGATTTTTTTCTTGCAGAATGACCAAAAAAAAAGAAATTCCACTACCTTGCTTAAGCCACAACATATCTATACAAGATGTCTCGACAAATTTTAACTCAGATATCTAAAGGGGGATCTAAATGAGACTCAACAGAAGTAATTTTTTTAACAGATTTCCGTATGGATTTGCATGAGTTTTCAAGAAACTCTACCAAAACTCTCAAATACAACCAAGTTAAAAAAAACTACTAAGAAAGCAAAATAAGAATTTCAGAATAAACTACTAGCATAACCAGACACACGATTATCGGGGTGGCTCTGATACCATATCGGAGTTGTTGCCAGAATCCAGATAATGCGAATGCAATGGAGACGTGATCACACGAGATGAAGCAAGTGCACACCACATAGATGCTAAAGCAATTTGAAATTATACAAGAAGATAAATTGCACAAAACAAAATAGGAGAAAACTCAATATCTGATTAACATGAGATGGCCAAAGTGAAGAATACATATAGGAGAGCACGTAAGTAACTCCTCCACAAAAGGTGGTCAAGGCACACCAAGAATAGACTGTAACTCCTCCATGGAAGGTGGTGACAAGGTGCTAAGAATAGAGAAGTAACTCCCATCAAGGGACTTACTTATGACATTCTTATGACACCTATGACACATCTATGACAGACATCTCCACATAAGCTAGCCTATCCCACAAATGTAGGAAAACTCCATGTATGCACAAAAAAATATTTTCCCTAATTAAATAGTAGGGAAAAATAAAAAACTACACTAATACCATTGATGAACAAGAAATGGGAATATGATGGTCAGATGACCATCAAAATAATGCACAATCCATAGAGGTATAATAAGGGGATAATATTATTATCATACCTATGGATAAATATGAAATGAATCCCTATATAATTATTAAATAGCTTGACCACCCTATGAATATGGGGACAATAACTAGTTTAAGGATGACACAAATCCTAAGCATATGCACTGTGAGCTGTAGAGTACAATTTTTTTCCATTTAGAGACAACCATTTTGGCCATTATAGTAATCATAAAAACATTCATCTAGACTTATGATAAAAAAATACAAATTTCCATAGTTCCATATAGAGGAATGCAAGTCTCCTTCTATAAAGTCACCAACAAGATCTAAAGTAAATTTATTATATCAAGGGGGTGCAACAAACATGGATTACACTGAACCAAATTAATAAAGTTTTCTACCTAGGGAAGCCACATATTTAGTAAGTGGTGATTTAGATACCCATATGCTAAAGTGAGAGGATAACATGAGGTGAGACTAATGCAAATGGTTTTCAATACAAAATGATAATTAACTCAATTATTTAGAACTTAGGACTTGGACCAATTTATTACCATATTGGATCAATAGGAAAATGTAGATTAGTGAGTCATTGTGATTAATTATGCTCTAAATTATGTTGTTATGACATGGTGGGTAATACACATGTTAAATTAGTTGCATTGGCAAGATGCTTGCAAATTGCTAAAATCTCAAATAACACCTAAAATCATGAGTCAGTGACCATTTTTACTTGAAACATAGTCCTAAAATGCATATTCATAAATGTGTTAATGTATGACCTTTGAAAGGTGTATAACCTAGATACTAGGTACATGTGTTCATGTATACCCTAACACCTTTTCTAACAACTTTGTACATGCACCAAGTACACAACTGGGAAACAAAAAATTATCCACAAGTTCAATAGGATTTTATTCAAACCTTTGTAATTGATAGTGAAAATACCATGGTACATAATGCTATTTATAAGTATAAGACATTTTTATGTCATAGGTGAGTAAAGGATATAATCACTATGATAGAATCATTTTTGTAGGAAGAAGCAACTAGAGATTTGAATATATCTATACAAATTTACAAGGCCAGTAAGTAATAAGAGAAAATTTTCTTGCAACCTTAAAATAGAATCATTTATGATGGATAATTTATAGAATATAGTGATAGTGGTGAGAACCTATACTTGAATGGTTTCTTCAAACCTAAGTGAGAAGTATAGGAACCAAAATCCACAATCACATAGTTAATTGAAGATATGCAACTATAAAATTTAAACATTCATGAATAAGAAGGGCAAAGGACACTATGGGATTTTATGCCAAGTGGGTCTAATAGGGTATATCAAGATCCACTAAATAAATATGTATGGAAAATTGGTATTGAGTTTGCACCAAAGATTGATACTTTGGGTGACTAGTGGACATAATAAGAAATATCATAAGGTTTGCAGTTATTGTGAGACTATCAAGATATGTTCCCAATATTATTTTCATAAGTAAATAATATAGACCCTTTAATGGGAGAGGTTGACATAGAGCTTAAGGAGTGCACATGGCCCATTAAAGGGCCAATATAGGATAAGCCCAAATATGGAGCTTAAGGTGAAGGATAAAATTGACTAGATGCAAGAAGCAAAAATTATTTATCCAGTCAAACAAATCAGGCTAGGTTAGTCCAATGGTGGTTCAACCCAATAATTTAGGTAAATAAGAGTTTGTGTTGACTACAAAGCAGTGAATTATTCCTATGCTAATGACCCATTTATAATTCCCTTTATAAATGATGTTTTGGAGTCAGTCATAGGTCACACAGTTTATTCCTTCATAGATGGTTTTAGTGGATACCATCAATTACCAATAACAATTTAAGATCAATCTAAAAACACATTTAAAACATAATGGGGCTCATTCACATACAAGGTAATGTCATTTTGTCTGAAGAATGCTCCTATTATTTTTCTAGGGTTGTGGAAAATGTGTTCAAATATTTCATCCATGATCTTATGGAAGTCTATATTGCTAATTGGGTTGTATTTTATTTATTTAAAGATTGGCTATCCAAGATGAGGTTCATTTTATAATGATTCTGATCTCTATGCATCATGTTTAATTTGAAAAAGTGATTGTTTTTTACATTGTTTGGTGTTCTCTTGGGTCACATAGTATGCAACAATGGTATTTTGGTTGATCAAGTCAAAATTATAGTCATTGTGTATATGACACTTCCTCCAAGATATAATGAAGTGTGATTATTCCTAAGACATACATGATATTACCATTATTTTATTTGATAGGGTATGCAACTATATCAACCCTAGTGGAGACATTATTTTGCAAAGATATAAATTTTGAATGGATTACTAAGTGTTATGAATCTTTTATGGATTTGAAATAGAGGTTAGTAACAAACCAAAGATTGGTATTCCAAAAATGGATAAATAACTTTCATGTGCATTTATATGATTCATGAATCATAGTAGGAGTTGTACTAGTTCAACAAGGAGATGAATGTTTGGATCACCCCATTCACTTCACAAGAAAAGTTTTGTTAGTTGAGAATAATAATTTACAATAGAGCAAGATTTGATGGATACAATGTTTACACTTCATAAGCTTAGGCACTACCTATTAGTAACACCATTAAAATTATTTATAGATCACCATACGCTATGATACCTAGTGAATAATCCTATGCTAAGTGGAAGGATATTGATGCATAGGAGCATCCAGCTAGAAGACAACATTTTTGAGTTATTGTCAAAAGAAGTTAAATTTGGTTAAGTTTTGGTTATAAAAGTGAGTAAGGGACCTTCTGAGGTCAATTTGTGTCTGTGGAGTTCTTTTTGAATCATAGGGGTGTGTTCTATAGGTTTTAGGAGTTTTCCTTCCAAAACAGGGAATTTGAAAATTCAAATATGTAACTGTTGTCTCCAAATCTTGCACCCTAGAAGAGAGTGGTCAAATCTCTTCCAGATTGAGGAAATGTTGGAACATTTCCAAGCATGTGGGTATGCTTATAGAGGAAATTAACCTCTAGATTTAAAGGGCTAGCTCTCTGAATGTATCTCTGCAAAACAACCTCTATCTACACTAGTTTGATTTAAAGAAAAAGAGTTAAAAATTGCACAAAAGGAAACCTAATCTAAGATTGGTGATACATCAAGATTATATTCCATGTGAATATCATATTATAATGCAAAATACAACAAAATTCATAGACCATTTTCAATCTCTAAGGGGTTCTAACACACATATTTCAATATAGAGGTGAAATGTATAAAATGACAAGGCAAATGAATAGAAAGGTAAATTGTATATTCCAAGAATAGTTATATACTTAAAACAATTCAACACACTTGAACACACTCTATATGACCTATTAGACTAATAACATTTGCTCAGGCATGAAGGATAAAGGATAGAAGGATGGAAAATCATCACTTACTATCACTATAAGTCACTTACATGCTTAGATAATTGCTCAGAACTAGAAATAAAAGACTTGTTAAAGGTAAAATATAACATCAATCTAGTAGGGATTCACCATACACTATGTGGTTGTCTTTTAAACTAACCCAAGGGCTATATTTATAAAAAAAAAAGAGAGAGGAGGAGTCCTTTTTTGCCAAAAAATGGAATCAATCTGTTAGAAGTCTTCATCTTTAGTTGCAACTATCTTTGCAAATGATGCTCATTCAGGCCATTTGATTTATCCATGTCACCTCAAGTGGTTACATAGTTATCCTACTCTCTCAAAGATGCTTCCCTAATGGTTGCACTAGTGGAAAATATTTTGAAATGGAATCAATGTAGTTATGACAAAAGAGTTCACTTGTTGTGGATTTGTTTTGATACTAACAAGTTCTCATTGGCTCACTGAGGTGTGCAATGGTTTGGGGAAGAGTCATTTTCATTCTATTGGCCTTAGAGAGGCATCACTTAGAGTCTACGTGCATGTTTTCATGGCATTTTTTAGAATGTTGTCTCCATGTGTATGTCCACAAACTTCCCTTGAAAGCTCACCCCATCTTGACCTTAGTCAAATGTTCAAATCCTAAAAATCCCCTCAATCGATTATTCCTTTGATTGGCCATCAAACAATGACTCAGATCTTGATTTGATCAATGGTGAGATGAACCCTTTGATCTACTTTGGTGGATGATGAATGTGAGCCCTTGGATCTTTGAGCATTTAAGTGAGGACCCATCGATCTACCTGGGACCCACTATTTAAATGCCAATGACTATCTCATCACCTTAAAGTTGACATCCATATAATAGTCATTCTACTGGGAGCATTCTTTCAGGGAATTTTTTCAGACAATTTTACCATAGACCATTTTCTTTTTACCCTTCAAAAATATTGAACATGCCCTTTGGCAATCTTTAAAGTGTCCCTTCATACTTTTTGAACTGGACACTTTTCAAGAGAAAGATCCTTTGAACTTTTTGAAAGTGTCCCTTCAAAATTTTTAAACTAGACGCTTTACAAGAGAAAGACCCTATGGACTTTTTGAAAGTGTCCCTTTGGAATTTTTGACCTAGACACTTTGCAAGAGAAAGACCCTTCCAAAATTTTGAAAGTGTCCCTTTGGATTTTTTTAAAGTCTCCCTTCATAAGAGAAAGAAGCATCCCTTTGCTTGAGAAATGATCCTTCAGCAATCTTGAAAGTGTCCCTTCAGACTTTTTGAACTGGACACTTTGCAAGAGAAAGACCCTTCAAAATTGTTGAAAGTGTCCCTTCAAAATTTTTGAACTAGACACTTTGCAAGAGAAAGACCCTTTGGAATTTTTGAGAGACCACTAACTCTAAAAAAAATTTAAGAGCCAATTCTTTCTAAAAGGTTGTTTCAGACAAAATGTCTGAAACAATTCCTTTGAAAAAAATGCAAAGGACCAATTCCTGAGGAAAGACCCTTCAACAAAATTGAAAATGTCCCTTTGAAAAAGTTAAAAGATCTAATTCCTTCAAAAAAATTGAAAGAACTAATTCATTAAGAAAAGTTGAAAGAGCCAATTCCTTTGAAAAAGTTGAAAGAGCCAATTCCTGAGAAAAGACCCTTAAAAAATATTGAAAATATACCCTTCAGACTTTTTTTAAAGGACACTTCCATGAGAAAAAGACCCTTCAAATTTTTTTTAAGTGACCCTTCAGAAATACTGAAATGGACCAATTCCTTTAGAATTTTTTTTGAATGAAAAGTTTGAAATAATTCCTTTGAGACTCGAACAAAAAAATCAATTCAAAATCTTACCAAAAGAAATAACACTTGCAAAAAGACTGAATAAAGGATTTCAAAAAGGCCAAACAAAGATTTTGAAGGAAATAACACTTGAAACTTTGATGTCTAGATAAACAAGTTAAGAATCATATACTTAGCCAAAATGAAAGATGCAAAACTTGGGTGTGAAAAATGGCTAACATTCTTGGTGATTCCTAGGGGTGGCTTGCCTACTATGCCTAAGACCAGTTCCCTAAATCCTTCCATTTGGCATGGATTCATGCATATAGGTATGCAAAAATGACTTGAACAGACTCTTGGCTCAAAAAAAAAAAAAAAAAACACAAGCTAGTTGATCACATGCACAGAGGCAAAGACACACACCAAACAAAATGAAAGAAACACACTAGTGCTACAAAGCACTTATGGAACATGACAGCAAACTAAAACTAAACTAGACCAAACATACACAACTAAGCTAATATTTATGAAACATGTCCTACAAGGACTAATATTAGAAATTTAGATGTATCCCATTCATAGGGATAGGCAATTCTTCTCCATTCATCTTGGTCAACTAAAAGGAGTTACTTTTCTTGCACTTGCTAATGATGTGAGGGCCACTCTACAAAGTGTCAAACTTTGTATGTCTACCTAGTTTTTATCTATCCTCATCCCATTTTAGGACCAAGTCACCTCCCTTGAACACTCTTGCACTTACTCTTTTGTCAAAATACTTCTTCATGAGTACTTGGTGGTACTCCATGGCCTTGTGTACATTGTCTCTTACTTATTACAACTGCATTAGTTCTGTCAATATGACTTCCATTGGAGTATTATCAAGTAGTTCCAGTTGCTATTCAAGTTATAAAGCATGGAGTTCTTGAGATATAGACAACCTAACCTCTCTCCCATAAATAAGCACAAAGGGAGAATTACCAATTGATCTCTTAGGAGTAATCCTATCAACTCATAAGGCTATCTTCAACTTGTTGTGCCATGCTTTTTGATTGTTCTCCAATGTCTTCTTGATGATATTTATGAGATTATTGTTAGTATATTAATCCTATCCATTACCTTGAGGGTAATAATTGGATGAAGTACTCAAGTAAACTCCATTTATATTTTCCCAATCAAAAGTTTTAGCACTTATGAAAGCAAGTGCATTATCAAAAATGATAACATGGGGAACTCCAAACCTTGTTCAAATGTTCTCATATAACTCCAAGATAACACTTTTACTTGCCTCCTTTAATGAAATAGCCTCTACACACCTTGTGAAGTAGTCAGTAGTACTCAATATCTATTTGTGTCAAGCACTTGATGGAGGGTTTATCACACCAATGAAATCAAGGCCCCATTGTATGAAAGGCTGGTTTACTTGGATATGATTCAATGGAAGGGCTACACGTTTCTATTTGCCTAAAAATATGGTACATTGAGGACACATCTTATCTCAATGGTAATAGTATTTAAAAAGACTAAGATAATATTAACCAACCCTCATTATCTTTGCAGCTGTCATCCTAGGAGAGAAATGACCTCCATCTACACCATTATGAAACTTTTCGAGCATCATATCAAACTAATCACTATTAACACACATCAACAACACACCATTCATGTCTTTCCTAAACATAACACCATCTGCAATATAGTAGGGAATGGTCTGCAATATAAAATATCTACTTTTAAACTTGTTCAAGACATTGGGACACCCACCATTTTGAAGAAAATTAATGATGTCTTGTGTCCAAATTTGAACTTGTATGTGATCAGATGGTTGGGGGTGAAATTGGTTGATTAAGACTTCTTCTTTTGGCTCTTGAAAATCTGAAGCTAAATTCTCATAGAACCCTTTTCCTCTTACCAAGTTTGTCACCTTAATATCCACATCATACTCAGTTACTCTGGTAATCCACCTAGCTCACTTTTCATTAAGGTCTTTGCTTAGGAGAAACTCCTTGGTGCTAGGATGAAAAACCATGACGTGTATCTTGTTGTTTGAAACCATGTGTCTAAATTTTTCCAATCCTCTTAACACTGTTAGAGCTTGCTTCTCAACAAATGTCTACTTGACCTCATAATCTTCCAATCCTTGTCTAAAGAATGTAATTGGTTGCTCTACCTCTTCATCATTTTTTTGCATAAACATAGATGAGATTGTATCAAGGTTAGCAAAGATATAGATTATGAAATATTTGGAAAAGTTTGGGTTCAAGAGAGTAGGATATTTTTCAATTACTTGCTTGATTGTCTCAAAACTACTCTTAGCTTCCTTTGTCCAAGCAAAAGCTTGGTTTTTCTTGAGCATAGTTGTGATAGGCTTCACCATAGTTGAAAATCCTAGAATAAACCTTCTTAAAAAGTTTATTTTTCCCAAGAATCTTTGAAGTATTTTCTTGTGTTGAGGCAAAGACAAGCCTAAAATAGCCTCAATCCTCTCGAGGTCAATATATAAGCCTTATTTTGAAATAATACAACCCAATAGCTTACCTTCAGAGATAAAAAGATGCATTTTTTTGGATTAAGGGATATCCCATACTCCCTACATTTCTCAAACACCTACCTTAGATGTTCCATATGATTAGTAACATCCTTCAAAAAAATAGTTATATCATCAAGGTACACAAGTAGAAACTTATTGATCAAACCTTTAAAAGCCATGTCCATTGCCCTTTGAGATGTATCTCCAACATTGGATAAATAAAAAATCATCTTCTTATAGGCAAAGGTCCCCCATTTTGTAGTGAAGTTTGTCTTGAAATGATCCTCTTCATTCACCAGTATTTGATTGTAACCTGCATAATCATCAAGAAGTGAGAAGCATTGAGAACCTAAAAAAACTTGCAAAATTTGTTCCATGGAAGGTATTAGATAATGATCCTTGAGAGACACTCTATTAAGCTCTCAAAAATCCACACAAAGTCTGATCTCTCCATTCTTATTTTGGCTAGGTATAATATTAGCCACCCAAATTGAGTGTTTGATAGGAAAGATAATCCTAGACTCAATCAACTTGGTCAGCTCTTTCTTCATGAGTTCCTCTTTCTTGGGATTGATAGGCCTTTGTTTTTTCCTGACTAGTTTAGCTCTAAGTTCTAACTAAATGGTGTGATGAGCTAGACTTGTATCAAACCCTTTCAAATATTTATATTCCCAAGCAAAGATGTCATGGAACTCTTTACATAATTCAATAAAGGCCTACCTCTCAAACATAGAACATATCTTACCAATTTTCACAAGTTTGTCCTTGTAAATCATGATTCTCTCATAGTTTTCTTATTTTGTTGACATGCTCACTCTTTCTTTCTTATTTTGATCATATTTACTAAAAATACTCCCCAAAGTAATCAGATGCTTAGGTATCTTGTTTCTCTTCAGCTGAATAACTTATTCTTCATATTGATCATGTAGTCTCTTTTGGTTCCTTGAGGAGAATCTTGCCTCATTTTGTAAGAAGTGTGTAATGTGTTTATTAGTTTCAAACACCTACAATGAAACTTCATTATCTAGAATATAAGGCCTCATAATGACCTTGATATGAGACTGATATTTCTCCTTTCCTACATTAGTGACTGCATCAAATTATGCTCCTATGGTATCTAATCTATCAACATGTTTATTTGAATCCCTTGGTATGGGTTGTATGTTGAAGGCATCAAAGTCTTCAAGTAGGTCCCATACCCTATGATTTTAGGATTTAAGCAATGGATTCTTGGCTGTAGCTTGATTTATCACTTGGTGGATGACCAAATTACTATCCCAATAACCTTCAAATTCTTGATCCCTCTCTTCTTTGCCCATTGAAGGCCATGAACTAGGCCTTCATATTCTACCACATTACAGGTGCAGCTAAAGTGGAATCTATATGAGGAGTAGTATTTATTATTTAATGGAGAAAATAACATAATGCCATCCCCTACACCTAATTAACTTCTTGAGCCACCAAAAAACATTTCCCAAATCCTTTCAAGTTCATGACCTTCATTAGTGAGTGAAGGGATTGAAACATCCTTTTCACACATATAATAAACTCCTAAATCAGTCTCTTCTATGAATGCATACAAAAAAATTCCATGCATTTCAATGTTTTACTTATCAAGGAAAAGATTAGAATTATGTTCAAGGGGGGAGGATGCTTCACCATCCATGACACCTTCTTCTTTACCAATTAAACAATTCTGATTTGAACTTATCTCCATATATGGATCAATATAAAACCTTACTAAGGGATATGTCTTTATAGTCACCTTGGTTTCATATCTTGTTTTAAAATTTAGAAAAGACCAATCAGTAGAAAGGTGCCCTCCTATCTTAGCCATGAAGTCCCTTGAAAAGCAGATAACAAAATGAGCTGGAAGGTCTACCACCACAATGTCTTGTATAATGGGGAAACTTGGGCAATCATGTTGAAATAATTTCAAACCTCTGACCAATCCCACTATCTTGGTTGGAAAGTCCCATCAAGATATGACACACCTTTACTATGTGGTTCATACTTCAATCCTAATTTATCAGCCACCACCTTAGGCATAATAGTGGCACTAGCTCCACTATCTACAATACAATTATGAACCAACTTGTCTCCCATAATGAGTGTGAGATAAAAGGGTGGATGATTTTTAGATTTTGTAGATGGATCTAAGACATGAATTGAAGTATTGGGTAAGGGATACACTATTGTGTTTTGAATATTGGGGGGCTACATGAATGCTCATGAGCTGTTCTTATAAGAGCTTCGTTTGACTAGACATATGCAAGACTTCCCAAAGAGATATGCTTGTCTTGGTATTTTTCAAAGAATCAACAATTTTTCGAGGGGAATTTTTCACATTTTATTATATTATTAAAGGAAGTGATAGAGTTTGAACCTACTGCATTGTAGGATTGACAACCCTACTTGCATTCTGACTTTGTTGAGGAACATGACTGGTAGGAGGTATCTCACTAGGATTCACACTTTGTGGCCTTGGAGAGGCATCACTTGGAATCACATGTACTCCTAGAACATCTCCCAGATATATCTTCTTGGATCTTATATTGGCTGAAATTGATATGCTTTGATTCAACACATAATCATTCTTCACTTGAAATTTCATCATACCTACACTCTGGCTGCTACCTTCTCCATGAATATCCCTTCATATGAGATTTACTTCTTATGATGTCATGTAAGGAGTAGATTATTCTTGTGCCACCGAAGCTTGGATATCTTCTCCATCATCATGCATAAATTGACCTTAAGGTTGTCCCCATTGGTCTAAATGATCCTCCCCTTAAAACAGGTTAGCATGTACTAGAACAACAACCTTTATGGAAGGAGTGGAATTAGGATTACAAGCATTAGGGTTCTTGTTAAAAACTTGTTGACCTTGTCCTATTCTTTGGTAGTTGTATTGGGGTGGAGTTTTATAGCCTTGTTGAGAATAGTATTAAGGGTTAGGTAGAGCACTTGCCTAGAACTGAGCTTGCTTGAGCTGAGTGCATAATGACTAGATTCCCTCATCTTTGTCTATATAATTATTAACCTTCTTTGTAAAGGTTCTTGACTTGACATTGGCATTAGGAATTTGTGCTACTCTTGGAGCTTCAATCAAACTATGAGATAGAAAAGGCATGGGAACTCTTAGAGGCAAATTTCCAGCATATATCAAGCTACTCTTAGCTTCAATAGATATCTCATATGTGTTTGGTAGAGCAGATCCTCCCATTGAATGCAACATCACTGCCACATTAGTATTGATAACCTTGAGATAAGTGGGAAACACAAAGCTATGAGGAGGTCTCATGACAGGTGACAACTTATACCATGTCTTTTGAAATATTTCATTAAAATATCCCATAGATTCGTTATGACCTCTCTTTATCACATTCAATTGGTGGATTAGCGAATTATGGTCATTCTTATTCTCAAATCTAGTTACCAACAATTTCCCAAATCCATCCCAACTTGTAAGGCAACCACCTTCTAGAGTCCTATACCAGTCAAGTGCCTTACCTCTTAGAGACATGGAAAGAAATCTAATGGCTATGTTGGCTTAAGTGACATTATGGAATTTATAAAAATTTGAAATATCCCTAATATGTTTAGATAGGGTAATAGAACCCTCTCCATTAATTCTAGGGAGATTCTTGGTAGCATTGGGAGGAATAAATTCATATACAAGAACGTCAATTGGATTTTGGGTGTTGAAGGCAGGGAAAGGTTGATACCTATCTATTTCCCTTCTTTCCTCTTAATATCCTATCTCTTCAAATTCTTCTTCTTCTTAAAAACCTTCTTGTCTAGGATCTTTGAGCGTTAGGAATGGTTCAGGGTGTTTTTCTTCAAGAAGGGTTTCAGCTAGAGGGGTTTGATCAAAAATCCTAGATGACCTAGTGAGGACCATGAAGTATAACATGGGAAACTTGATCTAAAACCAGAGATTCTAACCTTTTAGAGTCACCAAATGCTAGATTAAGAATACTTATACAACCTTAGGCTTGTTAAGACCAGCACTCACCTTGACATGTAAATAATTGGGACTAGTCATCTCATTAGGTATGCCAGAACTATTGTCTCCAAATCTTGCACCGTAGAAGAGAATGTTCAAGTCTCTTATATATTTGGGAAATGTTAGAATATTTATAGGTATGTGGGTATGCTTATAGAGGAAATGAACCTCTATATTTAAAGGGCTAGCTCCATGAATGTATCTTTGTAAAACAACCTCTATCTAAACTAGTTTGATTTAAAGGAAAAGAGTTAGAAATTGTATAAAAGGAAACCTACTCTAATATTGGTGATGCATTGAGATTATATTCCATGTGAATATCATATTCTAATGCACAATATAGAAAAACACACAGACCATTTTCAATCTCTAAGGGGTTCTAACATAAGTATTTTAGTAAAGAGGCGAGATGTATAAAATAACATAGGGTAAATAAACTGAAAGGCAAATTGCACATTCCAAGAATAGTTATACACTTACAAAAATTCAACACACTTTAACACACTCTATTTGACCTGTTAGACTACGAACTTTTTCTTAGGCATGAAAGATAAAGGACAAAAGGATAGAAAATCATCACTTACTGTAACTATAAGTCACACACTCAGATAATTATTTATAACTAGAAAGAAAAGACTTGTACTAATGCTTAAAGGCAAAATATAACATGAATCCAGTATGGCTTCACCATACACTATGTGTTTGTCTTTTACACTAACCCAAGGGCTGTATTTATAATTGAAAAGAAGAGAGTGGAGGAAGCCTTTTCCACCAAAAAGATCAATTAATCTATTAGAAGTCTTCATCTTTAGCTACAACCTTCTTTTCAAATGATGCTCATTCAGGCCATTTGATTGATTCATGTCAGCTCAAGTGGTTACATAGTTATCCTGCTCTCTCAAAGATGCTTCCCCAATAGTTACACAAAGGAAATATATTTTGAAATGGCATCAATGTGGTTATGACAAATGAGTCCACTTGTTGTGTATTTGTCTTGATACTAACAGCTTCTCACCAGCTCGTTAAGGTGTGTAATGGTATGGGGAAGAGTCCTTTTCATTATGTTGGCCTTGGAGAAGCACCACTTGGAGTCTACGTGCATGTTTTCATGGCATTTTTTAGAATGCTAGCTCCATGTGTATGTCCACAAATATCCCTTGAAATCTCACCCCAGCTTGACCTTAGTCAAATGTTCAAATCCTAAAAACCCCTTTAGTTGATTGTTCCTTTGATTGGCCATCAAAAAATGACTCATATCTTGATTTGATCAATGGTGATATGAACCCTCTAATCTGCTTTAGTGGATGAAGAACATGAGCCCTTAGATCTTTTAGTGTTTGAGTGAGGACCATCGATCTTCCTAGGACTCACTATTTAAATGATAATGGCTATCTCATCACCTTGAAGTTAATGTCCATATAACCATCATTATACTAGGAGCATTCCTTTGAGGCATTTTCTCAAACAATTTTCCCATGGACCCTTTTCTTTTTACCCTTTGGAAAACTTGAACATGCCCTTCGACAATCTTGAAAGTGTCCCTTTAGACTTTTTAAACTAGACACTTTGTAAGAGAAAGATCCTTCAGAGTTTTTTAAAGTGTCCCTTAAAACTTTTTGAATTGGAAAATTTTCAAGAGAAAGACCCTTTAGACTAATTTGAAGTATCCCTTCAGACTTTTTAAACTAGACACTTTACAAGATAAAGACCCTTTGGACATTTTGAAAGTGTCCCTTTGGATTTTTTGAAAATGTCCCTTCATAAGAGAAAAAATTGTCCCTTTGCTTGGTAAATGATCCTTCGGTAATCTTGAAAGTGTCCCTTTGGACTTTTTGAACTGGACACTTTACAAGAGAAAGACCCTTCATACTTTTTAAACTAGACACTTTGCAAGAGAAAGACCCTTCAGACTTTTTGAGAGAGCACCAATTCATTTAGAAAAAATGTAAGAGCGAGTTATTTCAAAAAGATTATTTTGGACAAAATGTCTACAAAAATTCCTTCAAAAAAAATGTAAAGGACCAATTCCCAAGGAAAGACCCTTCGGTAAAATTGAAAATATCCTTTTAAAAAAGTTGAAACAACCAATTCATTCGAAAAAGTTGAAATAACCAATTCTCGAGAAAAGACCCTTCAAAAATATTAAAAATGTACCCTTAAATTTTTTTGTAAAGGACACTTTCATGAGAAAAAACCCTTTATATTTTTTTAATTGACTCTTCGTAAATCTTGAAATGGACCAATTCCTTCAGATTTTTTGTTTTAGACAAAAATTCTAAAATAATTCCTTTGAGACTTAAACAAAAAACTCAAATCAAAACCTTGCTGAAAGAAATAACACTTGAAAAAATACCAAACAAAGGCTTGTAAAAAGATTGAACAAAGGATTCTAAAGGAAATAACACTTGACACTTTGTTGTGGGGATAAGCAAATTAATAATACTATAATTAGCTAAAATGAAAGATGCAAAACTTGGGTATGAAAACTAGCTAACAGTAACCTAGTTAAGAGTGACTATGAAAATGGTCTAAGGTGGTTAGATGAGTAAATGTTGGTTCAATAGGGACATGAATCCTTTTATAATGTGTTTTAATTCAATTATGTCTATAGTCATTAGGTTAAGATTCAAGTCTTAGTAATGTGATAGAAAACCTCACGTTAAAATTGTAATAAAATAAAATGTCTTGTAACTTCGATAACCAACCTTGAAGTTGGTTGAAAAGGAGAGTTTTACTTGAGTATTGGAGGAGAGAGGAGAGAATATATAGATAGGTCTCTAAGAAGAGTAGAGGATAATTTGAGAGGGAAAGAATGTACAAGATTCCTCAAGAGATGACAAGCTAAGGTGTTGGGATCCAAATGTAATGTTGGTTGATCAAATGAATAAAGAAGCTATTTTTGGTTATGATTCATTATCTCTCTCTCTCTCTCTCTCTCTATATATATATATATATATATTGATGTTATAGATCATAAATTTTTGTTGGAAGGCCCTTGAGGCCATAATCATGCCAGGTTTGTGTTAAGTTGTAGGTTTCGAAAAGACTATAGGTTATAGTTTCATAAGGATTCTTGGGGTGACTTATTCAAGTTATCCAGATGAAGGTTTCACTTCACATTGTCCTTTGAAAGATTATAAGATCATATGGATCCTATGAGGATTGGTTCAACATTCTTAAGTGTTTCCAACTCAGGTAAAGATATTGTTGTTCAAGAACTTCACACTTATGATAGTAGGGTACATATTTGAATGAATAATATTGGTTGAAATATAGTTAATGATTTGTGTTAGGGATGATATATGGGAAGAATTAATTTTTAAGAGAAAATATCATTTTTTATACACATATGACTAAGAATAAAACTTAGTCTACAGTCCCTACACAAGCACATATAAATAAAACCCTGAGTGCATAGACTCAAAACCCTATTTTAGAGGATTAAAAAAGGACCTCATGCTTGGATAAATAATTGGTCTTGGTTTCAATGGTGTGATCAGATGAAAATAATTTTTTTAATGGTTTATAAGGAGGGACAAACCTTTTAAGTTAAATAAATTTCTGTTAGTTGTTAGTGTATACACAAGTAGCTCTAATACCACTTGTGAGGACCTCCTTAGATCACAATTGATTAATTTTGTATAAGTAACTAAACACAGAATTAAACCAGAAGTAATAAGTAACTATAAATTAGAAACGATAAAGAATAAGAGATACGAGAAATAATACAATCTATATTAAACTCTTCCAGAAGGAAATACAATGAAGAAATCTCTCTTCTTCCCACACCTCTTGGGTGTACAGTAATTCTCCCTCAAGAGTTCTCTCTCTCACACAATTACAACCAACTCAAATCCTAAGTTTTTCCCTCTTCCAATAGATCTCCTTGATCTTATACCTTGCAGATCTAACTGATCTTGTTCCTTGTTGTGTTGCAGATCTTCTTGATCTTGCTACCCCACAGATCTAACTGATCTTGCACACACACACCCACAAATCTTCTTGATCTTGCACACCTGCAGATCTAATTGACCTTGCTTACCTGTGATAATCAACTCGATGGTTCTTGTTGCCTAAAATTACAATACAGCCCCATGGGTCTCTTAAATAGAACCCAAAGCAAACAATAATTAGAAAAGTGGACTCAAGACTAAAATTAGTCTTTACATGCAAACTAACTATTTGTCTAAAATTATAACAGTTCTAGAAACACATAGGTGACCGATGTCAGTTCCTATCTAACCGATGCTAGCCAACCATAACCAATGTCGGTTACTGTGTAGCTAAAGATAACCGATGTCGGTCGACCCCTAATCGATGTCAGTTGGCTTTGATCGATGTCGATTACTGTGTAACCCAGAAACCTCCACATTTACACATTTAGTGAAGCTTTTAGCTCCACAACTCAATAATCTCCCACTTGGAGATAAATAGCTGCACCTGTACCTGTACAACAACATCCTCTAATTTGTTTCTGGCTTGTTTCTCCATCTTCAAGTTCAATCTTGAAGATCAACAAAAGTTGAATGAAGATTCAACTTCTCCTTTGTTATCGGCTTTGTTAACATATCTATAAGGTTCTTATCCATATGGATCTTTTCCAACTTCAACTGTCCATCCTTCAATACCTGTCTAATGAAGTGGTACCTAAGCTATATATGTTTGGTTCTTGAATGAAAGGTTGAAGTCTTTGCCAAATGAATTGCACTTTGACTATCACTGTACAATATGCAACTCTCTTGCTCTTTTCCCAACTCTTCCATGAACTGAGTCATCCATATCATTTCCTTGCTAGCCTCTATGACTGCAATGTATTCTACCTCTATAGTAGATAGGGAAACAACCTTCTGCAACTTTGAAATCTAGCTAACCACCATTCCACCAATAGTGAACACATATCCTGTGGTGCTTCTCCTGCCATCCAAGTCACCTACAATATCCAAATCTACATACCCATGTAGAGAAGTGTTTGACCCTGCATAACATAAATGCCTACTACTGGTCCCTCTCAGATATCTGAGAATCCATTGAACTGCTTTCCAGTGCTCCTTTCCTGGATTGGCCATAAACTTGCTGACAACTCCCACTGCTTGGGTAATATTTGGTCTAGGTGTGCTTACCAGGTTTGCATCCTCCATATTGAACCTCTTCAACACCAACCTGGCCATATGTCTCATTTGTCCATTCTCTCCTTCCTTTAACCTATGAACCCATTTGTTTTTTAGTGCTTTCTTTCTGGCTGGTAACTCTACCAAATCCCACGTTTGGTTCTCTTCCAAGAAATCAATCTCCTCATTCATGCCATGCTCTCACTGTTTCCTAGATTCTACCTGCATTGCCTTAACAAAACTTTTTGGTTCTCCACCATCAGTGAGCAACAAGTAGTATAAATAAGGGGAATAATGAATTGGAGGTTTACTTACCCTTTCAGACCTCTTCATGGGCATTTGAGACTCATTAATAGCTCGCTATTTGCCCAAATTTCATTCTGACAGTGACCGATCCCAGTCATCTTTGGCCTACCTCAGTCTGCACCCGATCGATGTTGATTCCACCTGACATCCCTGATTGACATCAGTTTCCACCTGCTCGACATCACCAACTTTGGTCTTCACCTGACCGATATCAGTTCCTACCTGATCGATGTCAGTCTTTGCCTGATCGATGTCAGTGTCTGTGTTTTTTTGAGTGATGATTTTTACCCGTGAGCTCATTTTGGATCATAACCTCATCCAAATCAAGATTTCCATACTCAAAATTATTCAGCCTCTTGAGCTAATCTCTGTACATCACCTTCTCTTTCAAAACCAAGGCTTTCTAGTTCTTAAATGTGTAAAAAACATCAGATTTCCTCTTTATGCAATAAACCCATACCTTTCTTATAGCATCATCAATGAAATAAACATAATATTGTGATCCTCCAATAGAAGCTCCCTGAGCTAGTCCCCACACGTCTGTGTGAACAAGCTCCAACTTGTGCTTCTTTTTTGGTGACCCAGTTTTGAGAAATCTCACTTTCTTCTATTTCCCAAAAATACAATGCTCACAAAAATCTAGATCTATCAAATCTGAAAGATTACCTTTTTACTTAAGAACATCCATTCCCTTCTCACTCATGTGACCAAGCCTACAGTGCCACATCTTTGCATCTACATCTGAAGTAGATAAAATAGAAGGAGAATCAGTAATACAAGTAGATAGATAAAGTGTACCTACTTTCTTACCTCTAGCTAATACAAGTGCACCCTTGGAAACTTTCCAAGATTCAACTATGAGAGTTATTGTGCAATCCTCATCACCCAACTTTTCTATAGAAAATAGATTCCTCTTCAAAATGGGTACATGCATGACATCCTTCAACACCCATGTGTTGCCATTCTACAATTTCAGCTACACTTTTCCTTTTCCAACAATTTGACAAGGCTCACCATCCCCTAAATAAACTTTTCCAAAGTCTCCATGGACATAATCATTGAAAAATTCTCTATTTGGGGTTGCATGGAAAGAAGCACTAGAATATAAAACCCATGATTCTACCTGACTATCCAAAAAAAATATAAGAGCATCTTGTGCAACAATACCTGCATCATTTGCTTCTTTATTATCTTCATGCTGATCTTCTTTCAACCAACAATCTTTCTTTGCATGTCCTTTCTTTCCACAATTTCAGCAGGTTATACTTCCATTTCTAGATTTGGATGTACTACCTATCTTTGGCCTTGATTTCCCTTGCTTGCCCTTCTCTCTTTGCCATCCCCTTCTTTCAACACTTAAAGCAATACCTGATGTTTCCCCTGTGCTTTTCCTATGAATTTCTTCATTCAAGATTACACTAACAACATCATCAACTTTCAAGATATTTGAAGCAGACACAATATTACTAACTGCCATTACCAAACTATCCCAACTTTCAGGTAAAGAGCATAAGATTAAGAGAGCCTTAATTTCATCATAAAAAACTATTTTGACTAAAAATAACTGATTTTCTAATCCATGGAAATCACTAAGATGACTATATACAGATCCACCTTCCTGCATTTGCAAATTAAATAATTGCTTCATAAGATATACCTTATTTGAAGCTGAGGGTTTTTCATATAGTTTTGCCAAAGTATCCATTAACTCTATCGTTGTCTTTTCCTGTGATAAGTTGGAAATCACAAATGATGCCAGGCTCAACCTTATAGATCCAAGAGCCTTTCTATCAAGAACATTCCATTCTTTATCTTGCATATCTGTGGGCTTTCTTGAAACCCCACCCAATGGTAAGTACAGATCTTTTTGATACATATAATATTCTATCTGCATCCTCCATAATTGATAATTCTTGCCATTGAATTTCTCCATTCTTAGTTTACTTTCTTCTGCCATTGCTTTACTCCCACTCAAACAGAAACCCCTGTGAGTGACTTCTGTAATCAACAAACACTAACCTGCTCTGAAACCTAGGCTCTGATACCAATTGTTAGTTGTTAGTGTATACACAAGTAGCTCTGATACCACTTGTCAGGACCTCCTTAGATTACAATTGATTACTTTTGTATAAGCAACTAAACATGGAATTAAACCAGAAGTAATAAGTAACTAGAAATAAGAAACAATAAAGAATATGAGATACGAGAAACAATACAATCTATATTAAACTCTTCCAGAAGGAAATACAATGAAGAAATCTCTCTTCTTCCCACACCTCTTGGGTGTATAGTAATTCTCCCTTAAGAGTTCTCTCTCTCTCACAATTACAACCAACTCAAATCCTGAGTTGTTCCCTCTTCCAACAGATCTCCTTGATCTTGCACCTTGCAGATCTAACTGATCTTGATCCTTATTGTGTTGTAGATCTTCTTGATCTTGCTATCCCATAGATCTAATTGATCTTTCACACACACACCCGCAGATCTTCTTGATCTTGCACACTTGCAGATCTAATTGACCTTGCTTACCTGTGACAATCAACTCAATGGTTGTTGTTGCCTACAATTACAATATAGCCCCATGGGTCTCTTAAATAGAACCCAAAGCAAATAATAATTAGAAAAGTGGACTCAAGACTAAAATTAGTCTTTACATGAAAACTAACTATTCGTCTAAAATTAGAACAGTTCTGGAAACACATAGGTGACCGATGTCAGTTCCTGTCTGACCGATGCCGATTACTATGTAGCTGAAGATAACCAATGTCAGTCGACCCCTAACCAATGTTAGTTGGCTCTGACCAATGTTGGTTACTATGTAACCCATCAACCTCCACATTTTCACATTTAGTGAAGCTTTTAACTCCACAACTCAGCAATTTCAATCTTATACACAGTCTGTGTCCTATTTTGACATAGTCAGTCCTTAAGGAGAAGTGTTTGTTTTTGAGGATGGGAGTGCATATAGATTTGGAAAAATGTCTGATTATATTTTTTAAGTGAATAATATACTCATTAAACCAAATATATCCCTTGCAACTTCTGGGAAAGTGAATAGAGCTTCAAAACCTTGACACAATCATACAAGTGTGCACATATTTTTGTATGTTGAAAAATTTATGCTCAAATAAGATTGTGGAGGGTGAACAAACCATTTTAAAATTTTCCTTGGATGTGGAAAACATATTAATGGTATTTAATCCCTTTTAATCATTTCAAAACTCAATAAAATTATTTTTTATGCTTATCAGGCTTGCAAAGAGCCTTAAAACCCTAGTTTAGGGTTTAAATACAAAAGGTTAAATAACTAACATTTACACCATTGAAAATAAATTAAAATTGGTAGTTTTGGGGAACCTAGTGTGATAAATATTATTTTTTAGGATTTATATTTGTATGGTCTCATTCCATAGATATATGGATAACTGTGTTACAACTAGGCATAATTATGTCAAGAAGGGCTAATTGTGAAGAGAAAAGGGATAAGAAAACAATAATATGAATGAAAAAATTCATGAAAATTAATGTGTAATTGTATCAAGATAAAGGGTGATCAAATCAAGTCTTATATCTCTAAACAAGGTTGTAAATTGGTCAAACAAGGAAGAAATGTAAAAAAAAGGCTATAAGCCTAGAATGGATATTGTAAGCTAGAAGTATGGAATTAAAGGTTGATTTATGATTAAAGGATTAATTAATGTCAATTAAAGTATTATATGGTCATCTAAGGCCATCCATGAATATATATAAGTCTTTGAGACCCATATCAAGTTTTGGTACTCTAAACCCAGGAAGATTACCTATTGAGAAGCTAGAGAGAGATTGAGAGGAAGCTTGTGAGTGGAAGTAATGAAATGGGGTAGATAATGATTATAAGTGACACAAGAGAGGTATAATTACATAAATAGGTGCTTATAAGACACAAATAATAGTAATTAGATAAGGAGACTAACAATAATAGTGATCAAAGCTAGTGAAACAAGATTGGTGCTAGAAGAATCAAGACAAGCATGACATGAGAATGAGATCTTTCATAAGACCAAAAATAGGAAGGATAATTTGGAGACTTTTCCACTCAAATTTGAATCATTTGGTATTAGATAAAGTTAAGTTATTAGTTGCATTTATTTTGAGTTATTCAAATTTGTTGACTTAAGATAGACAATATATGCTATGAGGTATGCATGAGATGACACCTTGCAGGGTATTGTAGGAGAAGAGTGTTGTAGTTTTGATCTATTGAGGTCAGTTGAAACAAATTTTATATTGATAAAGATAGGAACAATATCCTCAAATTTCTATGAGAAAGGACTAGAATCTAGTCAAGAAAGGACTAGAGAAGGTAGAGAGAAAAGAGAGCCTTGGAGATCCAAGAGAGGAAAGAGAGAGTGAAGACTACAAAATAGAGTCAAGAAGGATAAGAAGTACTAAATATAGGAATAATAGAAGAGGAAATATCAAATATATTTCTAAGAGGTAAGATTGATAAGCTTGCGAAGAGGAATGTCTAGACAGTTCTATAAAACAGAGAAAGTGAGAGAAGATGAATGCCGAAAGAGAAATGGAAGACATGAGAAGAGAGTTGGGATAGAGCATTGAGAAGATAGAGCTCATGGTGAATCTATTGAAAGTAAAAGGAGGCCAATGTATTGGATGTAGTGTGAAAATAAGGGTGAAGTGACCACTTGAGTCACTTGTGAAGGAGAGAAGGCACAATATGAATGTCTTGAGAGATGAGAAGAAGAAAGAGAATGCATCCTAAAGAGGCATGAGGGATGAGATGTTGCCAAGTGAGCAACAAGACAAATAGATATATTAGAGATTTCTCATTGAAGAGAATAGGAAGAAGATGTAGGTGCTAAGATGAAAACTTGAAAATGAAGAAAATAAGAGAAGATGGAGAGTGTCTATGTAAAGGACATTCAAGGAGACTATATGGTCTCTTATTTTATATGATAACATTGCTTTCAAGTTTGTGTATGTAGGTATGAAGACAATTTTGGTGAAGGAAAAGCATAAGGCCTAAAATATAGTGAAGGATGGGCCAAAAACATCACCCATCAAGTGAAAAGATGATGATAAAGAAAGAGATCCTCTTGTAGAAGACACAGAGATGAAGATTGAAAGCATCCCACATGTTGAAGATAAATTGGAAGAGGAATAATATGATGCCTTGCCAAGTATATCAATTGAAACCAAAGAGATAGTTCACCAAAAATCCATAGAGATAAGCCATGAAGACATGAATGAAGAAATAAGCTTGAAGAAATCATATTTGGAGGTAAATGAGTGTTTGAGCAAAGATTTTTCTTCTATATATGAAGAAGGAAAAACTAATATGCGGATTGGGAGGAAGAAGGACAAATTTCAACCCTCAAGAAGAGAACAAGGGTATGGATATGTTTGGCCTAAGTAGATGAAACAAAAAAGTGTTGACAAGGAAGAGGTGAACCTCAAGTAAGAGGTCAATCCAAACAAGAGCATAGGTGGCACACAAGTACAAATGTGGAAACAAAGAACAAATGGTAAAGAACACCAAGATGACATGGTAGATTACCAAAGTAAGAAGCATGAAGGAGATGTAAAGAGAATTAAATTTAAATCTTAGTAGGTACAAGGTATAAAATAGGTGGAAAATAACATCAAAAGAGAAAAAGGGGATCATATTATAGGTGTATCCAAAGCAAACATAAAAATTGAGGAAGAGTACAATTCTACAAAGCAAATAAGAGAGATAATTCAAGAAAACCAAGCCAATGAGATGAAGGTACAACCATGTAATCAAGAAGATGAATGCATAAAAGATAAGTGTTTTCAAGGTTTCTTTTCAAATGTTGTTTATGATGGTGTACATGGAGTTGACTCTAATGATGAAGACCTTTTATCCATGGAAACAATTGCATTGATGAATGAGTGTGTAGAAAGACAAGGTGAGAATGATGAACCTAAAATAATTCTTGACAAACATGGTATGCAACATGAGGATATTGATATGAGTCTCATAAATGAAAAAGTATAAGAACAAGATAAAGATCAAGTTTCCCAAGAGGATGAAAATAAATGTGGACCAAGATTTGATGAAGAATTTGAAGAGGTGGATGCTTCCAAGTTAAATAAAGTGTTAGAGATATTAGAAGAAACGTTCAATCCATTAAAGGGGATACAATTAGGTGAAGTATAATAGGAAAAGGTCAAGGATGAACTCTAAAAAAATCAAGAGGGGAGAAGAAAAAAGAAACACAAAGAGTTGTGCAAATAAGGCCACAAACAAGAAAGCAAAAGGAGTATGAGAAAGTACACAAGGTGAGATAATCAATTAGTCAAGTTAAGGATAAGTTATTAGTTTATAAGCATGGACATGAAAATTCAAACATTTGTCAAATCATACTGTACTATGGTGAGGATGAATGGAACAAGAAGTTGTTATTGCATAATGAGTAAGGTCATAGGAAGAAACATTAAAATGTGAAGAAATGTGAAGTAAAGGAAGATAAAGAAAGTAAAATGGATCAAATGGTAGAGGTTGAGATGCATGAGAGGTAATTAAAGTCTAAAGAAGAAGATGCTACCATGAACAAAGAAAAAAAATCACTAAACAAGTAATAATCAAGTGAAAACCATTAAGAAGTAAACCATAACACAAGAAAGTGAGAGAGAGGAATAAGCACCATTTGGTTACAAATGAATATGATGAAGTTAAAGGATACTTGGAAAATTTATAAAATTCAGCAATCATAGAGGTACAATAGTTGGAATACCTCATAGAGGTAGAAGATGCAATGACAAGGAGGCTAGACAAAGCCAAAAAGAATAAGTACAAGAGTTTATCAAAGAAAAAGGAGCAAGAAAGAAGGAGTAAAAACATGTTGAGTATGAAGGACCATCAAAATTTGAATTGGAAGGTAAGGAATAAGTTGTAGCATGTACATTTTATCCTTCCTAGGGAGTATAATGCAAGAGCATCAAGCTAGAAGGCAACATTTTTGATTAATTTCAAAAGAAGTGAAAGTTGGTCAAATTTTGGGTGTCAAAGTAAGGGACCTTCTAAGGTCCATTTGTGTTTGTGGGTTTATTTTTGAGTCATAGGGGTGTGTTTTATAGGCTCTAGGAGTTTTCCCTCCAAAATAAGGAATTTGAAAATTCAAATATGTAACCTAGTCAAGAGTGACTATGAAAATGGTCTACAGTGGTTAGATTAATAAATGTTGGTTAAATAGGGCCATGAAGCCTTTTCAAAGGTGTTTTAAGTCATATATGTCTATAGTCATGAGGTTAGAGGTCAATTCTTAGTAATGTCATAGAAAACCTCACATTAAAATTGTAATAAAAGAAGTTGTCTTATAACTTCCATAACCAACCTTGAAGTTGGTTGACAAGGAGAGTTGTACATGAGTCTTGGAGGGGAAAGGAGAGAATAGAGAGAGAGAGAGATCTCCAAGATTAGTATAGTAGAATCTAAGAGGGAAATAATATACAAGACTCCTTAAGAGATGACAAACCCTAGGTGTTTGGATCCAAATGTAATGTTGGTTGATCAAATGAATAAAGAAGTTTTTGATTATGAGTCATTATATCTCAATATGTATATTGATGTTATAGATCATAATTTTTTTTTATAATTACATTAAGTCCATAATCATGCTAGGTTTGGAAAATACTATAGGTTATAGTTTGATAAGGATTCTTGGGGTGACTTCTTCAAGTTATCCAAATGAAGGTTGCACTTCACATTGTTATTTGAAATCTTCTAAGATCATATGAATCCTATGAGGATTGGTTCAACATTCTTAAATATTTTCAACTCAAGTAAATATATTATTGTTCAAGAACCTCACACTTGCTTATGATAGTAGGGTACAAAGTTGAATGAATAGTATTGGTTTTAAAATAGGCAATGATTTGTGCTAGGGATGATTTGGGGAGAGAATTAAATTTTAAGAGAATTTAGCATCTATTTTTCACGTATGACTAAGGATAAAACTCAGTTTATAATCCCTATACAAGCATATACAAACAAAACCATGAGTGCATAGACTCAAAACCCTATTTTAGAGGATTAGAAAAGGACCTCATTCTTGGATAAAGAATTGATCCTAGTATCAATGAATTATTGGTGTGAAAAAATGAAAAGGAAGTTTTTTTAATGGTTTATAAGGAGGGATAAAACTTTGAAGTTAAATAAAAGTCAATCTCATACACAGTTTGTGTCTTATTTTAACAAAGTCGATCCTTAAGGAGAAGTGCTTGTTTTTGAGGTTGAGTGTGTATATAGATTTGGAAAAAGGTGTGATTATGTTTTGGAAGTGAATAATATACTAATTAAACCAAATTTATCCCTCTTAACTTTTGTGAAAATGAACAGAGATTCAAAACCCTGACACAATCATAAAAGTGTGCACAAATTTCTATATGTTAAACAATATAGGCTCAAATAAGATTGTGGAAGGTGATTAAACCATTTTTAAAAGTGAATTAGATGTGGATAGACCTAGGAATGGCATTTATTCCCTTTGAATCATTTCAAAACTCAAGAAAATAAATTTTTATGCTTCTCAGGCTTGCATAAAGCCCAAAAACCCTAGTTTAGGATTTAAATAGAAAATGTTGAATAAATAACATTTCTACCTTTGAAAATCAATGAAACTTAGTAGTTTGGGGGAACCTAGTGTGAGAAATAAGATTATTCAGTTTTATATGTGTATGGCCTCATTCCGTACATATATGGATAACTGTGTTGCAACTAGGTAGAATTAGGCCTAAAAGGGATAACTATGAAGAGAAAAGGGGTAAGAAAATAGTGAAGATGAATGAACAATTCCTAAAAATTAATGTGGACTTGTATCAAGATAAGGGTGATCTAATAATTTCTTATATCTCTAAGCAAGGTTGTAGACTAGTCAAATAAGAAGGAAATGTAGAAAAAAAGGCTAGAAGTCTAGAATGGACATTGTAAGCTAGAAGTATGGAATTGAAGGTTGATTTGTGATTTAAGGCTTAGGAGAGGTTAATAAAAGTGTGATATGGTCATATAAGGCCATCAATGAATAGATATTAAGTCCTTGAGACCCATATCAAGTTTTGGTACTCTAAACCTAGGAAGATTGCCTATTGAGAAGCTAGAGAGAGATTGATAGGTAGCTTGTGAGTGGAATGAATGGACTGGGGTAGAGAATGATTATGGGTGAAAAAAGAGAGTTATAATTACATCAATAGGTGATTGTAAGATATAAATAATATGAATTAGATAAGGATACTAACAAGCATAGTGATCAAAGCTAGTGAAACTAGATTGGTACTAGAAGATTCAAGACAAGCATGACATGAGAATAAGATATTTCATAAGAGTAGAACTAGGAAGGATAATTTGGATACTTTTCCCCCTTACCTCTACATCATATATCTAGGTGGATAATGTTACTCCAATATTTTTGGTTTAAGATCAATGTGAAACTAAGAAGATAAGGACCATATCATCTTACCCAAATAAGGAATGGTGAGGATCTAGAATAATTTAATGATAAGTCACCAGATGCACACTTATCTAGAGTCTTTGTGATTCAATAGAATATGGAGGGAATAGTCATTTTATTAGAACAAGGGATTTTTCCTACACATAATTTTGAGCAAGATAAAAATAAGTTGATCACACGAGCCATATTTTTACTTATTATTAATGTATTTCTATATAAAATGGGTAAGGATGATGTGTTGTACATAGTAGCCTTGGATCATGAGAGACAATAATTGTTGGAAGAAATGCACTAGAGAATTATATGAGGACACTTTGTAGGTGAATTAACTATGAGGAATATATTATAAAGGGAAATGTGGTGGCATACCCTATTATTGGATGTGCATAGAGTCACAAAGCACTATAACATTTTTTAAAGAATAGGAAGGCCTAATCAAAGCGATGAAATGCATTTGAATATGATTTTAACCATTTAACCTTTTGATCAATGGGGGTTGATTTTGTATGAATTATTAATCTACTAAACAAATGTAATCATGCTACATATTTAGTTATTATGATGTATTACTTCACCTTATGTGTAAAATCTATTTTGACACTAAGCTGCAACATAAGAAACATAACCAAGTTTTTACATGAGAACATCATTACCAAGTTTGGATGTCTAGTGAATTTGGTTGGTGATAGAGGAACACACTTCCTCAATAATGCTATCAAGAATCTGATGGAAGAATTCATGATCTCACAATAAAGGAGCATATCATATCATCCACAAGCGAATGGACATACTAGGGTTTTCCCATTTCAAAATCAATGATTATCCATGAATTAGATATAAATACACTAAAGCAAAGGTAAAGTAAACCTAAAAGCATCCACATGGTCACATCATGTTTCAACATATATTCTATATAGAACACTAGTGTTAAACCAAAAAATAATGTTGATGTAACCATCTTAGGCTAACTTTACTATCTATAATGATAGAATTTTTAGAACTATAATTTGATGACTATTATAGAATCTCTTTCCTACCTACTTTCAGTTTGTTCTAGATCCAAAGTCACATTAGCTTCTGAACAAGCTAAGTAATTCACTTCTTTTCATTTCTATATTTATCATAGTTATGTTAGAGGTATAATAACTTAGGGGGGGGTGAATAAGTGAGCTCATATATTTTACTTTCAATTCTAATACTTTGAAACTATTAAACAAATAACATATATCAAATTGATCAAACAATATTAACAATCGAGGTCATTCATTTAATGTATACACAAGATCAAACATATAACACATAATTCCTATGGGAAACCCTCAAGGGGAATAAAACCCAATCTCAAGCCTATAACACATAGACTACTTATCTTATAAGAGATTACAAATAAGAGACTAGTCAAGTGTTTTAGACTAGAAACCTTGATCAAGTCCTTTATATCAAAGGCCTTTAGTGAAACACATGTTTCACAAGGAACAACTACCCCTAAAGAAGATCAAATCCTTTAGATTCTCCTTTAAGGTGAGCACCTCCACCGTACAACTAATGTCTTTAACACCTGATGATGTATCTCTAATTATCTAACCCTTGCACAAATTTCCTTTCTATCTCATACAAGCCTCTCACATAGGCATGCCATAACCTCTCTCCTTCACTCAAACCTATTTTCATATCCTCAAACTTCAAGATCACCATTTAGACATCAAAGAATATGACCTACAGGTCATACACATAGTCCTCAATCTTCTCTAATCAATAACTCATCAACTAAGCACTCTACCTCTCCTTTGCTCCATAACTCTCACATACACATTGCACTAGTCTCACTGACAATGCATCTAAATCCACATTTTGGATCACTCCACTCTTCTCTAATCATACACAATAAAAAATGCAAAATCATTGTTATGAAATCATAAATATGAACTATAGGTCATACATTTAAGCATTAACCTACATTTTCCATCAACCCATCTACTAGGCACACACAACTTTCACCTTGTCTTCACTCACCATAAACACTCTCTCAATC
This sequence comes from Torreya grandis, assembly GCA_037957365.1. Classification (NCBI taxonomy): domain Eukaryota; kingdom Viridiplantae; phylum Streptophyta; class Pinopsida; order Cupressales; family Taxaceae; genus Torreya; species Torreya grandis. The sequence goes on from JARHVA010001888.1 coordinate 2,836,667, forward strand.
AACCTCTTGATCATAATTACTCATTCCACCTTTTCCAGGCTTATTAAGTCTAATGACCTATGTGATCACCTTCATCACCTTGATTAGACAAGCATGTTTGATCCTCTTCAATCTCTACTGGTCCATACTAACCTGCACCTTCTCTTTCAAAGGTTCTTTCCTTCACTTGGCTCTACATTAACACAAGCCTTTACTTTGAGCACCTACTCACAATACTTCTCAAAATTCTATAAACCAACACATTTGGTTTCACCATTTATAGATAAATCATGAATATCAAAATCAAAAACTTTCCTTGTTGGCCACAATACATGCCTTCACCCTTAAGCCATCTAACATGGGTCACACTTAAGCAAAACATACTTTCAAATAGGCCTAAGTTACTTTTAGTTCCTATGGAGACCCATTCAGATCTTTAACACTTATCCAAGTAAAATAAGAATACATGACCACTTCCAAATTTCATGGACCCATTACACATGATCTATAGGTCCTTCTTAAGTGCCAACAACCAACATAATACCCTTATGTTTAAGCATAATTCACTTAAACATTCTATTCACACAATCACCATGAACAAATACATAGTAAACTTCTAAATCTTTGTTCATACTACATATGATTGGTCAAACCTTTATAATGTACAAAGATAATCCTCATAGAGTATAAAACATGCTCCAATAGCTAATTCATCAAGAGATATCAAAACAAAATCAAAACAAGATCGAATAATCTTCTTGGCTCAGTTGTAGGACATATAAAAAACAAAATAAACTTTGAACCTCAATATCTTTGATTATACACACATCCAAATATTAAAATTAGGTTCATTATATGCTCCATGGAGTCCTCTTCAACTTTTAGTTTTATAGAACCTTTGAATTCATATTGGATTAAAAATTATGCACAAAATACAGAGCATTAGTTTTTCCCTTTGCAAAATTCAAATATTCAAATGCAAATGGTCATAGGTAAACATCGGAAACTATGATATCATCTTATGTCCTTGATGTTTATATCAATCATGCACCATTGATATTATTTTAAGGAACTCGACCTATAACAATGTTAAACTTTGAATAGGTTAACCACTTTGACTCCACTTTTACCATAAATCTCAATCTCAAAATTAAAATTGAACCATTAAATACTTATCCTTTACCTTTGCCCAACATTAAAAAATGTGAATTTTTTACCATCTCTCTCAATATGTACCATTATATCAAAACTATATGATTGCCTATGCACCGTTGGATCTTAGAAGAAGATCGATCTTTTAACTCTGTTAACCAATGAATAATTTGACCAATTTCACTTGTTGTACACCATTGATCTAGATTTAAAAAATCCTATACACCATTGGATCTCTATCTGGTCCTAATAGTTAACATTGTGCAAAAATGACTAAGTATGGGGACCATTGCTTATCTCCCTGGAAGGCTAACTTTACACCTCTATATCTTTTGTTTCACTAAAGTACATGTTCTAAAATTTAGACCATATGATCTCCTCGCATAGAATAATCCAACCATGTGTCAATATAATCTGAGAATCCTCACAAATGTGGTAGATAATGACATTAAAGTGCTCACTTATATTTTTCTACTAGAGAGCCAACTATTTTAAAAACTTATTTGTAAATACCAACTTTGCACATATATAGCTTTTATCATGACTTTAGTGTTAGACCTGAAATTTTGTGCATATCAACTAGGAAAAAATATAAATAAACCCATATGATAAAATTATCCTAAAACATCCACATGTGTCAGATATGCCATCACCGAACTAATTACTTGACTTTCATGCCTTGTGCAAATTTGGCTAAGTATGGGAAAACACTATCAAACTACTTAGGAGCCCAAATTTACACTTGCATATATTTTGTCATGCTTCATTGCTAGACTTGAGACTTTGTAAATATAAAATAGGGACTAATTTGATCAAAACCATATGACTGACTCCCCTTGACTCATCTAGACATGGAAATGGTGATGTTAACAAACTACCCACTCAATTTTTTTTCCATTGGACCCAAAATGTCTAGATGAGAACAATGATGAGCCGAGTGAATTCTAATTATGCATAAAATATGTAAAAATCATATAAAACCTATTATATGACCCATTTAAAATTCTAAATACTCCATACTCATCCCTAAACATCTCTAGCCATGTCAAAACTGAAGATCAACCAAGCCTCCTTCAAGCATACTAGGATAAACACATTGCACACTTTGTCATTGTCACTTAGACTATCAGGGAACTTCATCCACTCACTGTAAAACTTTTATTACATCACCATGACATCATTTAAAACTCTCCAATAATATCCCCCTTTGTCAGTAATGTCAACACCCATCAATATACAACTCATGTTTCTTATCTCTCTTCAAGCACTCCCACAATAGGAACTTTCTCCCCCTTTGACACAATGAAAAAGTGGGCACCAATTTATCTTGAGGACCTAAAAATAATATCAACAATAAATTATCATCTTATAAATATTACACAAACTCCCCCTTACCTTGAGCCAACCTCTTCTTGTTTTTGACAACATCCTTCTTGCTACATGCCAACATTCTTGTTCAACCAAGCACTAAAATCAATGAAGATAAAACATAAAAAACATTGAATCTAATGAAACTCACTAAGAAACATCTAAGAGGGATTTCCCCTAATATATATGAGCCTTTTCACCTCTTGATCATCTTCAGATCTCCACATACCATGAATAACCATGATAAAGGCTTATTAGCCTTCTCTCTCAAACCACCTCAAGGACCACCAATAGAAATTCATGTCACACAACAAATAGGAAAGATGATCTAAACCAACTTGAGAACTCACCTTGAAAAACTCATGCCTTATTATTTTTGATAGATTGATAAAAAATTACTCTTCTACTTACTAGGTCTATTTAGTCTCCTTGTAGCCCGACCTAAAACTTGTAGAGCCCACAAAATTCTATAGACATAACTTCAAGACATGAAACTTCATATCTGGATCACTCTCATATGCCCCTTCAAGCACATAAATTTTGAACAACTAGATCAGATTATTTAATATAATTCCTTCACAAACCAACTTGCTAATTAGGCCTCCATCTTGACAAAAACATGAATAACTTGAAAACTAGAAATCTTCAAATATCTATGAAGCTTGATTTGATAAACCATTTAACCATTCAATATATTAATAAGCCTTAGACATCAAATCAAAAGTCAAACCACTTTTATAGTAGAGGCTAAAACCCTAGAATCTTAAAACAAATAAGGTCAACACACCTCCTTTTGTTTAACATCCATCACTAAAAATTCTTGGACATGTGGAGACAACCATTACACACTTATAGACCAAAATTGAAGCATCCACATATTTGGGAACCCATACATCCTATAACCCATGGCTTTTGATCTATAATAATATAGATAAACCTTAGAGCACACAAAAACCTTCATATCTTCTTTCTCAGATTCAACTACTCAATCTTCTAATCTTAGGACCTGACTAATTAAAAATTTTCCCCTAATTTTATGCTTCACCTAGAACATGAAATCTTCAAAAAGTCTTCAAATACTATCCAATCATAGTCAATACTCATATAGAGACACCTCATCTACAAAACACTACAAACTTCCATGGCATACATAGTTATCCAATAAGCCTTTAACATGTTTACCAAGATATAGAACATAAGTCTAGAAGAATGTACATCAGCTTATAGGCTCACCTATAATTTACCACAAATTCATATGCAAATAGATATTTGAAACTCACTTTTATACCAGAGCATCCAAACCATGATCAACAAGCTAACTCCTCAAGATAGAACCATTGAGATTATTCACAAGCTTATTTTCTCCAATAAAAGATATAAAAAAATGCACAAACATACCTTATTTTCATACCATCTCATCAAACAATATCTAAAATCCACCACGCTTCCTCTAACTAATAAGTGTCTCCTTGAAGTCTAGATAGAGACACCCCTTTGACATAGTGAGACTAAAAGTCCCAAAACTTAGGAGACTCCCATATCTCCATATATTTATCTAACTTGTAGTCATGCTTCATCATCTAATTGATTTTTAATGGATGATTGACTTCATTCTCTACTTTAGATTTGTCAATAAATGCTGACAACATAAACTCTTGGCTTTCCTTCATTTCTAATCCTTTTCCACATTGGAAAACAATCTATACAAACTATTGGACTCAATAGGGTTAGTATCCTTAGTCTTTACTGCCTTAGGTCTCCATACCATAGTTTGAATCTTCTTGTCTTCTATAGCCATCTTACCTACTTGATCCTTAAGCTAATATTATTTTGTAACATAGCCTTCTAGAGGAACTTTCTTATCATCCTTATGACTAGAAAAATTGGCAATGATTACCTTCAGTTTCCATATCTAAGTTTGTCTTTTATCAGACCTTCTAAGAGTTCTATATCCTTTGACATACCTTGAATACCTCTTAACATCATTTGGACAAAATCTAGCAATATTTCCACTCTTATGACAACTAAAAAAAAAACATCAATTGTAACTTTTAATAGATTTGGACTATGATGAATCTTTGGCCAAAAACTCCTTCTATCATAGCTCCATGAATGTCCATAATTGAATGAATTCATTCTATAGTCCTTAGCTCTATGACCATAATTATCACATGTATAACAATGACCATGAAATAAAATATCATACCTTGAAACATTTGGTTATCTAATAGACCTTCTTGTATTACTTTCAAATCTTGCATTCTCCTTGAGATACTCAAATTTCTCATGCTTATTTTCTAGCTTATCCAACTTGACTATAACAAGTTCATGCTCACTTTTTAATGATTCCATCTCAATCTTTAGCAGAGTTTACTCATCTTCTCTTTCTATCAAATTTGCATTTATAGTCCTTAACTAATCCTCAAGAATATTGATCTTCTCTTCATCCTCTTCAGCCTTGTTGGCCATGTTTTTCAATTTATATTCTTGCACTTCAATAAACTTGATCTATTCTTGATACTTATTTTTTTCTTTTTTGGGCATGCCTAACAAACTTACCTCAAGATAACTGACTTGTGCTTTAAGACCTTTGATCATATTCCTCATTTTATGATTCTTCGTCTTTTACTCCTTTAATTCACCAAGAGAACTAATAACCTCAACTTATATATCAACTTCTTCTTCCTTCCTATCATCTTCTCTACTATTATGGTAAGTTTCTTTATCAAACATGATGTCCATTTCTTTTGAACACAAACTTGTCTTGACATATACTAGCTGAACCTTGAAATTATTGATAACATTTTCATCCTCTTTGGCATCTTTCTTCAAAGTACATATCTACTCTTTAAGTTCCTTGATCATAACCTTCCACTACTGATTCTCTTTCTCCAAATGTTCAGCCATCTTTGTACCAACTCAAGATCTCCTTCAAGTTGTTAAGCTTCTTCTAGAGAACCTATTATGATACCAATTGTTAGAGGTAAAATCACTGAGAGGGTAGAGATGAATCAGTGAGCCTAGATATTTGACTTTTAATTCCAATCCTTTCAAACTATTAAACAAACAACATGTATCAACATGATCAAGCAATATTAACAAGTGAGCTCGTTCATTCAATATACACAAGATCAAACATATAACACATATTTCCTGTGAGAAACCCTCATGGGGAATAAAACCTACTCTCAAGCCTATAACACAGAATACTTATCCTATGTGAGATTACAAATAAGAGACTAGTCAAGTCCTTTATACCATAAACCTTGATTAGTCCTTTAGATCAAAGGACTTTAGTGAAGTACCTATTTAACAAATAACAACTGCCCTTAAGGAAGATCAACTTCTGTAGACCCTCTTTTGAAGTGAACACCTCCACCTTAGAATTGATGTCTTCAACACTTGATGATGGATCTCTAATTATCTAACATCTACACAAAATTCTTTTCTATCTCAGATAGGCTTCTCATATATGCATGTCATAATCTCTCTCCTTCTTCACTCAAACATCCCTCATATGCACACTCAAACCTCTTTACATATCCTCAAACTATAAGAACACTATTTGGACATTAGAAATATGACCTACATGTTATGCACATATTCATTAATATTCTCTACTTATTAAATCATCAACTGATCACTCTACCTATCCTTCGCTCCATAAATCTCACATACATCTTGCACTAGTCTCACTCACAATGCATCCATAACCACCTTTTGGATCACTCCACTCTTTTTTACTCATACACAATAAACAAACCTATAAAATCATTATTATGACATCATAAATATGACCTATAGGTCATACACACCATCATCAATTTGCTCTTCCCTTCAACCCATCCATTAGGCACACACATCTTTCACCTTGTCTTCACTCACCATACCCACTCTCTCAAATAGCATCTTGAGCATACTCACTCATTCTACCTCTTCTAGGCTTATTAGGTCCAATGACTTATGTGATAACCTTCATCACCTTTCTTAGACAAGCATGTCTAATCCTCTTCACTCTCTGCTAGTCCTTATTAACTTGTACCTTCGCTTTCAAAGGTTCTCTCCTTCACTTGGCTCCACATTCACACAAGCCTTTACTTTGAGCACCTACTCAAAAGTATAGAAACCAAAACATTTGGTTTCACCATTTATATATTAATCATGAATATCAATATCACAAACTTTCTTTGTTAGCCACAATACATGTCTTCACCCTTAAGGCATCTAACATGGGTCACACTTAAGCACACCATACTTTCAAATAGGTCTAAGTCACTTCTAGGTCCTATGGAGACCCATTCATCTCTTTGACACTTCTCCAAGTAAACTAAGAATTTAATACCACTTCCAATTTCATGGACTCATTCCACATGATCTATAGGTCCTCTAAAATGTTAATAACCATCATAGTACCCTTTTATTTAAGCACAATTCACTCAAATAACATTCTATGCACACAGTCACCATGAAAAAATACATATTGAACTTATAAACCTTTTTTCATACTAAATATGATTGATTAAACCTTCATAATGCACATAAATTATCCTCATAGCGTCTACAACATTCTCCAATAGCTAATTCATCAAGAGATATTGAAACAACATCAAAACAAGATTGAATAATCTTCTCGGGTCACTCCAAGGACATATATGAAAACACAATCAAATTTGAAACTCAATATCTTTAACTTTACACACCTTTAAATATTTAAATTAGCTTCATTATATTTTCCATGGAGTCCTCTTTAACTTTGATTTTTATAGAACTTTTAAATTCATCTTGGATCAAAAGTTATGGACACAATATAAAGTACAGATTTTTCCCTTTGCAAAATTCAAATATTCAAATGCAAATAGTCACAATTAAAACTTGGACACTATGGTATCATCTTGTGTCCTCACTATTTACATCAGTCATGCACCTTCAATCTTATTGTAAGGATCTTGACCTATAATAATTCTAAATTTTGAACAGGTTGACCATTTTGACTCTACTTGTACCATCGATATCAATCACATAATTAAATGTGAACCATTAAATCCTTTCCTTTACTTTTGCTTAGCTTTAAGCAACATACATTTATTACCATCTCGCTCAACATGCACCATTAGATCAAAACTATATGATCACTTATGCATCCTTGGATCTTAAAAGAAGCTCAAACTTTTAACTTTGTTAACTAATGAACACTTTGAACTCTTTAACTTGCTACAAAACATAGATATATATGTATGAACTCCTACACACCATTATATATCTATCTAGTCCTGATATTTAACATTGTGTAAGAATGACTAAGTATGGGGACCATTCCTTATTTGCCTTGAAGGCCAACTTTGCACCTCCATATCTTTTTTCTTCGCTCAAGCACATCTTATAAAATTTAGACCATATGATCTTATCACATAGGTGAATTCAACCATGTGTCAATAAACTCTTATAACTCTCACATGTGTGATATATAATGACATTAAAATTCACACTCAAATTTTTCTACCATAGAGCCAACTATGTCAAAAACTTGTCTATAAAGACCAACTTTGTACATGCATAGCTTTTGTCATGCTTTAACATTGGACATGAAATTTTATGCATATAAAATAGGTATAAAGATGAAAAAACCATATGATAAACTTATCTTGAAATGTACACATGTGAGAGATATTCCATCACCAAACTGCTTACTTAGTTCTTTCTTGCCTTATGCAAATTTGGCTAAGTATGTGAAAACACTGTCAAACTACTTGGGAGCCTAAGTTTGCACTTACATATCTTTTGTCGTGCTTCATCACTGGACTTGAGAATTTGTGAATATAAACTAGGGACTAATTTTATCATAACCATATGACCAACTCCCCCTGAATCATCTCCATGTGGCAATCATGATATCAACAAATTGCTTACTCAGATTTTCTACCATTGGACCCAAAATGTCTAGATGACAACAATGATGAACCAGGTGAATTTTAATTGTACACATAAGCTCCCAAAATCATATAAAACCTCATCTAGGACCCATTTAACATGATAAATACTCCATACTCATCCCTAAACATCTCTATCCATTTCAAAACTAAACATTAACCAAGCCTCTTTCAAGGATACTAGGACCAACACATTGCACACTTTGTCATTGTCACTTAGACTATCAAGACACATTATCCAATCATTTAGACATTTTTATGACATCACCATGACATAATTGATAACTCTCCAACAAGTTATACTTTCCATATTTAAACTATCTCAACATAATAAATGTAGTGTATTCTTATATCTGAGTTTAGCATCTAATTGGCTTACTATATATTTGATTATCATCCTTGTGACATTTTCACTTCTATATACCCCTTTAATCAAATATAGATAACAACAATATAGATCAATATTTTAGGATTAAAAAATATTCTAGATATAAAAACCTAGATCTAATTATTAAATAGACTAAAACCTTGAAATTTATAAGTGTACTATGAAAAAAGACATAATTTCTAGGTCATTGATTTTTTATCATATAAAATTTATCATCTATTGAATGTTGTAGTTGTGTTATTTTAATTTCTATACCTTTCCCCTAATATTTTACCCAAAACATTTTTCATTTCCTATCATTTTTCCAGTAGATGCACTAGAAGATGTCAAGTAGGAATGTGTGTTACATGTAGACATCCAATTTCTAACACCATTGTGTTGAAATTATCAATCTTACTTGAAATTCACTCAAATGTAAAATTTAATCCAAAATCACTAAAACATGCTAAATAGTTTGATCCTTTCATATACAAGTTCCAATTTAAGCTAATGTATCCCTTAATGGGTCAATGCCTTTTATGTGATTATTAACTTTTCTCAAATCATTTTGAGTCAAAATTATGAAAATGTAATTTGACCCTCTAAATCATTGAATTCTTATAATTCAAAAGCACATGACACATGCATCTATTATTTCATGTCAACAATGTCCTAAATGGGATAGTGATCTGTACACAACTGACACCTTCTTCTAATTCCACTTAAGTTAAATTATAACCCAATAATATGACATTCTAACCAATTTGATTAATAGTGTGCAACTAATTTCCAAAGCATTGCATAAAATTTGATTAATATCATTCAAGAAAATTAATCCAATTCAAGGGATTAAGTGAAAAATCCATGGAAGTTATTAAATATTTCTTAATTTGAAATTGATTCCTAATATCTGTATCATCAGTTGACATCATTTTTAGGGTGGTATACATAAGCCATAAATGCAATAAATATCAAGTTTAAGGCCTCCCATGCCTTTTTAATGCCCCTTCCTTCCAGATATTTATGAGGGTATTTATGATTTAAGTCTCTAAAATTTAATTAATTCATGGTCACACATCTTGATCTTAATATGGATGGTCATGGTTGATTTTGATCAATTCCAAAAATATATAAATAGGAGGGACAAGACCACCATTTTTAAGCTTCATTTGTGTAAACTTACTATGTAGTGTTATAATACTTAATTTGCAATAGTATAGATTCAAGATAGGCATAATATTGAATCAAATATCATGAGCCTAGTTTCATTATTGCATAAGAGATGATGGAGGGGCAAAAACATTCATCATTGAAAAATCCTTGAACACCAAATCAAGGGGAAATCATGTTTTGAGCCACATTTGGGTGATGGGATGCTCTTGGAAAGGCACTATGTATATTATTTCTTTCAATATCTCTTAATTGTCATTTGCAAAACCCCACTGAAGGAGTTTGCTTAGTTAGTTATGTTCTTATGAATTTTCTTGAGTTTTCTTGACTAATACTTGATCTAACTCAATTTGGAATGCATATCTACATTACCTTCTTTGAATTGGTGACTAAAAATAGATTTACCTTCTCTTTTATCCTTAACATAATACACCTACAATAAGTGTAAGATAAGTTTAATATTAGTTTCCTTTGGAAGCCACTCAAGGAGTTGCAACTACATATCTTGAATGCATGAAATAATTTTAAATTTAACATTTTTGTGATTCTATATTATAAAAATAGGAGGACATCTCAGGGAAACTCCACAATAACACATCTATCCACATAATAGTCATCATAAGAGAGAAAGAGATTCAGTAATAAAAATATGTTGTATTAACTAAACATAATATTCAATGTATATGTGCAAACAATGATGGTTGTTCTAGAATAACTCTCTCATCTCTACAAGCTTTAAGAGATGACTATAAGCTCTATTCTTTCCACAAAGGAACAAAGGGTCCTTATATATGAAAATAAAGAGGTGAGTGGGATATTATTATTAGTGGAGTGAAATATGGGATCATTTCCTAAGTTTCATCTAACCCTTCTCACATATGTGAGGATAGCTACTAACATTAAATATACATTTAATTTTTTTCACATATTAAATCACACATTGGTAAAAACACTACGTAAGGTAGACTTCAAAACAAGTGCTAACATGAATCACACAAATAATCCCTTGAAGATTAGCTTAGGTGATGTGGAAAGAGATAATATTACTTAATCTCATAAGTATGGGTCCCAAAAATTAGGGCTAATGAGGTACCCATATACAATGATAGATAAAAAAATAAGAATGAATAAAGTTATTTGAGATAAAATTGTGTCTAATGAAGCCTACAAATGAACTAATCATAAGTAGCTTTCATGTATCTAGCTATGTAAATAAGATTACATGGTCTATATGCCTAGAATGCACAATGAAAATACTCCAAAGAGGGTTGGATCATAAATTTTAATAATTTTGATACCACCAAAAAATGTTGGCTTAGATATAATGTAATAAATTTTGATTCAATAAAATATGTCACAAAGATATTATTATGAATTTTAATACTATCCTCTAAATTTGCATAGAATATCAGAACAAACATAAGGTACATGGCATACTCCAACAACGAAGAATCATTAGTAATGAATAACACCCTCCATAATTATAAGTCGTGAAAAACATTAACTCAATCTCTCTAAAAATGTCAATTTGGTATGTGTGTATAAAATCACAACGACAATTCTCTAGTGAGAGTTCCCAAAAAACCCACATGAACTAGACAAGGGAGTGCTACAATGCACACAAACAAGAATGTAGATAAGGGAGTGTAAAAAAAATACCACACACATAATTTTAAATTAAAAAATCTACCCATAGAACTTTAAAAAAAATATATCAGTATTTAGTATTAATGTGGTGATTAATCCTAATTTAGATAAATTAATATGATGATAAAAAGTACTATAAATTGTCTTACAACAAGAAGAATGAAAATAAAGTACTAAAATCAACAAATCACAATTGAATCAAAGAATACTAACTATGAATACCAACAAATAATTAGTTGTTTATTTTAGTTATGTTTATTTTGTAAAAGTGATCAATGACTATAAATCATTAACAAGGAACTAATTTTACAAGTGCCACAAATTATAATTGAGACTACTCAAGTACATGACCATCCAAACTAGGATAGGATTAATTAACACTATTATCCTCTAATAGTCAATTATACCATCTGATATAAATTAGGTAAATTAGGGCATGATCATATGTGACAACTTAAATCATTCATGTTTGTGTAAATTTGACCTTCAGATGCACATGAAAGACCTAAAATGACTTCAAAGTTGTAACCCTAATAGAACATGGAATAGCTGAAACTATACAAATAGAAAGGGGGAGTGTAATGGGTTGATATGATCCAAATCAACCCTATGATTAATAATCACTACCTATGTATCCAATAATTTTAAGAGGGATATGAATCTTGTGTATTTCTCCCACTTAGAGGAATTTGTGTAATTGTGATTCCTTAACTACATGTATGCATCTAGATATGGCTTGAATACTTGATATTTCCTTTCTTTGGCTTGGATAAAATAAGATATTAAATTGGAAAAGGACTACTTAAAATTATTAGATCATATTTTTGAATAATATGGAAGCTTTTCTCAGGGTGTAATAATGTAAGTGTGCATTTGTATTTAAAATTCCAAGTGATATAATAGGTGACTTATATGTGCCTTTATAAAAGTCAAAATTAAGAAAATGTCATGATACCTATCCTGAAAAAATGCGTACCAACCTATAAGGGAGGGGATATATTTTAATAGTGAACATTATAAGGGTTAAGGATAGGATCAACCCATTGGGGAAAAACTAACTACCACTATTGTTTGATCTTTTCCTAAAGGGAAACATGTGAATTTTGGGTCTTGGGATGTCCATAAAAATACATAGAGAGGTTTTAATAAATTTGTAAAATTTATGTAGGCATAAGATAGTATCTTATAAATGTATAGGTCTATATAGGTACTTAGAAAATATTGAAGTGGTGAAATAGGTCCAGATTAAGTGCTCAACTCAAATAAAATGAAATAGATCAAAACTAACATTATCAAATATTCATGACCAAATTTGAGTGACTAAATTTGACCCCCTTAATTTATAAATGGAATTTTAGATTAAAGGAAAGATATAACTGAGTGTGGGCAATCCACTTTTCATTTGGGAGAAACTTCCAAATCATGCGAAGTGTTTCATGTAACATCCTATAATGGTGTACAAGTAATTAATGATCATATATGAAACTATAAATTGAAATGCAACTTGAATTTGAAAATATTGAAAAGAGAATTGAAGGAGTACACCTATATGTGTGAAATCAATGTTGTTATTATAAATTTTCTTGGATATGATGCTTCCTTGATGCATTATAGAATTAGTGATTCCTATGAAGCACTTGAAGAAGTTTGTTCCTTAGCTGAACCAATGGTGAATTTGAGGCCGAGGAAACACCAAATTGAGTTCAAATTTTATAGAAAATAAAACCCATTGAGGAATGTATAAACCTCAATTTGCGTTTTTGGTCTTTATAACCCCAAGATGTGAAATGGGTTGGAATCTATAGTTGATTCTTAATTAATAATAGTAGAGGGCACTAAACCTCTAAGTTATGCAATATGAACTTTAACTAAATAAACCACTTCATATAACTTGTAGATTTAATTTTCACTTTGTTCCTTAGTTCTTTAATGCAAGATTAAAATAGAGTGGAATACATTCATACCCCTACCATGTCCATAGATAGTAAGTAATATTTAAATCATGGCATGAATCTATATCATGCCTCTTAAATTTGAGGGATATTATAATGTGAATGAATCTACATCATACATCAATTGTGATAAATGTAAAATTTATAACTAAATATAGATGCAAATTCATGAATTTTGTTTAAAACTTGTGCATGAACCTATATCATGCACCCAAAATTATATGAATTTGTATTCTTATTATAATTATGTGAGTGGATATGCATGGAATGTGCCTCATAATATATACCAATAATTTAATTTTGAACTATTATGAAACCTTTAAAACTGTATTTTATACTCAAAACCATTTTTCAACTTCAAGAGGCTTATCACATGTATGAAAATCCTAGTGCAATGCCCTCCTTTTAAATGGAGGAATTTGTATCCTTGAATGTCACTCATCTTAAAAGAAACATTAACTATATCATGTTTAATAATATTTAATCATTGATTAATGTAGCATAAGTGAAAAGTATGTCAACAAAGTAAGATATGTACCATTCTAATTATGTAACATATGAGGTAAGGCCTATATAAATTTATCAATGAAGATCATAGTAGTAGATTATAACATAATAATAATATTCATTAGTTAGTACATGATATGGATCATATCACTTATTAAATTAACAAGATCAACAAGAAAATAAATACAATAATCACAATTCATGCAATAAGGCTAAGGGGCATGTTCAAATGTCTCATAAGTAAATATTGCTCACAAAAAGGTAGGCACCACATGAAATGACATGAATAATGTCCCAAAAAAGTGACATGATTAAATTTATCATAATATAATGGTCCAATGGATGCAAGAAATGGAAATGTTTGAATGAAAATAAATATCTCATATATATGCTCAATCAATTGCACATAAGTACTAAGGGTCATACACAATAAATGAGTAAAGTCTAATATACTATGTACAAGTAATACATCAATGAAAAATATAACTAGAAATATAGTCAACATAATGTAGATGTAGTGTGATCATATCCTATAAAATATCATATCCATATACACAATATAAGATATAGATTTTAGCAAGACATTTGTAAAAATGTGAAGCTTGGCATTATAGGATACATAGAATTGTAACACCTATAAATAATGTAACCTTTGGATAATATGCCCTTAATTTATCACAAGTACTAGGCAGAGACAAGTTTAACATCTTAGTCCATGTTAAAGTGATAGGTCATACATATCACTCATGAATACTAGTGAAATACATATGTGATAGAAAAACATTATGTTATTTACCGATCATGAGATAAATAACATATGATATTGACGTAAAATAAATTTATAATCATGTTTATGTCCTAATTTATAATTTTTTAAATATTTTGAATGTGTGTGAGTGTGTATTAGAACTAGAACAAAATAAATTAGTCATGAAACAATGGGTTTGAAAGTAGAAGGGGGAGGGATCTGAAAAATATGAAACATGTGTCAATGTGAAGTATGCAATGTAAATTATGGCATAAACATGTATTATAAATATACCCTGATAAGTGTAAATGTAATTTAAATCATGTGGGAAAAGAATAGATATATAGAGGAAGGATTATACATCCTCATTTCATTAGATGTACACTTGACAATGTATAAAATGTGCATGTATGAGAAATATTGCACATGAAAAGAAAGTTTTTACATGACTAAGTATTGTTGTATATATTTAAACTAAGTGAAATATCTAAAAAATGTATATATTAAGTCTTTATGTCTATAGTTTATGAATTTTCTATGAGAAAAGGTACAAGACAATATTTACCAACTTGGGAGAATATTGGCAATTGGTTATGTCCCTTACTAGTCAATATCATCATTGCCAAAGAAATGTAATTTGATCAGTTCAAAATCCACAAGAAAGAAGATAAATTATAAAATATAGCAGTATGGATCATTGTGTCAAACTATTCAGATCTAGAAAGTAAAAAAGAGAGTCAAGGGATAGAATAATTAATCAGATCAATCACATGTGCAAGAGTAGAAGAATAACATGATCAAATAATCAAGAAGCTATGAAAAATTATAATTATATTTTTTTAATTATTTAAATGTTTTTTATTTTTTTAGGATATTTAAAATTTACAAAGTTCCAATGATCTCATCAATGGTATATCCACATCTATGCTATGTGGCATTGTAAGTATCATTCCAAACTTCTACATAATCATATCATCATTGTTATAAATAAATTATTTTTTATTTTTTATTAAAATTTTGATATGACACTGTGATCATGTTTTGCATATGTATATAAAAAACAAACTAATCCATATTTTGATATTGAATTTTTTTATTTCTTTTTCTTTGATATATGTGTTGTATCATGTGCCTCTATTGTGATTTTAGTAGTTATATTTTCTTGAATATTTCGTAAAGAGACATTTTATTTTTTATGCTCCTACTCTAAATATGTGCCATAATTTGAAGTGGAAATGACCTTGGCTTTGTGATCAAATTTAATGTAACCTTTATTTGTATCAATTAGTGCCTTGATTGATTTTAACCATGATCTTCCAAGCACAACATTATGTGCACTTATAGTAGGAATAATATGAAATGTAAGATGACATTATTTTGAAGAAAACATTAATGTTAAATTGATTGATCCCATATATTTTGTATATATAGTATTCTTATCTATGTGTTGAAGGTGATATCCAAAGGATCCACTAAATAATGTAGTACAAAAATGTCTTTCCTAGTAGTGCATAACCTTGACATTGGTACATTGCTTAAAATCTATGCGAATAGTGATAGTGAAATATTCTTGATATGATGAGGGTATTATAATTGCATCCTTTGAAACCACACTTTTAAAACTATATTTTGTATGTATATCTTTATGTTTAACCTCTTTTTTTAGGAACCCTTTATTAAAAATACTTTCTTTCCAGACATGAGCTTATTTTCACAACTTTAATTTTAACAATTGCTCTTTTGTAACTTCTCATGGTATAGCTTAAGCAACCTTTCTTGTTCTAATTTTTATTTTTGAAATTGTTCCTTCGCATTTTTTAATTTTAATAACTTGTCATTTTCTAATTATTCCTTTTGTAACATTTGTTTTTAAAACGGTTCCTTTTGTAATTGTTCTTTTTGTATTTTTTTTACTTTTTCATTTTGTTCTTTTTGTGAACTCTCTCTTTCATCTTGTTCATTTTGTAACCTTTATTTTTCATTTTTTCCCCTTATGTAGTCTTATTTGTTCTAATTTATCCCCTATGAATCTTTTCTTGATCTAAATTTTCCATTTATAACCTTTCATGTTTTTAATTTTCCATTTGTTATATTTAAAATTATTATTTATAAGATGCAATCATATTTTGATTAAGTTTATTGATTGATTTATTTGTTATAGGATCACCACTACCAATGACACTTTGTATTTTGTTATTCAAATATGATAATCTTTATATATGATGTTCATGCATTTTATGATATGCATAATAATATTTTGATTTCCTTAGAGGATGCATAAAAGGTAATACGACCAACTTGTTTTGAAGAATTTGTCTTACAATCTCACTTGAAATTTTATTATCTTTTTGTATATGTTTTGAATCATTATTTGTAGATGATGTTTTTTTTAAAATCTATAGTTGATATGATATGTTTTGAGGCATAATATAGCTAGATGGAGATGCATACATATGAATAACACTCACATGATTTGGACTCTTTGTGTTTGTGATATTATCTTCCAATGGTGTGATCCTAGAGCTAAAATCTATATTTTATTTTTTAAACTCGTCTATTACCTTTCACATAGTAACTATTTCATCTTGAAGGTCTTCACAAGTATAAGCCTTAGGTACTTTTGATTGAATATCAATACAAACTTCATCAAGTGGATGCGTATGAGGTAGAGGAGGTTGAGAAAGGAAATATTGGTTACCTTAATTTTTCAATATAGGGTGGGTCACCTTACCTTTTGGGATAGTGAAAACATGGACCTAGTAAGAGGGAAAGTAATTATCACAATATTGAGGAGGGTCGGTAGAAGTTACTTGGGATTCATTAAACATAGAAGATACATATTGTGAGTGATTTTGAAACCTTGATTTTATTGTAAATTAATGATATAAAATTTATTTCATAATTATAGAAGATATTGAATATTTGTAGTTGAAACCATGCAATTAGAACAATAATTATTTGAATTAGATAATACACCAATAATAACCCATATAACCATTACATTAGGTGCATAATAAATAACCAAACACAAAAATATATATGCTGTATATTTTTAAATATAAGAGATGTTGTTCCATTAAAATCAATGATATACAAAACCATTATATATTAATTTTAAAAGAGGAACACCACTTGTCACTTAGGCCAAATTGACTAAAACTAGTAAATTGTAAATTTTGTAAAATCCATACAATATTTTGGCAAACAAAAATATTTTTATATCGACTCAATACAATTAGTAAAAACCTTGAAACATTTTTAAAATGGAGTCAATATGAATCAAATATGATGCAAATAAGTGCGAGGATAAGTCACAAGCCTAGGAAACGAATGCTTACTAATAGAAATAAGGGTGAAACCCTAGGGCAAAAAATAAAACTTATAATTTACATGGAGGATAAGGAGAAATAAAATATTATATTTTAAACCATAATCCCAAGAATAAGGTTTGAAACCTAAAGGAAACCTGGGGATTGACAATGTTCAAATAACATACGTGTTCATCAATATGTTTTATTAGAATTTGAAATTAATGTAGTGATTAACCCTAATTTAGATAAATTGAATAGAATGATAAAAAATGATGTAAATCAACTTTCAACAAGAAAAATTAAATAAAATTACTAAAATTGACAAATCACAACTAAATAAAAGAAGACTAACTATTAATAATAAGAAATAAATAGCTGTTTAATGTCTATATGTTGACTATGTAAAATTGAATAGTGACTATAAACGATTAATAAATAACTAATTTTATAAGTGGTATACAAACTGTAACTGAGGCTACTCAAAGACAAGATCATCCAAACTAGGATATGATCTTATAACACTATTCCCCTATGCTGGTTGATTCTATCCTCTATTAAAAATTAGGGATATCATGGCATGATCATTTATAATAGCTTAAATCATGCTAGTGTGTGAAAATTTGACCTTCAGATGTGTAAAAAATACTTGTAATTAGATTCTTCAAAGTTGAAACCCTAAGAGGACTTAAAATAACTAAAAACATACAAATAGAAAAAGGGGAGTGTAATGGGTTGAGCTAACTCTAATCATCCCCATGATGACTGATCATTGACTACATATTCAATATTCTGAAGAGGGGAATCAATCTCAATCAATTATCCCACACAAATTACTTTGTGTAATTATGCTCCTTCAACTACATGTATGATTCTAGCAATGGCTTGAATACATGATAATTTTTTGCTTTAGCTTGGACAAAATAGGATTTTGAATTAGGTAAGGACCACTTCAAATGATTATAATTATAATTGGGAAGAACAGGAAAACTTTGATTAGTGTGCAATAGTATAAACATGCTTCTGTATTTAAAATACCAGGTAATAGATTACGTGACTTAGATGTGACTTTATATTGCCAATCCAAAAGAGTAAAAGATCAAGATACCTATCTAAAAAATACATACCAACCTATAAATTACATTCTAAGTTTGAAAAGTGATTTTTATAATAGTTAAGTACATGATTCACCTATAAGGAATACAATTGACTACCACTATTTTCCTCTATTGGTTGACCTTGTCTTATAGGGAAACATGTGAAATTTTGGTCTTGGGATGTGTGTACATATGATTATAGGTATTTTTAGTAATTTATAACATTTTTTATAAGTGTAATATATAAATTTATAAAGGAATATGTCTATATAGATACTTAGGATAGATTGAAGTGGTGAAATAAGTCTAGATTAAGTGCTAAAGTCAACTAAAGTGAACGTGGAGAAAAAATGACATTATCAAGTATTCATGACCAAATTTTAATGACTAAAATAAATCAGCGAGAGTAAAATTTACATCTAAAAAATAGGAAAGAGGAAAAAACCCTTTTAAACAGACCCACATCCAATCCATAGCTAAATATAATAACTTTCAGCTTATCTTGAATTACTAGAAAATGTCAAATTTGGTCTTGAAAACATGCCAGATAAGTTAAAAAGGTCATTTACCTCCCCATTGGTTAATTTTACCATTTAAAATTCTCCATATATACACATAATGTGATTTACATAGCTTTTAAAATGAGTTCACATTGCTAGATTTAGGTGAAATGAAATTCAAAATTGGCTTTCTTTGGCACATTGAATGCATTGGGAATGCATAAAATGCACTAAAAACTTTCAAATATTAAATAGTATAGAAATATATTTAATGTAACTTATTCATATATATATTTTTAAACAACTTGAATCTAAACAAAAATAGAACCATATATGAAACAATGTTAGATGTTTATTGTAGATCCACCTATGATACCATATTAAATTTAACATAACTATGATTCCATATTGTAATAATTGGATGAGGGCCCAAGAAAAATCCAAAATAATGCATCCATCGACATAAAAAATCTCATAAGAGAGAAAAAGATTCAAAAATTAAAAGACATTTTAGTGACTAAATAGAATAAACAATGTATATTTGTAACCAATAATGGTTACACTAGAACAATACTCTCTAAGATACTACATTTCCACTAGCTCAAGAGATGACTCTAAGCTCCATGCTTTCCACAAAGGACCAAACGTTACTTATATAATAAAATTAAAATGTGAGAGGGATATTATTATTAATGGAGTAGAAGGCATGATCATTTCCCAAGTTATACATAACCCTTCTCACATATGTCAAGATAACAACCAACACTAAATATGCATTAAGTAATTATTTGTATATATTGAATCACACCTTGGTATCAAAACTACCTAAGGTGGAATTTACAATAAGTGTGAACATGACACACACCAACACCCCCTTTAATATTATCTTAGGTGATGTGGTAAGAGAATAATTCTCAAGCTCATTATTATGGGTCTTAAAAAATAGCCCCAATGAGGTACCCTTGTACATTGATAAAGGAAAAAAGAGCAATAAATCAAGTTATTTTAAATTATTGTTGGATATGATGAATTCTAAAAAGGAATTAGTCAAAAGTAGTTTCCATGAATTTGGCAATGTAAAAGATAGTACTTGTTTCATTTGTCCATAATGCATGGGTAAAGTACACCAAAGAGGGTTGACTCATAAATTGTTTTTAATTTTTATACCACCAAAAAATGTTGGCTCAGGTGCAATGTTATGAGTTTTGATACTACCAAAGATGGATTAGAGACTATAGTTTAAATTTTAATACCACAAAAGATGGATCAAAATATATATTATAATTTAAATACCACTATTGCATTCACATACTATATATGGAAAAACACAAGGTGCATAGGATAATCCAACAACGATGAAACATTAGAATTACATAACATCCCTATAATGATAACTAAGTTATGAAGGAAAAATAACTCAATCTCTATAAAAGTGTCAGTTTGGTAGGTATGTAGAAAATCACAATAGAAATCCTCTAGTGAGAGTTCATAAAAATTCACATGAAGTAATTACAAAATGATATGAAAATGGAGTGTGACAAAATAGATGCATGCATGAAGGTAGATAAGGGAGTGCTACAAAGCTCACACATACATGATGGTATACAAGGGAGTACGATAAAGAACACACAAAAGTTTAAAATAGTAAACCCACCCAAATAAAATTATAAATCAGCAAGAGTAAAATTTACATCTAAAAAATAAGAAAGAGAAAAAAAATGCCCTCTAAGCATACTTGGATCTAATCCTTAATGAAATATAATAGCTAATGACTTCTCTTGGATTGCTAAAAAGTTCAAAATTTGGTCCAAAAAACATGCCAAACGAGCTAAAAAGGGATTTTCCCTTCCCATTGGGTCATTTTTACCCTTACAAATTCTCGAGATCTTAACAAAATGTGATTTACATGGTTTGGAAAATGAGTTCATAGTGTTATATTTAGGTGAAATGAAATTCAAAACTAACTTTCTCTAGCATGTTGAATGTATTGGAATGTCTAATATGCACCAAAAACACTCACAAATGAAATAAGAAAGAAATATATACAATATAACTCCTCCATATGTAGATTTTTAAACAACATGAATCTAACTGAAGAAAGAACTAGATCTGAAACAATGCAAGATGAATATTTTGGATCCAGGTCTAATACCATATTAAATTTAAGATATATGTGATTCCATATTATAAAAATAGTAGGGGCAAAGGAAACTCCATAATAACACGTCCATCCACACAACAGTCCTTAGAAGAGATAAATAGATCCACCAATAAAAATACATCATAGTAACTAAATAGAATATATGATGTATATGTGCAACCAATAGTGTTTGTACCATAAAACGTCTCTTTAAAAGAATACATCTCCACTAGCTCAAGAGACGACTTTAATTTCCATTCTTTCCATAAATAACCAAAGGTTCCATTTATAGGACAAAAAAAAGGTGAATGGGAGATTATTATTGGTGAAGTGAAAGGTGGGATCATTCCCCAAGTTGTACCTAACCCTTCTCACACATGTGAGAATAGCTATCAACATTAAATATGCCTTAAACAAATTTTTGCACATATTAAATCACACATTAGTAAAAACATTTCCTAATGTAGGCTTCATAATAAGTGTGAACACGCCATACACCAACAAATAAGAGCCAATATATATCTCATGCACATGATTACAATCCCTAGCCAATGTGAGATATGGCTCCATTTTATTTCCTTATGAAATCATGTACAACTACATGATCATTCGTTTAATCTTTCTTTTGATACAAGATGCAACTAAAAACTTTTAACTTATTTGGAGACTCCTTAAGAGATGAAATATATAAATTTAGTCTATGCCTAGACTTCAATCCTATTGGTACTTGTAATTGAAATGCATATATATATATATATATATATATATATATATATATATATATATATATATATATACCTCATCAATTTGAATTAGGAATCTATTGGTGTGCAAGTTGAATAAGAAAAGGTGCACATACAAACAATCATGGGTCCAAACATCAAGAAGGGTAGAAGGGCCCACAATATAGAAAGGGACACAATTTACAAGTCACCCATTGCATCCATGACACAATTGGCAAACTTCTAATTTCATCCTAGTGTAACAAAGGCATACGACAAAAATAAGAACACACAAGGCATTTTAACATAGACAAAACAAAGAGGAGAGAGAATATTAAAGAAAGATAATAAAATGTGACCACATAGAAAAGAAAGGAGAGGTGAAAAACACATGAAAAAAAATATTTATATGCAAATAACAACACTAAAAACATTTCAATAATAAACTTTTTACCCAAATTAGGTGTCTTTGCCTATAAAATAAGCACACAAGAAAATAAAATTACATGATACATCTATTGCTTAATGCTAAAAAGCACAATGTAGAGATAAATGTGAACATTAATAAACTCTAACATGTTGCTCTACACTGAACTCGACTGAACAATAAATTCTAATAAAATCTTTTGCAAAGCAAAAAAAACAAGGAATTCCACCCAAATTATTTACAAAGCAAAATCAAACTAGAAAAAGAGAAAGCAATTCAACTCAAATCATGTATAGAGAAAAAGAAAAGCATGTAATTCCAATCAAATTATTTATAAAGTAAAACAGAGTTATAAAAGGAGAAATAAACACAACAAAAATTGAGTAAAAACCTAAAGAAACACAATGTCACTTGCTATTTTAACGTTTAAACTCGGTGCTATTAAATACCAAAACTCGTGAAATGTATTCAACTCGAAGGACCTTAAACTCAGTGCTATTAAATACCAAAACTCATAAAATCCTATTCAATTCGAAGGACCCTGAACAAGAGAGAATAATTGCACAATCAAGTTGCTATTTAATGGCACAAGATTAGCAAAGTTTCATTCCACAAAAGAAGCAATGGTGACTAACAATGGTGGATGCAACATTGCATCTCTCTCTCACACACAATTCAAAATTAATGCTACAATTTCAAAGGGGCTGTGGTTGGAAATCATAAATAAGAACTATTGGTGTTGGGCATGTAACTAGTTAGAATTGAAGAAGCCCATTGAAACTAATTTCGAAGTTGTAATAAACAATCGATCAAATCTGAATATAAATAAATCACTAAAACAAAACTTAAAACAAACGAACGAACAACAAACAACATCCATTCAAAACAAGAGTTAGAAATAACTGTTCGAAGCAGAAATAATACAATAAAGCAGGGCAATAACAAGGAAGTTGTAAGATCTATAATATAATCTATATATTTTGGATAAGTAGTATTTGTACTTTGGTCAAATCAGACGGCATGGAACATATTTTCTCTTCAGACTTTTGACCGTTTTTAGTAAACATGCAGAAAAAACGACGGCATAGACCGCTTCAACATATGACCAACGAATACCATAAATGGCTCCGCTATCATTTAGCTTGTGCCAATGTTTTTCTTTATCTCA
Organism: Torreya grandis; assembly: GCA_037957365.1. Lineage (NCBI taxonomy): Eukaryota > Viridiplantae > Streptophyta > Pinopsida > Cupressales > Taxaceae > Torreya > Torreya grandis. The sequence continues at coordinate 2,860,846 of JARHVA010001888.1, forward strand.
GATGGGCCAATTGGTTTCCTGCGCCCGGTTGCCCCGCGACAATGAAATGAAGGGAAGAACTCTGAGGATGATAGAGTTTAACCCACACTTGAACGATTATTTGCAGAGATTGCGGGAAAATATGCGATTGAAGGAAATTAAGGATGATGATAAGAAGAGGAGAATAGGGATTTGTGATACTCCTGAGTTGAGAATGGCTTACCTCAATCACCTTCTCTGCAAAAGCAAAAACAGGTCGTGGAAACCCAGGTTGCGTACAATTCATGAGAGTTGTTTCTGTATCTGAGCCATTTCTTTTTGTATTTACGGCTTTCTTCCTACTGACAAAAATAAGATCGATTCCTTGATTTCAGCAGCTCAATTATCTTGATAAAGGGAATGAAAACCGAAATATTGAAGAGATCTGAACATGAAGACGGAAAGAATTTAGACCGAGCATAACAGAAGAGATGACGTCCGACCAAAACTCTCAACTAGCTGTTTATTAATTAATAAAGATACAATTCATAACAATAAAGATCGATATGGGAAAATAAAATTAGCAACGACACTTTGGATAGAAGGCTAACGATTTATTGGTTTGAGTTGAGCAAAAAAAAAATAAAACAGGGGTTGTTTTTTTGGTATTAAAAATTGTTTATGGTTGAATTTATATATAAATTTATAATGTAACTTCAATATGATAATAAATGATATCTAAGAATTAATTATGATTAGTTATGGTGAAAATATTATTCGCTGGGGTGAACATTATATTATCACTATTTTGGTAAGGATTAACAAAATGTTTGTAATGTGGTTGAGATCTTAGAAGGTATCAAGTTTGGAGGATCAAAAAAATCTGGCGAACCAATATGGTCTCGTCATGGCATGATTTGAAGAGGTTCAATAGTGACTAGGTGAAAAGTAGTGTGTGTGTGTGTGAGATCCAACTTTGACCTATGAAAATAAAAAGAAGAAATAATGACAAGTGCAAGAGAAGAAAGAACTACATCAATAGAACTAATACCATGAAAGGAGTGTTGTAAAGAATAATGATATTTAAGTATTTCCACATTTGTAGCTTGAACAGTTAAGAAGGGGTCATATAATGAATAGCCATCATTGTAATCAAGAGTATGAAGATCAATACTGCAACTATCGATGATATTATCAGTTGAATAAACACGATGAATGGATTGTTTAGTCTTAGTTAGAGTAACATGAATCTCATCAATTGGTTTTTATTAAGAGCAAGGTCATAAAGAAGGAGGTAATTGAGAAATTATATTTGAAGGGAGATTTGAAGTTTTGATCTTCAAATTGATCTCATATGGTTCATCATTGTCTGAATCTAATAGGTTAGGCAGTGTATTGCCCACAAGCTAGGGGTGGCCATTATAGCCTCTAGTAGAGTTGACAAGGTAGTTAAATCATTGAGATTCATGAAAAGGAATGCTAGGTGAAGAATCAAGGGTGGGGATTTTAAAAACACCACATTCCTATTATTGTTCAAAATTTTAAGGGTTCATGTCTCCTTGAATCTTGTAGATAGCACCATATGAGGAAATTAAACACATTGCCAAGCTAATGAGGCTATATATCTCATGTGGTGTGTCCAAGTTCAATTGCATGATATTTTACATGATAAGGGAAAGTTGAAGATCATGGCTTTAGTTTGAATAGTGACATGAGGAACTGTGATAGGAATCCAAACACATCGTAGAGGAGGCATTTGTCTTCGATCATAGCCTTGACATGCACTTTGGGTAGATTTATGGTTGCATTCAGAGTACCCAAGTGTTTTTATAAAATCAAGGGAGGCAACACAAGTGCCAGAGCCTTCATAAATCAAAGTTGTTTGACTTATATATCACCAATTTGTACAGTGATAAATAATAAAGGATCATCCATTTCAATCAATATTTTATAAAGAATCATTGAAGTGATAGGAAACTTGAGTGAGAGGAAAGTGTCTATGGTTTCATCAACATGTATAGACATTTAGTCACATTGTTGAAGAATACTAGCTTTAGACCCCATCAATGTGGCTTCGTGATCCATAGGTGGAGCTAAGGGATGTTAATTTCAAATAAAAGTTGCATTAAATGATTATGATGAAAAGGAGAAGTCCTCATGAGTTCAAAAAAAGAAATTTGAGATAGAGACTAAAAAAATATGTTATATGACCTCATTCATCATATATGATTAGAGTTGTAAAAGATAGAGGTGCACAATATCGAAGTAAGGCTATTGAATGAAGGGTGGTAATGCATTTAAATTACTGTTCAGAAGAGGGAGTTAATTGAGACTTAGCCTATGTGGTTGTGCCTAGTGTATCCAATTGAGTTGAATTGGGTAATGTTTTAGATGTCAATGTTCGGGGATGTGTGGTTATGTAGAAGATTTTGTAGGAGGTGTAAAGGTTGAAAAATTAAGTGCATTTGGATTTTTGGGTAGGCTGGAGTAAGGCTCGAGTGAATAATACTATAGCTTGCATCTATGGAGAGTGATTAAGTATCCAAATGTGGTGTTTGAGTAGAAATATTTGGGATAGTGGATGAAGGAGTAGGTTGTGTTGTTATATTTATGGGGATCATTGTTGGATGCCCAAGTTATGTAAAATGATATGGGTAAGAATCTTGGATGGTACAAGAATTTAAGAAGTTGTTATATTTAGAATTTGGGTAAGGGTCGTTTTAAGATACTACTCTCTTCATATTATTCATGTTAACAACATTCTCATCATTAGAATTGATGAAAGTTTCAATAATGCTAGTAGTGAGAGGTTGAGTAATACTTGGTTGATGATTAGTGTTGTCACAATTCCTTCTTAGGACCTGGGTGATAGCATGCCAAATATTACACCTAGTGGAAACCTTCTTTATGCTACCATTTCACTAGGAAGAAGACACCCCTGCAGTCACTTGACGCACGTAGTAGAGTGGCCAAATTAGGTTGGGGTTAGTTGGCAATGATGTTATCCAAGGAAAAATATTCAAAGTGGTCTAGGCTACTCTACTCCCCCTCGTACCTTGATTATGTGCATTCTTGTTACCCCCACTATACACCCAGACCTATGTTATTAACGCATATAAACTTATTATACCCTTGCTTTCAAGCAGATATTCAAAATTAATGAAACAAAAACATCATGATGGAAAGACATGCACAATTGTATTAATTACCAACACCAAATAAAACATCTTATAGATTATGATACATGGAATACCTCTCAACATTGTTATCCACTAATGATAGTTGTAACATTTAGAGAAGACACTAAGCAACCAACCACTATTCATCAACCATCAATCATCACCCTATTTTTCTTAGGCCTAATCATTTATAGCTACAAGGATCAAGAGGGATATTGATGTCAACCCTATTTGAAATTCAAATGTTCCCTCTTCTTTCTCTGTCTTATCTCTCACCATTAATCACTACATTGAGCTTGTTACCTTCCTTTCCACCACTACAATTTATTTATTTATACAATTTTTCAATTGCCAACCTCTTTATGGCCTTTACCATGTTTGCGGGGTAGTTAGGACTTAATCTACTTGGATATCTTGTTCTGTTTGGTCATCCAATGGGTTGAGAGATTTTAGTGGCAAACGACAACCATTCGTTTGGCCTCTCCTTCCTTGTTAATGTTTATCTTTTTATATGGAAAACCCAATCTCTAGGGTCAATATTTACCACACACTAACCTAGTTTGTTGTCTCGACCAATCAATTCATTCCTCTGGGTGTTCATTCTTTAGGAAGGGGAGCGTAAAGCTAAAGAATGCCATAACACAACTCTTTATGGAATTCTTCCCAATGGCATATGATAGACTAGATATTCTCCCACATTGTGGCCAATGCTTATCCCTTGAAGTGATGTGATTTCAATGGGGAGTGTCTCAAATTGTTGCTTGAGTTATTCAAGTTTTTCCATTCCTTCCTTGAGAGTTTACTCTAAAAGGCTCTCTTTGCCCAAAGTTCTTCCTTTTAGTTTCAAGAAATGTAGCTCAAAATCCCTTTTTGGAGGTGCCTATTTCTTGGGTTAATGCTATTACCTCTCTCAGCAAGGTGGATCTTTCCTCCTTATTTTTATTTATATAAACTAAGGTAGTTAGGGCCATCTAATCATCTTCTTGGGAGGATAGACACAACTGGATAAATATGGCTTGCTCAGATAAAATTTTAAACAAGTGTTTTGCATTGGATCCACATGCGACAAGGATTTTGATAGTATACATTCATTATTTAAATACTTCAATGAATTTGAGAGGAAACTATTCTAGCCTATCCTAAGGCATTGCCCATTGTTTCTCACTATCAATGAGCACATCAATCAAAATTTCTAAATTTATTATTGGGTCAGTGTGTGTAACATAAATTACATCCATGAAACTAGGTCAATCTTTGAAAGTCTTGTCACTTATCTTTATGGATCTAAATTTTACTTCTTGGAGTTGATATTCATCCCCTTCATGTTATACTCATTCCTTGTTCAGTATATGTTCTATCTTAGCTTGACTCTTTATGGACTATTTGAGGGCCTACTCAACAAGTATGCATATTCTTTCTTCCTCTTTGATGGTGGTTGCCAACTAATTTACAATATATTTATATTGTTGAAAGGTAATTGTGATTATCAAATTCTATCAGGTTACCTCAGTAACTAGTTTCAAGAGAGCATTCCTAGCATATGATCCGATGTAAGTCATAGGGTTTATGTTAAACATCACTAGTGTAGAATGGTAGTTTATGGAAAGTGTAACCTTAGCTTGGTTGGTAACCTCATGAATAGGTTCCTCCCTATATAATTCTAGGGAAAAGGACAACTACATCCAAGTTATCTGAGATACCTAGTCTACTACCAAGGCATCCTAGAGATATATGTGTTCATCATGTGTTCCAATATGATATTATTATCAAATATTTTTATTACATTCGCCCTAAGAATATTTTGTATTATGTTGTGTGTGGTTGTCTTATATGAGTATGGGCTCATCCTCCTCTTTCCAATACTACCCTCAACTATTTGATTTCCTCTTCTTGTGGCTACCCATCATAAAATTTCTTAGGGATATCCTCCTCCCTTGGGTGATCAACCACATCTTATGGAGATTCCCTTGGTATTTATTCTTGAATGGGTGGTGTCCTTTCTGGGAAACTTTACATCTAGGATTCGCACCCATCATGGTCTTCCTATTTTTTCCTATGTTCTTTCTATATCTAGCTAGATGGTCCTTCTATCCTATCTCCTTATACTATCCCTTTTCCTTTGTCCTCTTAAGCTGGTGGGGATGACACCTTTTCTTCTTGTTTAGACATTTTCCATCATTTTATTCCTATTTAGGGTGATCATGGTATCACTTACTGCCTAGTCCTCTTCCTAGTTAGAGGCACTTCCTCTGAAGATGGATCCTCCTCTTTAGGCAAGTGGATCATTATTTCCAACTCCTTCCTCTTCTACCTCTAAGATTTTTATCACTTAAATAAATACTCCATGGTCTCTACTATTTCTTGGTTTTGTATGGGTTTTCATCCCTCACTTCTCTACAACTCCTTATTCTTAGGGGTAGTTGTATTCATGTCTTCCCTTCCATACCTTCATCTGATTCTCTCATCCTTCTCTCCTTCTCTCATTGTTTCTAGTGTGGCTGAGGGTGGTCATGTCCTTCTTCTCTTTCCATCTTCCTCATTCCTCACTTGATCACTCAATTTAATCTATTTTGTTGCAAGGATAGAGGGTCTCTTTGGTGTTTCATTCCTTACATCAACACACTATTTTAAAATCTTAAAAAAGTAGTGTAACTTTTTTATGGATTTGGATGATCTAGTGGATAACACATTCTCACCTTTACACTTTGCTTATTTCATAGCCATCTTCCCTTATTTCACATATATGACATGCATGGTATGGATGTCTATGTTGATCTAATAGGCATCTATCCTTACCCTCTCCATGTCATTGATGTTGTTGATTACATCCAAAAAGTACTACGTAGTGAATCCATAGGGTAATTTGAGATAAGAGCACATATTTCCATCATTCATCTAGACATATGGTAGGGAAAATGGTTTCATTATTATAAATTAGGCTTGGATTTTCACCATCTCTGGTAGTATCCTTGTGGTGCACCAATCTTCTTCGAAATCTTATCTCAAGCACGTATTCCATTTCACAAGACTTTTTTTATACTTCAAGTTAATTATTCTAGGGAAAGTGAAATCTTAATATTTGACTATAAGGGACTAGTGGTGGTTAGGGAAATTCCATCCTTCTCCTCCATTTCTTACTTTGGGTACTTTGATATCATCAAATAAAATTACCATGAGAATATATCCAAATGTGAACTTGCCTTCCCCCATGGACCTTTCCAGCTTCTTCTATAATCTAATTTGACACATACTTAGCTATGTCAAACTAAACTCCTTTTTTCCATTTCATGTGTTATATACATGTAGTTATGGATAATTTAATCACATCATATTATTGGGGTTAAATTTTCACTAACTAATTGGGTCTCCACTTTGATGGTTTTGTTGCTTATGTTGGGGACATGGAAAGCATATCCTTTTTTCTATAATTGAATAGTTGTGTTGTTGGTTCAATGTTTGCCTAATTTCCCAATGCTTGATTTATGTTGGTGATAGTTTGTACTAGTCATGGCTTTATAAATATGTGCTACCATGATTTTCATCCTTATTCATATAAAATATAATCTATCTTAATGAATATGGGTAATAAGGAACCTTACCATTTCTTACACCTTGTCAAATAATGGAATCTCCCAAAATTGATACGTGTCAATTACCTCCATCTACCTGTTAATTCGATCATCATAGATGGGGTTGTAGACACCAAAATAGTGTCAACCCCCCCTTGGTCCCTTTCTAACTTCAACATGCCTAACCTATACTTTATTAATTTAAAATACTTATTTTAAATTAATCATCCCCTTTAGACACCTCACCTTGGATACCTTGCCCTTAGACCATTTATCACCCTATGACTAAGTCCTCCAAATCATAATTACCTAAGACCTATTCCAACTCTCTCACTAACTCTCACACATATTAAACTTGCCTTTTGACCGTTCACCAACGGCAACTGAACTTGGCAGATGGAGGAATGGGCAAAAGGCTAAAAATAGCCTTTTTACCCATTCTCTAGCCACCGACGTCAATCAACCATCGACCGACGCTGGTGGGATCATCGACGTCGATTACTTAAAACTAAATTCTAACCTCAGTTCGGGCCCGAATGCGAATTCTCTTGCTCCTCGAATCTTTGCATATCAAAGGGAGGCTTTGGGACGAGGCATCAACATTCTATCATCACTCTCCAGGCTACAAAAACTCTATAGAATTCACTCCAAACATTGGATTAGAAGGTTGTACGAAGTCTCCTACATCAGCCGCATTAGGGACAAACATCCTGACACTCTTGGTTCTTAATCCAAATAGAGATAAATATTCTTCTATTTCATTTTAGTATTTTAGAAGGCATTGGTAATTAGTTTCCATGGAATATTCTTGAGTACTATTGATAGAAAACTCGACTTTCTTCCCACAGAGGCTGAAAAGCCTTCCTCTCATTCTTATTCTCTTTCCACCCCTGTCCTCTACCTTGGCCCTTTCCCAAACCATATTCACTATCTTGTAATCCTGCACAAACTATTAAACTCCCACAGACCTCCTAGACTCCTCTGTCGACCAAAGACATCAACCGAAAACCTGTCCAAGGCCCATTGCCCCTACCGACATCGGTAATATAACTGACATCGGCATATTTACCAGCCAACACTGGCAGTACTACCGATGTCGACAACTATGACAAACTAATTTTAGAGAACAGGTATGCGTTATCTTTATTTCTCTTTCTTAGTCTTTCACCATTTCTTTTATACAACACTCTTTTTGTCAAATAGTGGACTGTCATCCCCCAAAGAAGTTTCTACGCTTCTGGGATCAAGCATATTGCTTGGCAGTCCACCATATATCTCTCTAACACTCTCTTTGTTTGAGTTTCATTCTTTCTATAGGTGTCGTCCTCCATAGCCAAAGAGGAGCTCCTACAACGTCTGGATACGATGCACAACTTAATCTGGGTAACGTAAAAACCCCTAACCCTTAACTTTAGTTTCTTCTTTCTTTTGAATGTAAAATCAAAAAAAAAATGTAGAGAAACATTCTGGCACGCCGGATGGGACACTGGAGTTTTCCTTGGGTTCATTTCTTCAAAAAGCAAACTTTCATATAGGTGCATTAGGAAATTTTTTCTCTCCTTGCATCCTTCTTCTATCTCTTTATTTAAAAAAGAAACCATAAGCACAAGTTAAAAAGAACATCATTCTTTTTCTTCTTGTACCCTATTTCCTTACATCTTAGAGTAGTGAAAATTCATACTCTTAACCTTTTCTCCACTTGTTTTCATCTGAACAAAACATTTCAATTTGGGTTAAAAACACTATTGCATTTCATTCCTTCTTGAATGCATATTTAGCCCTCTCACTTAGTAATTAAAACACATTATGAATAAATCATAGTGCACATATGTTACACAAACTGACCACATTCACAAAATCAAACATCTAAACATACTTGAGACAAGGCCCGTCTAGGATTTCATCACCTAGCGGATACCTTACCCTTCCTGGCGATCCTACTTGGATTTCACCACCAAGGGGAGGACCCACTCTATTCTCTGGCAGAGTATAAACTATAGGCAAAGTATATATTGGCTAAGCGGCCTAGCTCGGCTCTGGGTTTGTGAAGTGAAGGGAGCAAGCCCCTAGCACCAGGCCATGTATGAAACCTAACATAAATTTTGAGCACCAAAACATAACCCAAAACCAACCATAGACTTCCTCTTTAGGACCCGTTCTAAAATCCCAATTCCCAAACATACTCTTCTAAGGCATAAGCCACCACAACTCTAAAATTTATTCTTAGGAATTTAATGTTTAGAAGTTGCTTGCCATCATCTATTTTTTTGACTGTATCTGATTTTTTGAGCTAGTGAGGTTGCATTCTGAGATCCAAAAACAACTCAAAATATCTCTTTTTTTTCAAAAATATCAGTTTTCTATGTTTCTAGAAATACACAAACACCAACATCAGCTTTTCCATCGACGTCGGCAACTCATCTCACCGACATCAATTATACCACCGACCTCGGCAACTCTACATAACTGATATCGGTTATTTAATCGACGTCGGTCACTGTCAAAAATATTTCTTTCAAAACAGAAAGTTCAAAACCTGACTTTTTGGCTGTCAAACACACATTCTAGAACTTTGAGACTGGAATATACAGTTTTTAGAACCTGAACAAATTTTGCCTTGAATGGTTTTGACACATAGTCAAGCTAAAACTCTTGTTGACCATGCAAGGCAACAACCACTTCCAGCTTCACCTTTCATAACAAGTCCTCTAATGGAGTATCCTTCAGACACTGAGCATACTCCAACCTTGAACCAACCACCTATTGTTCCCGTAGGGGATCAAGAATTCGAGAGATTCTTTGACCACAATGTCAAGGCTCTCCAACACTATCTTGCAAGAATCCAAACACGAGACCCTTCAGGTAATCCTTTTTTTGGGATGCCGACTTCCTTGGTTGAAGCGGCAATGACATCAATAGCCTCCACTACCCAACCCATAATGACTCAAGCTATTACCTTGACCATTAACCCAACCATCGCCAACGTTCAAGAGTTGGCCTCCCCTTCCATTTCTGGATCTACCTCCATTGGGGTTTCCGTACCCCCTCAACCACAAACAATTCAAACAAGTTCAACACCTTTTCAAAACTTGCTAGTTTCTATCCCACCCACTCTTGCACCCATAAATACAAGAGTAACTACCTATCCTCTAACTAGTGTTGCCACCATCCAACCTACTTTGGCACAACCTAGTCAATTTGTGCCCCCCAACTCCATGGCACAAGTCCCCTTGACCTCAATATCAGTCCCTATGATGAATTACCAATATGTTGCGCTTATACAAACACAACCTAGCACGTCATATGCCCCTCCCAACGTCTTCCAGGTACCCTATAATCTAGGGGGTGCCCCTCTTGCCAATCCATCAACTGATCTAATCAAGATACTGATGGATAAGATGTCCAACCTTGAGACATCTATTTCAGGTTCAAAGAATGTTCTTTCATATGAACAAATTTGTAATGAACCTATCCGTCCTTCGGTTCCTATTCGACCATATCCTAGCCAATGGGAACTATCAAAATTTACTCATTTTTAGAGTAAAGAGGACCCACAACAACATTTATGAGCGTTTAGACATGCTTGATACCTTATAGCACATGATGATGCATTGTTACTTCGTACATTCCCCATGTCACTTTCTGGTGCTGCCCTTGATTGGTATAGTTCTATTACTAGTCATTCTCTTTTTACCTTCACTCAACTAGCTCAACTATTTCTTGACCACTTTTCAATCAACATCACTAAAAAGGTCTCCATCACAGACCTATATTCTATTAGACAATTCGACGATGAATCAATAGCTGATTTTGTTGCTCGATGGAGAAGTTTAATCAACCAACTCTCCTTTTATTTACCTCAACCTGAGCTCATTGAGCTCTTTTCACAAGCATGTGCCAAGCACATCTCATCTACTTTTCAGGTCCAAACATTCCATATATATTTGACGAAGCTTTCACCATGGCTAGGAAGCTTGAACTCTGTGCTGTCGAAGAAAACAAAGTCAAACTGCATAGTAAAAATACTAATGCAAAATCAAATGACCCTTCATCCAAATCTTCTTCTTCCAATTCCAAATCCAAGGGATTGGCAAATGCTGTGGTACTTAGATCATTTTCTTCTACCATAACTAACCAATCCGAACCCTCTACATCACAAAGCATTACACGACAATTCCAACAACAATACATACAACATCAATATACTCTAATAAGAGAATCATACGCTTCCATGTTGGATAAACTAGTAAAGTAGGGAGTCCTTAACCTTCCTCAAATTTGACCACCACCTCAATTTGATCCCTCACGAGCCATCCCAGCATGGTATAGGGAGAATGACTTCTGTAATTATCATCGTGTCAAAGGTCATGACATAGACAATTGCAAAACGCTCAAGAACGTTATTCAAGATATGTTAGATAAGGGGGATCTTGTCTTGGATAACCCAAACACGCCGCCTAACGAAAACATAGACATCTTTAGACAACCATCTCCTTAGCCAAAACAACGTATAGACCATGGCTGATGACTCCCACGAGCGTAATATACGCACGGTCGACATGGTTTCTCCATTTATTCCTAACCAACCTCTCCCACAGTCTGAAGAGGTTAGTCAACCTATTGGTCCACCACAAGTAGAAGAGCCTTCTTCTCCTATTTGTCTATCATAGGTAAAAGAGCCTTCTTCTCCTGTTTGTCCACCATAGGTAGAAGAGCCTTCTTCTCCTATTTCTCCTCCACATGTGGAAGAACCTTCTTCTCCTATTAGTCCTCCATCCTTCCCCCTTGTACGCATATAAGAGTCTACTTTGAACTCTCTTATATTGGAGGATTCCTTGACAATACCAATGCCACTAGCCCCACCCTCATCCTTCCTCTTACCTATGGAGGATCATACTTTTCCTGCTCTTTGACCACAAGTAGAAGGCATGATCATCGCTGCCCTCTATCCTCTTAAGAAGCCACATTCTCTAATTCCTTCTCCACTAAGAGAAGAACTTGTATCTTCACCTACTTTGATCGAACACATTTCCAGTCTCACAACCACCCACATCTTCTAAAAGACCAATCACAAAGCCTCGTGTAACATCCTCCAAACCATTCTCTTGATTGGCTGAAAACTTAGGATTTCTCCATTTGAGGAACTTAGAACATGAGGCATTATGGGAGCGACTTAAAGCTCCTTATCTTATGCATCCTACTTCATCTCGTACTTTCAACCCTTTTGCGGCAAATCATCCTAAACTCGCTGACAAAGATCAGGCTTCTACTTCTAATAACTCAAAAGCTCAACCATCCACATCTGAACCTAAACACTCACAAGCAACCACCATATCGAAATAAGTTAAATCTCTTGGTGTTCGCCCCGTACCTAACCTCACTTACCCACAAGTGAAGGTAGACTTGAACCTCACCCCCCATACTATTGGTCATCACGCTATATTGAAGAAGGCCACTAAACCATGTCAGAGAACTCCTCCCCCACCATCACCATTGCCTTCTATTTTGGGCCCACATCCTTCTACCTTAATAGGAGTACTCACTACTCTAACACCTAACAAAAACAAATTACCTCCATTACTATCTTTACCCATCAAAAACATACTTCCTCTGAAAAACTTAGCACCTCTCACCAACAAATCCCCATCTACACAAGTGTCCACACCACCAAACAAAAAGATGGTACAGAAAACTCCCTCAACAACTCCTACAAAATAGAAGTTGTCAACCTCTACTACAACAACAAGCATAGACCCATTAGCAGGATCCTATGCTTTGTTGTTACGCTGATTGTTACAATTCTCTAGCATCACTCTCCCACCTATTAAACCATTTCAACCTCTCGCATCAAAACCATCATGGTTCGATGACACTCAAATTTGCCTATATCATCGCACACCTGAAATGACACTAAAAATTGTTGTGCCCTTAAGGTTGTCATTCGCCAATACATGGAAAAAGACACCCTTCTTGTTGAAGATTCTTTCAACAAACCTTCGACACCTTCCCATACCTCTCAAACCTCCTCACCTTCATCAAAATCCCATCATCAGACTATGGTCCCTTTACCTCCTTCCTCCCCTTTATTTGAGATTAACACCATTAATGTGGCCACCAGGTCACAAACATAAAAAGATAAAGGAAAAGAGAAGGTTTCTATTCCTTGGACATACCCATTTGTCAAACCTTCTCAACCACCGAAACCTAAGATTTCAATCTTGGGCACATCCCATCCAACATCTTCAGAGGTAATTCGTGATTCCATGGTGAAACAACTTCACCAAACCCCTATGAAGATGTCCTTATATGACCTAATACAAATCTCTCCACAACATCACCAAGCTTTAATCAAAGCTTTACAAACCTTAGAGGTCCAACCTGAAGACCCCCAACCACTAGCTGCCTTAGTCCAATCATTACCTACTATTGCCTCCATTACCTTTAGTGATTCTAAAATTCCTACTTCTAATTTGGAAGATCAGGATGTTGCCCTTTTTATCACAGCTTATGTTGATCAAACTCGCATTAAGTGGGTTATGATTGATGGGGGTGCTAATATCAATATCATTTCCACCCATGCATATGACCAACTAGCCCTCCCAAAGAATTGCGTGTCAAAAATCGACGTAATTCTTCATTCTTTTAATGATTCCACCACCACTACCGTTGGCACTATGGTCTTGCATATTCGTGTCAGCCCATGAATAGTCCCAGAACTCTTCTACATCATTGAGGGGGAGTTCCAATACAACATGCTATTGGGATGACCTTGGATATGTGCCATGGCCTGCATCCCTTCCACGTTACATCATTGCATCGAATTTGAACACGAGGGACATGTTCATGTCATTCTTGCTGACCCTTCCCCCTTAAAAACATGCAACACGACTTATCAACCCAATGATGTTCTCATTCCTTCGAAAACATCCATTCAAACATTGCCTCCACCCATAGAAGCCTCAACAAGTTTGAAAACATTGGTTACACCTACGCCTTCTCCTCAAGTGACCACAAAAGATCCTATGGAAGATACCTTCTAGCGGCTTTCACTTGGGGAGTATCGTTTGCTTACCCTGGACATGTTCCAAACTCCTCAAGAATATGGAAAACTTCATCATCACCCTAACTATGACCATCACATCGAAATGGTCATCCCATATGGTCCTCCTAATCTTCAAACTAATCTCATCTATGGAGGGCTAGACCGAGCTCCTACTGATGGGAACCCTCTTTCATCACCCCAACTATTCACTTCCCATTTCTCCTTTCTTGGCAACCCTAGTTTTTCCCACACCTATCTTTATAGGTGTGCATGGACAAGGTTCCCACCAACCTGTTGAGCCTCCAAACGATGAGGCAATAAAAAATGCCAAGAAACGACATGGCCTGGGTTTTGAAGAACCTACAGAAACCTCTAAAAATCCTTGCCATGAAATTATCATAGAACAATCTCCTCCAACCTTGCCTATTCACCCATCCTCACCTATGGAGTTGATGGTCTCCATCCCTCCTAGTTTTTTTTCCATAAACACCATTCTCTTAGAACCCCTAACCTATCAACTAGGTGGGGTATCAAGGTCCCTTCCTCTCGTTTATCTAGACATGATAGACGATGAATCTTCTACCATCAACACCATCCAATGCGTGGATGATGATGCCATACTCACCTACATGGGTGCTGATAACTCCTTCATTCAATGATCACTTCCTTTAGAAACATAAGTTATGTTAAATGAATCAACCATTGACATTAATCTCCCATCTTTTGATGTTCCTCACATTTTAAATATTGGTCAGTCTTTAGATGCTCAAGAACAAATTGACTTTACCAAATTCCTTATAGATAATAGCAAAGCATTTGCTTGGTCCTATAATGATATCCTTGGTATCGACCTTAACATTGTCATTCATAACATCGTCACAAACTTAGAGGCTAAGCCTGCCAGGCAAAAGCTTCACAAAATGCATCCTTGTGTTGCACTCCTTGTCAAAGAGGAGCTTCAACGTCTTCTCTCCGTTTCATTTATCCAACCCATTGATTATTCGTAATGGGTTTCAAACATCATCCCTGTCATAAAAGCAACTGGGGGAATCCGAATTTGTACCGATTATCAGGATCTCAACCTAACTTGCCCAAAAGATGACTTTCCTTTACCTAACATTGACCAACTTGTTGATCTTACGGCTGGTCATGAGATGCTATCACTCATGGATGGGTTTTCAGGATATAATCAAATCTTGATTGCACTAAAAGATCAACATAAAACAACCTTTATCATCCCATGGGGGACATTTTGCTATAGGGTCATGCCTTTTGGTATTAAAAATGTAGGCACCACATATCAATGCACCATGACCTATATTTTTCATGATCTCCTCCACAAAATCATGGAGGATTATGTGGATGACCTACTTGGGAAATCCAAACTCCGTTGTGACCATTTAACTATTCTCAAAATCATATTCACTCGCCTCCTCCAATACAACGTTCGACTAAAATTCAAGAAATGTGTCTTTGGGGTTCTCTCAGGGAAGCTTTTAGGCTTCATCATTTCTCTTTGTGGCATTGAGATTGATCCCACTAAGATTTGAGCTATTCTCGAGATGCTGCCACCAACCAATATAAAACAACTTTGCAGCCTGCAAGGGAAACTTCAATCTATTCGTCGCTTTATCTCACAGCTATTTGACCGATGTCAACCCTTCCATCACCTCCTCAAGAAGGACGTCTCCTTTAATTGGGATAAGGATTGCCAAGAGGCTTTTGAGGCTCTTAAATGTTATCTTGTCTCTCCACCAGTCTTTATTCCACCTAAAGAAGATCAACCCTTCTATCTTTACATTTTAGCAATGAATCATTCTTTAGGTGCCATGATCGCGCATCGAGATGAACAACATCGAGAGCAGGTGGTTTATTATATAAGTTGAACACTCATTGACTACAAAACTTGGTATAATCATACTGAAAAACTTTGCTTGGCATTAGTCTTTGCCACCTCCAAACTTCATCATTATCTCCTCAATCACAAAACTTACATCATCACTCATACCTACCCTCTTAAATACATGCATTCCAAGCCATACCAAAACCAACGTATGGCTCGTTGGCTCATGCTTCTTGCTGAGTTCGATTTGGAATTCATCCAACAAAAATCTATAAAAGGGCAAACAATTGCTGACTAACTAGCGGATGCCCCTCTACCTGACAACTAACCTTCTCATTGTGAATTCCTTGATGAATCTATTGCCACACTTTCCACTGATGACATATTCTATCAAATGAAAATGTTCTTTGATGGATCCAAATGTCAACTCAATGGAGGTGCGGGGGTCATTCTCATTCCTCACAAGGGTGAGCCCATGCCTCTCTCTTTTAAACTTGACTTTGAATGTACCAATAATATGGCTGAATATGAAGCCTTAATTTTGGGACTTCAAACTACCATTTCCTTAGGCATCAAGACAATCAACATCTTTGGCCACTCACAACTAGTCGTTAATCAGATTAATGGTTCATACCTTTGCAAAAATGAAGTTTTGCAATGGTATAAACACTGTGTTGACACATTACTAGAGTCTTTCGACCATTATCTCTTGCAAATTGTTCCTCGCTCTATGAATAAGTTTGCTGACACTATGGCCTCTCTCGCCTCACACATACCATCTTCATCATCTTCTTCAAGAATTTATGTCATGGTACATCATTTGGCATTGCCTTCATATATTTCCACTGACATCAACTTTGTTGGCAATATCGACTCTAGTCCACACAATGTTTGGTATAAACAACTTGTTGACTACTTAACTTTTTCTATCATTCCTCCTGATCTCTCTAGCAATGCACGATGGGATTTTATCAAGAGTAATGCTTGATATACTATGCTAGGGGGTCTTCTCTACAAAAGAGGTTTTGATGGCCTCCTTCTTCGATGTCTAACCTCCATTGAAACATCTCATGCCATTAAACAAGTTCATGATGGGATTTGTGGAGGACACTTCAGTGGTAACTTGGTTGCAAAATGCATCCTTTTCCTGAGCTATTATTGGCCCACTCTTCACCAAGACTGTAGTGACTATGTTCGCTGTTGTATCAAATGCTAGAAACATGCTAACTTACTTCACGTCCCTAGCCATGATTTACAAGTTACTAAGGATTTTTGGCCCTTTTCACAATGGGGCTTAGATCTAATCGGCGAGATTAACCCTCATTCATCTCTGACATCAATCTATTATCACCGTGACTGAATACTTCACTAAATGGGTGGAAGCTATTCCCCTCATCTCCACTAAAGCTGACAAAATTGTCAACTTCATCAACCACCACATCATCTATCGTTTTGGTGTACCTCACAAAATCATCACCAATAATGGCAAATCTTTTAAAAACAAAACCATCCAAAAACTTTGCGACTCTTTTGGCATCAAACTTAGCTTCTCCTTGCCTTATTACCCACAAGCCAATGGACAGGCAGAGGCTTCTAACAAAATCTTAACCAAAATTCTAATGAAAGTGGTCAATGACACTGGATGGGATTGGCACATTCACATTCCCTTCACTTTGTGGGCCTACCGCACTAGCATTCGAACCCCTACAGGTGCTACACCTTTCTCTTTAGTGTATGGAACTGAGGCCGTCTTGCCTCTTGAAGTACAAATACCTTCTCTATGCATCTCTTTACATGACATACTTTCTAACGATGACTTTCGTCAAGATCGATTAGCTCAACTTGAGTTACTTGACGAACGTCGTCTTGCCACTCTTAACCATCTTCATATGTACTAAAATCACATCAAACGTGCCTATAACAAAGATCTGAGAGAGTGAGATTTCAAAATCGGAGATCTCATCCTTAAAGAAAACCAACATGTGACCAATATGGAAAAAAGTAAACGAGACAAGTTTGCTCCTAATTTACTCAGACCTTATATCATAACGCACAAGTATGGATTAGGGACTTATCATCTGTCTTGTCTTGAAGGCCGACCAAAACCTAAGCCCCTTAATGCCTTGCATCTACGACCATTATAATGTTAATCAAGTACTCATTCACTTGATGTTTAACTTAAGCTCGTCCCTTGAGCAACCCCTATCATCCTCATTCCTATTCCCT
The DNA here is from genome assembly GCA_037957365.1 of Torreya grandis. NCBI lineage: Eukaryota > Viridiplantae > Streptophyta > Pinopsida > Cupressales > Taxaceae > Torreya > Torreya grandis. The sequence continues at coordinate 2,878,663 of JARHVA010001888.1, forward strand.
TCAACCCCTTTTTTTTGCATAAACATTAGCTAACCCTTTTTTAAAAAGCATTTATGCTTTGTCATAATAAAAAGGAAACCCCCAAACCTCTATAGGCTCGTCCATGAATAAAATTCAATTAAAAAACAAAACATAAAATTGGGATGCTTGACAAAGGTCATAAACTATAAATGTAGCCTGTTCCCTCAAAGGATAGCTGCATCACTGCTGTAATAAATAGACTACTCCCTTGAAGGACAGCTATTCAATAAACTCCAAGCATACAAAGTAAACTATAGACCATTCCCTCGAAGGATGGCTATGTCTAAATTTTGCTACAAATAGCACCCTTAGAAGCTTCCTGCATAAATCAACTTCACATGACCACAAAACAAAACAACATCTCCAAATAGACTCCCCGCATTGATCAATCTACAAGCTATTAAAGTCATGGACTTGCCTATAGTAGTTCTTAGGGTCACCTATAAAAGGGGCAAAGTTATCCTTGTTAAAAAGGGTTACGCTATCCTCACATCTCATATAATCAAACCTATTACCCCAACATACCCAAGGGATTTTGAGCTCACTTAACATCAAGTGATTTGAATACTTCTCTAACACAAAAAATGGTCAATGACGTAATGCATGAATGGGGATTTTGTTTGCAACAACCCTATCTATGCTACCATTATGGTCCTTGTTAATGAAAGAGCAAAACACCTTTCACTTCTTACATACCTTTGTCACATCCAACCAAATCATTTTCTAAACCAAACCAAACCAAAACATTTTCTAACCATTAACATAACCTCATGATTTATTTAATGCAAATATCAATTTGTGTTATATAAATTATCATAGCCCATTCACATTAGTTTCTATGGAAAACAATACACATGGAAACTAACAACCAAACACAATTTATGTCAAGCATATATCATTACCAATACAAAAAGTGCTAAAGCATAAATAAACTCATTTCATTTTTAGCATACATCCATCACCAATATGGAAAATTGCTAGGGATGAAAAACCACATAACCTATGTTACAGAATACACCATCACATAATATGGAAAAGGATGTAACATCCTCATACACTCATCATTTCAAGCATGTACCATCAGACATATGGGAAGTGCTAAACCATTAACATGACCAAACCAATTATCAACCTCTTTGACTCTTCTTCCCTTTTGGGAGAACTACATTGGCCTGAGGCCCTTCAAATAGGGGCTATGTAGGTAGCACTCAGTTGACATGGGGTCTTCTGAGGTTAGCTCGGCCATTCCTTCATCCGTCCATCTAATGGACCAACTATCTAAACCAACCCAAAATCATGACCAAACAATCAACCCTGACACTGAATGAGTTACCTAAACTTCTCATGGGGCACATTGGAGATCACATACATCTCCCTGACCACAACACACACCACTTGAGATGACTTATATCTCAGCCTGACTCGACCAATGATCTTGAAGATCGCGACTATCTCCTCAGACCACAACCACTTTCGAGACAACTTTGCCTTGGTTGTTTTGATTGCAGATATGCTACCTCACGAATAATTAGCAAATTGTACACAACCCACACTATGACCCTCACACCTATTGATAGATCGCGCTCAAGTTGATCCCCAATATTTGTGACATTTTTCATGTTTTCTAGGAGCACATCCTGAGCCTAGGATACATGGAACATGATGACCAATTGGAGCTACAGCTTGGATCAAATAACCCATTCAGCTACGACTAAAAGCTAGGGCCCAATTACTTCAATTTTATCACTCCTCGACCTTGCCTATGACAATTTGACCTACCTATCATGTGAAGTGGTATACACACAATCTCAACTATTGCAGTGTTTACACACCAACTTCACCATACCCATCCACTGCCTATCAAATCGGCACCCAATATCAGGTCACCTTCCCTCGACTCCTGCTTTGAGGGGGAATACCTCATCCCATACTTGGGGCAACCTACACCTTATCCTATACCTGGGGCAACTTACTCCTATTTTGTCTTGTAGTTCGTCAGAACAACCAACAAGATAAAAAGGGGCAAATGTAGATGCCAAAATTGTGTCGACTCCCCTTGGTCCCTTGCACACTTTTTTAATTTAAAATAAATTACTTATTTTAAATTAATGACATCACCCTAGACACCTCACCTTGGATACCTCAGCCTTAGACCATTTATCACCCTATGATTAAGTCCTCCAAATCATAATTACCTAAGACCTATTCCAACTCTCTCACTAACTCTCGCACCTATTAAACCCACCTTTTGATCATTCACCAATGACAACTAAACTTGGTAGATGGAGGAATGGGCAAAAGGCTAAAAATAGCCTTTTTACCCATTCTCTAGCCACTGACATCGGTCAACCATCGACCGACGTTGGTGGGATCACCGATGTTGGTTACTTAAAACTAAATTCTAACCTCAACAGGGGCCTGAATGCGAATTATTTTGCTCCTTGACTCTTTGCATATCAAAGGGAGGCTTTGGGATGAGGCATCAAAATTCTATCATCACTCTCCAGGCTACAAAAACTCTACAGAATTCACTCCAAACATTGGATTAGAAGGTTGTATGAAGTCTCCTACATCAGCCGCATCAAGGACAAGCATCTTGACACTCTTGGTTCTTCATCCAAATAGAGCTAAGTACTCTTCTATTTCAATTCAGTATTTTATAAGGCATTGGTAATTAGTTTCCATGGAATATTCTTGAGTACTATTGAAGACAACCTGACTTTCTTCTTGGAGAGGCTGAAAAGCCTTCCTCTCATTCTTATTCTCTTTCCACCCATGTCCTCTACCTTGGCCCTTTCCCAGACCATATTCACTATCCTGCAATCTTGCACAAACTATTAAACGCCCATAGACCTCCCAGACTCCTCTATTGACCAAAGACATCAACCAGAAACCCATCCAAGGCCCATTGCCCCTACCAACATTGATAATATAACTGACATCGGCATATTTATTGGCTGACACCGATATTACTACCAATGTCGGTGACTGTGACAAACTGATTGCAGAGAACATGTACACATTATCTTTATTTCTCTTTCTTAATCTTTCACCATTTCTTTTATACAACACTCTTTTTGTCAAACAATGGATTGTCATCCCCCAAGGAAGTTTCTACACTTCTAGGATCGAGCATATTTCTTGGTAGTCCACCATATATCTCTCTAACACTCTCTTTGTTTGAGTTTCCTTCTTTCTACAGGTGTCATCCTCCATAGCCAAAGAGGAGCTCCTACAACGTCTAGATATGGTGCACAACTTAATCCGGATAACGTACAAACCCCTGACCCTTAACTTTAGTTTCTTCTTTCTTCTGAATGTAAAAGCAAAAAAAAAATGTAGAGAAATAAGGGTTCCTATCATCATTTATTATTCTTGTGTCCACTAGGTAATCCTTATGTAACTTAACATCATGGTGTGTGCACTAGTGGTTAACATGTTCTATCTTCCATGCATCCACCTTGGACTCCCATTCTTCCCCTCTTTATACATTGTCTAGTTACTACATTTTTAAGTAAACCATCATCCTTGGTTGTGATGAAGTTTTTATTTCAACTCATCCCCTAGTTAATTCTCCTTCTATCCATCTCCTTTTACTTATACTAGCTTTTACTTCTTATGTTGTTGAGGGTTCTTTAGACTTTGTTAAATGGTTGTTAGTTCTTGTATCTTTGATAATTGGGGTTCCAAATCAAGTTTTTGGAATGTGGTTCCTCTTATTTATTGATTTTATCTTGTCTCATTCCTAATTACAACCTTTTCTAGATTTATATTATATCACTACTTCTTAGATTTCTTAGCCAACCCTAAGCTTACAGTCTTTTCACCCTTGCCTAATCTATATGTTTTATCTAAATTTTTCTTGTATGATGGTTGTTCTCATTATTTTACTTATTTATTATTCTTGATATTTTTTATGAGGTTCTTTTGTAATACATGCCACTGTTAGATTTCACCAAGATCTCTACATAACAAGCATATAGTAATTTCAGATTCCTGTAGAGACAGAATGAGAGATCCAAAAACAAGAAAATTACATAAAAGAATTGTTTGCATTAACCAACATAGAATAAGAAGAAAGTACATATAGGGTGAAATTACGTCACCAAAAAGGTAAAACCCTAATTCACAATTAGAACCCACTTAAAGGTAAATGACCCCTAATGACTTAATTAACTAACCTAAGCTAAAAAGATGTGTAGGTAAAACCACTAGGTGGAAAAATGCCTACACTAACACCCCTTGAAGCATAGCTTAGGTGGGTATAAGAATTGGGTCCGAGCAATGAGGCCTGATGAGGTACCCAAGCAGAATGAAACTCCCATAAACTAGGGTAAAGGAGAAAATCCGTACGAATAAAACTCCTCCCCAAAAGAGAGAAAAGAAGAGAAGAGAGCTAAAAATCCCCACTAAGTTCTAAAATTGATTATAGCTACTTGGTGTCTCCCAGAGAAATGCTCAAAAGTGACTGTCAATCTAAAATAGATGCAGTGAAGAGTGATTCACCTTGAAATAATGAGTTTATCTACTAAGTGCTTGATGGATCTTCAACCAAGGTGTCATTCCTATGAAAGGAATGATTCTCATACTATGAGGTAGATGGGCCAACTGATCTATGCCAAAATGGTGCACTAAAAGTAGAGGCAAAGAAAGTCTATAGAATCCTCTATAACTATGGAATAGACTACTCGATGTCTAATGTATCATCGATTAGTAGACCATTTCCCTATAATTTAGGACGTATACTAGAGGTAGGTAAATCAAGAACTAACTCTTAAATATCTAGAAGGTGACAAGGAGATGGTGGAGGTGTGTCCACTCACTATTGTAGTCATCTACAGAAGAAGAGTTGTCAATATCAAAAAAAATGCTCAGGCTTAGAAGTGTCAAGAGGTATAGGTGAGTCTGAAGAGGAATTTGAAGAATCTAAAAGAGAGTCAAAAGGAAAGTGTGAGAAGCTGTATAGTCAACTCTTATGATCGACCATTCTCATAGCTAAAATAGTATCACTATGTAACTCCTTGATGTACACTAAATCTAGAGTAAATTTGAATTTCATGCCCAGACTAGGTGAGTGATCCGGTAAACTAACAAGAGATTAGTTGAGATTAAGGGCACACTTAAAACATTATTAGATGTTCCACCACTCATTTCAAAAGACCCTCTCTCGAGAACCTTTTTAGAAGCGTTATCACCTAGTTGTATAGAGGACATGTCACATGGTTCTAAGGAACTAAACTCAATCTGTGAAGAGACCATGTGATGTGAAGCACCAGAGTCAATGACCCATGTAGGAGGAGTTGGAGGCATAATTGAAATTAAGGCTTTGCCCTTTTGTTTTCCCTTGTTATTCCTTTTTGCCTTTTCTTTGCTAGAGTCATTTGCCTTAGTGGATTCATGGGTTGATGAAGATGGTTTGACAAAATCTAGAACACCTATGTTGCTTTGAATAAGAAGGCTAGTAAGCTGGTCAATTTGTTTCTTCAAACATTTACTCTCATCATGCTTATCTAAAAAATGACCACATTTGATCTAATCTTTCTTAAGCTTATGACTGGAAGAAAAGGTCACATTGTTTGATTTGGAGGTGGAAATATTTTCACCCTTCTCATCATTTTTGTTGCTCTACTTTCTCTCTCTACTATTATAAGCCTTATCTTTCTTAGCAATCAGTGCATGAGATTTAGATGACTTCATTATGCCAATTGGTATCAACTTATCTTGCTCTCAAATTAGGTCGGCAATAAAGGTATCTAAATAAGGCATCTTTCATGCGATGTCAAGAGCACTCTTAGTGGCATGGAAAGTGGACATAAATACAAAATATTCAAGACCTAGTTTAGAGAGTATTGACAAAATAAGTTATTTATCTTTCTTATAAATTCCACATGCTTTCAACTACAATCTCAAAAGTATGAACTTGGTGAAGAAGTCTTGAAGAGTGTCAAAGTCATTTGAGCTCAATCTAATGAGCTCCTTTTCTAACTCATGTCTTCTCATCACATCTTGCACCCCAAAAAGCTTGGTGAGTTGGGCCCACACCTCAATAGGTGTTTTGGTAGATTCGATGTGAAAGAGTAGATTTGGGGAGATGAAAAGACACAATAGTCCATGGACTTTGTCACAATGGTTAAACCATTTGATTTTCTCTCTATCATCATTAGGTTCAGTCTCAATGCCCATTATAATTTTATGGTAACCTTTGGATTGAAAGATTATATCTATTCTAGGTTTCCATTCATGATAATTAAATGGTGTAAGTAGACTAATAAAGAGTAAATCCATTTTGCAAAAGTAAATATTGTTACAATAAGTAAATAAAAATGAAGAAAAAGAAATAATGCATAACACAACATATTACCCCCTTATAATTACCATTAGTGACCCCCCTAGGTGTTTCAAATACAAGCACACTCGTATAGACATCAGATTCAACTAAAAATGCATCTTAATTAGTAGGTGTGAAAGTAAAAATAATTAGAGGGACATTAATTTAAATTGATAATGTACCCAAGAGAGAGTACAATAGGTATGAAGTGAGATTTAAGCCATTACACCATGAAAAAACCACCAATGTGTAGAGCTTAAAAAACTATTCATTTTCAAAAAACACAACACCCAAAATAGAGCTAAGAATTGAAAGTTATGACACTTACAAGTTCTTACTTATACACATTCCCAAGTCCTTTTCAAAAATGTTTTTTTTCTATCCTTTTTTCATCCAAAAGCCCAAAAATGGTAAAAACTTCAATATATTTTTTCTTTACCTTTCACTTGAAATGTGATGCCCTCTTGAATGTCATGTGGGGTTCTAGAGATTGCTTACTCAGACTTGTGGGAATAAACACCAAAAATACAAAAATGGAAAAAAATTTAATATATATTTTCTTTACCTTTCACCTAAAATTTGATTCCCTCCTGAACGTCAGGCGAGGTTCTAGAGCTTGCTTACTCAAACTTTTGGGGAAGACTTACTAATTTTGGCTTTTAGACAACTTCTACTCGGGTTTTTGAGCAACTTTAACTTAGGAACTTAGAGAAGTAAGTCTCCTTATAAACACCAAAAAAGTCTAGTAGTCAGGCTTTCAAGCACCTACTACTTCAGGCTTTTGAACAACTATAACTTGGGAACTCAAGGAAGTAAGACTCCTTCAAAAAACCAAATCTCCAAACAAGTTGTCAGGTTTTAAAAGTCCAATTACTGACTATCAATTACTTCTAAGTTGTTGGGGTTGTGAAGTTTGATTGCTTAAGTCACAAAATTTGTGGGTTTTGTAGGCTCTTTTACTTGTCTATACAAACATCTATCAATAATAAGAAAACTTAATTTTTGGAAAATCTGTGAACTTTCTCAAAAATCTAAGAGAGACCCATTTGAGATATCGAAAAAACCATAAGGAATATACAACTAGATTTTTTATCTTAGGTTATTTGACATGAGTTTCAAGGTAGAGAATAATCACACATTTAAGGTCAAAAAAGTAGCCATGAAAGAACAAAACCAGCTATGGTGAATGTAAGAGGATCATGCCAAAGGAAACAATGCATGAGGCTATTATAAAAGCTCTAATACTATGTTAGAGTTTGCCAAGATCTTTGAATAATGAGCATGCAGTAATGTCATATTCCTATAGAGGTAGAATGAAAGCTCCAAAATAAGAAAATTACACAAAATGATTGCATTAGCCAACTTAGAAAAATAAGAAAGTACATATAGGGTGGAATTAGGTCACCAAAAAGGTAAAAACCTAATTCAAAATTAGAACCCACTTAATAATAAATGACCCCTAATGACTTAATTAACTAACCTAAGTAAATGTTGACCAATTTTTGACCCTGGAGGTCAAAATTAGGCATCCCTATATGAAAATTTAAATTTTAGATATTTTAGGGGTGAATATCATGTCATAGTGTGATCTCAGGTTTATTTAATCTAATATAAATGTTATTATCTTTGATCAATTTGTTGTCTAGGTCATTTTACTTTATTTGAGTCATGATAATAGGTCTGAGTAGAGTTTAAAGAACATTTTCAAAGTGCCAGATCTTGCATGTGTAGTAGTTGCAGAGGAAGTTGATCATGTGGGTTTGTTCATCTTGGTTCAAAGTTCCTATGTACTACGTCTGAGGCCCTTCAAAAAAATAGAAACAAAGTTGTTCATGTTCACAAACTTGCTTCAAAAAAAAATTGGACTTAGTCATTTGAGCTTGACCATCCACTTTGGGTTTTACTATTAGGTAAAATTCCTTCGAAGGAGGTATTCCACATAAAACCCATAGAAAAAGTGAAAGTGTTCTTTCCTTCAGAGGTTTTGTTTTCAATTTTTTAATTGAAGTACAGGAATTGTCTGGGATATTTTGTTTGAAATAATTTCCCCAAAAAATATCTTTTCAATTCAAAGGGGTCATTTAAAATTTTTCTAAAAGGCACTCCAATTTTTTCGAAGGGCACCTCCATCTTTCTAGAAAGGTCATTTTCAAATTTTCCAAAGGGCACTTCAAGTTTTATGAAGGGGTCACTTCAAATTTTTTGAGAGGATGTTTTTAGAAAGCCAAAAGGTACTTTTAAAAAAATTTAAAGGGTATTTTCATAGGGAGGTGGACCAAATAAAAATTCTGAAAGGTGCAACCCAATCTTTCTAAAGGGTATTTTTCAAGTAGGGTGCCCTATTCAAAATTATGAAGGAATTAATGTAGAAAAAGGGGCTAAAGGATTTGTTTCAGGAAAAATCCTGAAGGAGAAGACTTGATGCAAAGAGCCAAATGAATTATCTCAAGACAAAATTCTAAAATAAATGCATGAAGGATTTTATTCAAGAAAAGAACTTGAAGTAATTTTATTAGGAAAATTGTCAAAATTAAAAAATCTTGAAGGAATTCAGGAAAAGTGGCTAAGACAAATCTTCCTAAAAGACACCTCTAAAGCCAAGTGCCCCAAATAGTTTTCTGAAGGATATCTTGAAAGCAAAAGTGTCACATGCATTGATTCAAAGGGAAATTTACATGATTTGAAAGGCACTTTCCATAGTTAAAGAACACTTGACAAAAGTTCAAAATAAACTTAAGTCTAAGGGAATGTTTTGAATGAATAAGGAAGGTGATGGCTCTGCAAATGTTAATTTCAAACTACAAAAAATAGGTGTTGGAGTCAAAAAGACTTGGTGGGAACCTGAGAGAAAATATAGAGGTAATAAATGGCAATATCTCAAGCATTTAGTGAAAGCAAAACAAGTGAATAATAGATAGGTCGACGGTTAAGGTCATTGTTAAAAGTTGATCAAACCAAAGATCTCCCATGAAATTGATGATCATAGGTGTGGATGGTTAGCAGTTAGAAAGGGTATTCTATAATTGTCATGATGAATCTCATGTTCATTGAGCAGTGTTATGTGTTATTTTTCCAATTTTAAGTTTCAAATGATCTTAGATGATTTATGATGGAGGCAATTACCTATGCAAATTTTGAAGGTTTTGTGCCACTTTTTGCCATTCTTATGACTAGTTGCAAATGAGTAGACTTCTAACATGATATGACTCATCTCACCTTTCTTCCACATGTAATTGTAACTAATTTTTACTTGGTGACACATGTCCAAGTGACTCTTGGACTTTCCTTCTCTCTATCTTCCCATTTCTTCTATAAATTATGGCCTTTTGGCCATTGTATAGATCTCTTCACTTGGGTATGGATAAGCCCTACCAAAATTCTATCTTAAATCAATAAATATATCTATTTTTTACCTCAATCAAGAATTATCTAAGTGTATGTGATGGTTATTATCTTGTGCAAGTGTATCTTAGTTTACCTTCACATGTCAATTTTCCTAGTACCTTGTGAGTTCAAAGACTTCTCTTTGCAAGTCAGTAAGAAGTGTAAAATAGAGTTGTAGGTGTAGTGAATATCTAATTCAATAGCGTGTCTTAGAATGCCTACTGTCTAAATTTTCCTATCATAAACCAATTTCAAGACACCATGTTGAAACATTGATGCAAGAAGAAGGTTGTTATTGGATGGCGTGTATGTTAGGCTTCTTTTGGTTCAAAGTACATGTCAAGAGTATGAGTAGAATAATTATTTTGGTGCATCACCTACAGTAGAATAGGTTTATTTTCAGTAGTTCTACCCCTTTTCATCCTTACCAAGTTGTTAGTAGTAGGAATATGATCCTAATGATGCATCAAGGGGAGCCAACCCCTAATCTAGAGATCTACCCCTAATAGGGATACCCACAGCCCTAGGGTGGTTCCATTGTGTCACTTGAATGAGGAGAATATTATCTCATGTCCTCATTGGGTGAATGTAAGAGATAATAGTTTTTGGCATGCTCGGTGGCACAAATGAGTCCATTCCTTGAGGAGTTTTGGTATTCTCCTCAAGACATCAACCTTTAGAGGTAATTATGATAAACATCAATGGTGAATCAACATACATATTTGTTGGTTTAGTAGCACATGTATACCAATTGAAGTTTTTTTCTTATTCCATACTCTTTTGTGAAGTGATCATGGAGATTTGTGAGTTTGAGCTTGTTTTAACACAAGTTGAGGAGTTGTGTCTAGCTTTGCCTCTTCCTCTTGATTATGAGCAAATTCTTGTCCAACCTTGTCATGATCGTCATCAAGAATATGCTACTACTGACCAAACCTATCAAGTTTGTGCTACATCTAGACAACCTAGCTCTCCTCCAAGCCATTCCATTATTAGTTTCAAAAGAACTCTCCTTGGTTACCAAGAATATATGTTAGACCTTGACACTAGGTGTGGTTGTGTTTAAATTATCCCTAGAGATTATGTCAAGAGTGTGAGGGAAGCTTTAGAGAAAGTAAAAAAGGAATGGATCCTCATAGAGAAATCTAGTTGGCCATGTCTTTCTGATGATATGCTTGATATTTATGGTTTGATCTTCCACTTAGAAGAAAGGTTGAGATCTTATGAACAACCTCCATCTTGGCAGTTTTAAGTTATCCTAAATTATTTATCCTTGCCCCAAAAAATTTCCTCTTGGAAAACCATTCAATAAAGTGGCCAAGGGAAAAAAATATATCATGATGGAGTAGGCTAACACACTTGGGGAATATTGTGAAGAAGAAAAAATGAGTTTTGAAGCTCACCTTGAAATGGAAATTGAGTTGGTAAATTAGATGTGGATGAAACCTATCAGGGAAACTAAAAGTAAATTATCTAAACCTACTTATCCAACTTAAAATCAAGGTTTCAATCCCAAGGAAAATTTAAGTTTTCTAGACATATCTTTCACCCCTTCATCAGCCTCTCAACCCCATGAAACTATTCTTGAACCCACCTTCCCTAGATGGAATGATGTGATGGCAACCTATGAGGAAAGGAAAAATTCATGTTCAAATGGAGAATTTGTTAGGGAAGAGACTTTTGAAACCATTAAACTCCTTCCCACCCCTTCTAAAGAAGCTATTGAAACCATCCTTCCACTCCTTCTAACTGATCAATTTTCCCCTCCTAATGTTGGAAATTGTCTTGCTACTTGGGAATCCCCTTTGGCCAAGCTCCCTATTTTTGATGTCACTAAGAGGGAGGATGAGATTGAAATATTAGATTGGATTGAGGATGAAGAAGGGCTGAGTGATGGTGAGGAGAATTCAAGTTGTGAGGACATGAAAGGAGATTCACCTTGTGTTAGAAAAGATGCCTTGGAATAAGTTCTCTTGGACTCTAAGGAAGAAGAAATGGCCTTTTTTGTCTCTCCTTTTCATGATGCAGGCCAACCAAAATATGATGACTTATGGCAAACATTTGAGAGCATATTTAATGAATTTGAAGCTCTCAAAAAACCTACAAATCCCTTGGAGCTGACTAGTCATGACAAGCAAGAAGATGTTGCTCAAAAGGAGGACATGTGGTAGATTTACATGCAAATGTTCCAGGAGTATGAGGAGGAAAAGACCAAAGTCCTAGACAAGCAAACTCAAGATGAGAGAGAATAGATATAGGTTGAAGATCAGCATCATGAAGATAACCTGGATCATAACAGAGCAATCTATGATGATTTTAGGCCTTTGGAGGGTATTTTAGAGCTTGTTTATATATCCACATATGCAGCCACCTCCAATAATCTTCACGAAGATTGCATTAAGAAAAAAATTCAAATAGTTATGATATAATGTTACTTGAATAATTTTAAGAGATTATGAGAATGGAAAAGGATGATGATATCCTTCAAGGAGAGATGAATTGCAACAAGCTGCTCCATACATGGATTTTTAGATTTGTCATGTTAAGATGAAGGGGTAGCAGTTAGAGGTATGCTTTGAGGTTCAAAAGGACCTTTCCTACTTAAAAAATACATGGGAGATGGCTCCATTAAATGGTGTACAAAATCAAAGATCAAAGAGGAAGCAAGAGTCATCTAGTATCCCATCTGAAAAGAAACATGCTTGACATCCTCACTCATCTAGTGAGCAAGGAGACCTCAGCTACTTCCCTTTTGATCCAAGAAGGGACGTATTTCAAGATAAATTTACATATTTATTTTCATTCTATTGTATTTTTTTCCTGAAGTGCTAATTAACACATGTGTGTTTGCTTTAGTCTTTGTTGTGTGTCTCTTTCCTTTATGTGTTTGAGGTAGTCAATGGTTGTCTTGTTGATCAAGGTTTTGAGTCATGATTAAGATCTCTTGTTTGTTTTAATCCTTAGATGACTCTATGATCAATGGAATATATAGGCTATCGGTCTAGTCAGTATAACATGCACAGTACCCCTATGAGTCACCATTTTGTTAACCAATGTTTAACCCTACAAGTCAAAATTGGGCATCCCTATATGAAAATTTGGATTTTAGATCTTTTAGGGGTGAATATCATGTCATAGTGGGATCTTAGGTTTATTCAATGTAATATGAATGCTATTAGATTTGATCAATTTTTTGTATAGGTCCTTTTACCTTCTTTGATTCATGCCAACAGGTCTGAGTAGAGTTTAAAGAACATTTTCAAAGTGCCAAATCTTGCACATGCAATAGTTGTAGAGGAAGTTGATCATGTGGGTTTGTTCATCCTAGTTCAAATTTCCTATTTACTAAGTTTGAGGCCCTTCACCAAAGCAAAAACAAAGTTGTTCATATTCAAAAACTTGCTTCAAAAAACATTTCTAGACATAGTCATTCAAGCTCGACCATCCACTTTAGGGTTTCCTATTAGGTAAAATTCCTTTAGATGAGGTGTTCCACACAAAAACCACAACAAAAGTGTAACTATTTTTTATTTTTAAGGTTTTGTTTTTGATTTTTTCATTCAAGTGTCAGTTATTGTCTTGGACATTTTGTCCAAAAAAATTTCCCCAAAAGATATATTTTCAAGTTGAAGGGGTCATTTGTAAATTTTTTGAAGGGCACTTCAAATTTTATGAAGGGAACCTCCATCTTTTTGAAAATGTAATTTTCAACTTTTTCAAAGGGCATTTCATATTTTCTAAAGGGGTCACTTCAACTTTTCCAAATAGACATTTTCAGAAAGTCGAAAGGTACTTTACAAAAAATACAAAGGCTATTATCATAGGAAGGTGGACCAAACAAAAGTTTCAAAAGGTGCATCCCAATCTTTTTGAAGGGTATTTTTTAAGTAGGGTTCCATATTCAAAAGTCTAAAGGAATTAATGTAGAAAAATAGGTCAAAGGATTTGTTTTAGGAAAAATATTGAAGGAGAAGACCCGATGCAAAGAGCTGAATGAATTCTCTCATGAGAAAATGTTAACAAATACCCAAAGGATTTTCTTCAAGAAAAAATCTTGAAGAAATTTGTTCAAGAAAATTTTATACATAAATTTTCAAAAGAAAAAAGCTCGAAGGAATTCTTTCAATAAAAGTGGTTGAGACAAATCTTCTTGAAGGACACCTCTAAAGCTAAGTGCCCCAAATGGTTATCCAAAGGATATCTTGCAAGAAAAAGTGTCCCATGCATTGATTCAAAGGGCAATTTACATTATCTAAAGGGTACTTTCCATAGTTAAAGAACACTTGATAAAAGTATAAAAGAAAATTAAGTCTGAGGGAATGTTATAAATGAATAAGGAAGGTGATGGCCCCATAAATATCAATTTCAAACTATGGAAAATAGCCATTGGAGTCAAAAATACTTGGCGAAAACCTGAGAGAAAATATAAAGGTAAAAAATGTCAAGATGGCAAGGATTTAGTGTTGGTAAAATAAGTGAATAATAGGTAGGTTGATGGTTCAGGTCATTATTGAAAGTCAATCAAACCAAAGAGATCCCATGAAATTGATGAATATAGGTGTCCATAGGATGGCTGGTAGTTAGAAAGGGTATTCTCTAATTTTCATTATGAATCTCATGTACATTAAGCTATGTTATGTGTTAGTTTCCCCATTTTAAGTTTCAAATGCTCTTGGACAGTTTATGATAGAGGCAGTTACCTATGAAAATTTTGGACGTTTTGCACCACTTTTTTCCATTCTTATGACCGATTTTGAATGATTAGACTCCTAATATGATATGACTAATCTCACCTCTCTTCCACATGAAATTATAACTAATTTTCACTTGGTGACACATGTCCAAGTGACTCTTGGACTTCCCTTCTCTCTATATTCCCATTTATTCTATAAATTCTAGCCTTTTGGCCATTGTATGGATCTATTCACTTGGGTATGGTGAAGCCCTACCAATTTTTTTTATTGAATCAATAAAGATAGTTGTTTTTTACTCATTCAATAATTCTTTTAGTGTATGTGATGGTTATTATATTGTGCAAGTGTATCTTAGTTTACCTTCACATGTTAATTTTCCTAGTACCTTGTGAGTTCAAAGACTTCTCTTTGCAGGTCAGCAAAAAGTGTCAAATGGAGTTGCAGGTGTAGTGAATAGATAATTCAATAATGTGTCTTAAAATTCCTATTGTCTATGTCTTCCCAGCCTAAGCCAATTCCAAGACCCCATGTTGAAACATTGATGCAAGAAGAAGGTTTATTATTGGATGGAGTGTATGCTAGGCTTCTTTTAGTTCAAAGTACATGTCAATAGTGTGAGTAGAATAAATATTTTGGTGCATCAACTCTAGTAGAATAGTTTTATTTTTAGTTTTTCTACACCTTTTCATCCTCCCCAAGTTGTTAGTAGTAGGAATATGATCCTAATGATGCATCAAGGGGAACTAGCCCCTAATCTAGAGATGCACCCCCCAATTGGGATACCCACAACCCTAGGGTGGTTCCATTGTGTTACTTGAGTGAGGAGAAGATTGTGCCATCTCCTCATTGGGTGTATTCAAGTGAAAACATTAAGATGAAAATATGTGTAGGTAAAACCACTAAGTGGGAAAATGCCTACACTAACAACCATGTGATTTACGTGTGTCCCTTCCACATTTTAGTTTTCATGCCAACTATCATGTTGTTTTGAGATTTTTGATTTTTTAGGGTTTCATTTATTTAACCCACATTAAATCAAGTGTATGATTCTTTGGCATAGAGATAGGAATTCATGAGGAATTTTATGAGTATGGAGAAAAGATATGGTGTTTCTTTTAGTTATTTCAAATGTTGGTGCTCACAAATCACTTAAAAAGGCCTTACATAAAGTTAACATGTATTTTTCCTCACCAGATATACTTAGATGCCTATCATGTAATCTTTATGGAAAACATCACTAATCGGATTGCTCTGATAGGTATTAAGAGGAATGTACAAGTTATGAATCTTGACCATAAGTTATAACTCTTGACCATCTTGATATCAAATGACTTATACATAATCCAAAAAGAACTAAAACTAAAAAAATAGAGAAAATGGAATATGCCTTATTATTAGGTTTACATCTTATACTTTAAACATGATACAACTTGAGCTTGTACATGTTGAAATGCCCTGGAAGCATTTTACCATTTAAAATGTGTAGATTACATTCAGCTATTCCCAAGATGCTATCAATGATATATGGCCTAAGCCATCATATTCATAGCTTATTATGATTATTGAGTTATTTTTAATCACACAAAAGGACTTAGGCACATTCGATTAGTATTTTTCCCTTGATCAATCTATCATGCCATGATTTTTATCAGGCCTTCTTAGTGGCTTGGTTCCCTTTGTCAAGAATGTCCCTATTAGCCAAATTTTGGCTATCATAAGATAGGTTCAGAAAAAAAAATTCTCTTTAGATTATACTAAACATTGTTCATCTCCATTCTATGCCTTGTGAGGTCTTTAAATGGTCATTTTGAGGTTTTATTAGCATAGGTTAAGGTTATTTTGACAAGTTTAAGGCAATGAATTATGTTTGTCTTGTGTAGTCTATTAATAAAGTGAATATGAGAAATTTTATTCAAAATAATTCAAAGGTTCTTAAGTGTCTCTCACATCATCTCACCCTTTAACCACCTTGCATGAAAATTTTATACATGTTTGGAGAAGTTAAGGTTATATTGTAAATTTTAAGTAAATGTTATTCAAGACAAAGGTGCATGTGGCAAAGTCCAACACATGTTAACGATAACAAAGATTAAATGTCCATAAAAGCATAGTTTTCAAAGATTATTAATGGGATATATAGTGTAAATATATGTCAATATGTCAGTACAAGTTAGATCATATTTATTTTTGCAGGTTCAACGTACAAGAGAGAGCAAATCATTCTTTTGCAGGTAGTTGTAGGTACTTATATAAACTTAGAGAGATCATCTTCAAGTGAAAACATTTTCAAGGTGTCTCTTCACCTTAATAAATTTATTTATATGAATATCACGCTTGAATAGGTCTAAATAATCCCAAATTTTAATTAGAATCTCCATTAGCTTTTTGGCAGACTGATAACAGTCAACTTTATGTGCTTGGTATAGACAAAGGAGAAAGAGTGATGCCCTAAACATGTGGATAGAGGAATGGGGTATAATGGAATTTATATTTATTTTATTGGTTATTATAATGGTTCTTCATCCTTTATGAATAATCACTAAGACTCCAGGGTGGTCTTAAACCCTATCAAAATCCCAAGTCTTGGTTTTGAGCATGGTGGAAGCATGAATGAGTTAGTGAAGGTAAAGTGAGTACTTGAAAAGACTCCTCGGGACCTAATAAACCTTATCATTCTTATATATTACACCATTTTGGCACATGTGGTAGTGGAAAGTGGGTAGAAGATCTTCATAGGTTGAAGTTGTAGGTTTGTACTTAAGGTTTGGAGTTTTTACAAGGTGAAATGCATACAAGTTATTATAAAATGTTTATTCATAGTACTTAATAGCCTATAAATAATCTCACATGGTCAAAAATTAAAATATTTACACTATATAGGTCTTAAACCCTTCATAATCTCATTATATTCTATTATTGTAGGATTTAAAAAGTAGGGTTATGATCTCATGAGAAGTCTATGATTATAAGGTGTTTGAGGGTAGAAAAAGTTGAATAAGTCTCTCAACCAAGTGTTCATAGGGTTGATATGGTCATATTAGACCTCTATAATAACTCTATAAAGTTTAGACCTCTTAGCACCAACTTATCAAGACAATCCTACTATCATAAAGTGTTGGAGACTGTGTTATAAGCCTGCCTACACAAAGTGTACTAAAAAGTGATAATCTTGCATTTCCAAGTGTTATATGAATGCCAAAACTTTATGAAGTAGGTTATGAAACATTTTAGGGTTGTATTTATCACTAACATAGCCTAAAATACATGATAAAGGGGTTTAAAATGACAAAAGTGTAGACCTATAGGTCTACTTTTCACATGAAATGCAATAACTCTTGCATTAGAGATGAGGTTCAAGGTCTAAATGAATTATGGGAGTGTAAGTACATTATTGGAATGCATGTTTCAATGTTTATTTTCCTTCTCCAAATTCTTGATGTATTTGGAATCTAAATTCCTATACCCCATTCACTCCATTCTCTTAATGGACTATATGCTTTAATGTGATGTGTTAGTTTAAAAATGGGTAGTGAAAGATCAAAGTTGTTTTATGAGACCTATTTATAGGAAAATTGTAGTTAGAGTCTCTAAATTAATTCTCCATCTCTTCACTTTGTTTCACCATTAGTTGATGGAAGCCTAAACGGACTCATTCCCATGAAACCTACAATCAGGCCTGTCACAAGCCTAAGTGAAAAGAAAACTAGTATAAGGGTTTGAATTAAAATTAATAATGTTTAAAAGGTTGAATGGATATGGATAACATGATAATAATTTAAAATATCACTAAGAGATCTCAATTTAAAATCTTTACATTCAAGAGACATTTAGTCCATCACCTACATGCCTGCTTATCCAAATTGATAGAGATGCCTACATGTGATTAAAGTTCAAAAGGTCCATGGGAAAAATAAATCACATGAAAGTGACTGTATAATTTATAATGAATTTTATTTAATTTTTAGTGTTAGTTAATCTAATTCCAAGGTTGAGAAGTTTGTTTAGGCCCGGTAAGCCTAAAATTGCACACATGCCTATGTGTTAAATTTTGAATAAGGTGTGATTGTTGAGGGTGAGATGGAGTTATAAGCCAGAGAAAGGAACTAATAAGGTTCATATTAGTTAAAAATACCCTATAAAGACATTCCATATTAAATAAATTTAAAGTAATATTGACAATCACAACAGTGCCTTAATGTTTCAATTGGTAGACTATGCATAATATGGAAGAGAGGATAAAATTGATTTATTAATACAAAAAATATGATTCAAAGAGTTTAAGGAGTGATAATCATACTAAAAAAGGTGAAAAATTACTAAGTAATTCGTCTTAGGTGTCAAAATATAGGAAACACAACAGTTAGGTCTTTATGCCTAATGTTATTCTCAAACCCTATCATAGGAAAGATCAGCATAAAGGATGAAAAGAGATTTAATAGTGATTGAAACCAAATTGATAGGTTTTTAAGGAGAGTCAAGGATTTGAAATAGGAAATTTGTTTCTAGGAAAGAACCCCAATTGGCCATTTTGGCCTAAAACTCTCTCTAAGCTGCACAAAATGCTTATTAGTCACTTGAAAGCCTAAAAGTATCACTTGGAACTATATATACAAGGTTAATGGTACCTAAATCTCATAGGGATAGTTATGGACCCTTTTACACTAAAATATAGTTGCATTAGTTTAGATGTTTAGACCCTAACCTTCATAAACTATCATTAAGAACCCAAGCATGTACAAACCCTCATAAAACCCTTCTAGGAACCTGATGGAGAAGAAAGTGAAGGATATGCCTCATAATGCTTTTAATTTACCTTGAAAACATATTATTTTCATTACTCACTATAAGAAGACCCTTACCATGATATTTTCTTGTACTTACATCTGTACAGAAGCATTTAATGTTGTGTTTTTGTGAAGTTTTGGGCTCAAAATAGGGTGTTTGATCTCTTCAATAGATGTAGACTATTGAATTAGATGTCTTAAGGTGTATTATATCTCCTAAGGTCCAAAATTACATAAAATTTACCCTGTAAGTTCTCTTATAGGTTTTTCTCATGAAGTATGAGAATGCTTGTGAAAGATTAGGATTTTGATCATTTCTTGGTTTGACCACCTATGCAAGGTTCAATAAACTCAAATTTGACATGGAGAATGCTTGAGAGGTCCTAAAAGTGAATAAAAAACTTTTATTTTCAAATGTGTGTGAGATCAATGGATCTCAATCTTAATTTCAAGGCCTAGAAACCTAATTGAGGGTTAATTAGAGAGAGAGAAAAATGGAGTAATTGTACTTGCACTTAATGTCTGGTCAAGCAATGTTTCATAGATATGTAAGAGAATATTGGGTACTCAAATATATTCCTATTTTTCTAAGATCATATGTATATTTTTATACACAAGGAGCTTTGTCTATTTTGAGGGCTATAAGGAATTAAAGGCAAGTATGTGCTTAGGTGTGAAATGAAGGGTTAGAGAGTGCTTGATGCATCCAAGAGAGTTGATACCAGTTTGTTAAGACTATGAGAGGACTTTCATGGATAGATATTGCATTCATGAAGATAAATTCAAGATTTGAGGATTTTGAGCAAAGAAAGACAAAGTGAGACTAATGGGTTTCAAAACACCTCTGGAGTTATGTGAATGATCATCACTATAACATAAGTATGGAAAGATCATAAGAAGAATGAAAAGTATAAAATATGAGAGTGAAGGGTAGTTCAAGGTGATTTGATGTCTAAGGAATGCCACTTGTCACATTCCAAGCTAAGAGGAGGATAGTTTGAAGAAGAAGAAAAGATGTGTCAAGCAAATAGAGAAATTCCTATGTCATTTGATAAAAGATGCATCTCCAAGAAAGTAAAAAATGTCATTGAATACTTTATGAAACTATTATTTAACCTCCATCTTGATTGTCACTCTTATTTGACACTTTTTAATTATTCTCTCCTAGGCCACTTCTCTCTCCTCTCATTCTCTATATATGTATCCTTGTTTGGATTTTTAAGGATCCTCCACATAGGTATGGTGAATCCCAATGCATTATTATACCTTAAATAAATGAAATACAATTGGTTTTACCTCCTTATATGATTTTACTTAGTGTGTGTGCATGGATGGTTGATCTTTTTAAGTGATTTTCATATTCTTCCTTGACATGTTGTCTTATTCTAAGACCTATATGTAGTTTGAAAGATTATTTTATAGGTCATGTGAAGTTTTTAAGTGTGGTGTAAGGGTCGAGTGATTATTTCTCTTCATTAGTGTCATCCTTTACCTCTTGATCATTCCTCCTATCTTAAGCATCTATCACAACCTCCGCATTAAAATTTTAACATGAGAGATTTGAATTAGGAGTAGTGTATGTTAAGGTTAGTATCTTGGTATACATGTTCACATGTATCTAGTTGGTAGTGATCAAATCATTTGGTGTATCTTCTCTTTAGTTAGTTTGATTTCATGTTATTCTTGTAGACACCAAAATTATGTCACACATGTGTGTAACACCCTTTGTCAAAACCCCCCTTGAGTCCCTTTTAATAATTAGCCTTCCTAACCCATGTTTTCACCCCTCACACATTTAATTAATTTAAAATATTTAATTAAGTTAATTAAAAACTACTTAAGCCACCTTACCTAGCCACCTTGTCCTAAGACTAATTCTTACCCTCTGAGTCACCTCAAGACTTAGTCCCCTAATCCTAACTACCCATGACTTATTCTCACCCCTAACATAAATTATTAACTAACTACATCCTTCTTAACCTCACATTTTTACCATTTCCTAATGGATACCAAACTTGGTAGAAGAAGGAAGAGAAAATAGGCTAAATATATCCCTTTTACCTATTCTCATGCCACCGATGTCAGTCAACCATTGACTGACATCGATAGGATCACTAACGTCAATTACTTAAGCCAAATTCTAATATAATATTTAGGTCAATAAAAATTAAAAAAATCAATCATTCACGTATAGGCTTTGGTATTCAACTTTCTACATCTAGGCTTACCATTACTCTACACAAATTAGTCTAGATTAGGAATTGATATACTGCATAGAGCTTAGATTCTTTTGAATGGTAGCATGTGATTGTCTTTCTTGTTCACCTATTACTTCAACACACCTCATTATATCCATCTATCTAGTACTCATGGTTCATCCATTTCACTAGCTAAGAATATCTCTATGTTTTTTAATTCCTTTAAATAGTCATTTTATAATTACTTTATGTTATACTATTTATCATTTGATGAACGTCTTGACTCTCCTTATGGAGGAGTAGCAAAAATCCTTTGCCTACTTCCTTCTACTTCAAACATACCAACCCTCAATCTAGATCCACTTGAGTCTTACCTAGTCTCTTTTGACTCTTCACAACCTCATAAACCTTACCAACATCTACCTCCTAGCTCAAAAAAGTCTCCTGCAACCTCCTAAGAGCCTACTGCCCCTACCGACATCGGTCACATAATTGACATTGGTCATATCTTCTTATCGAAATCAAAAACCTAACTAATGTTAGTGATTGTGTATTTCTACTAACCTCTAAAAGCCTACCCAAATAACATCCAAAAACACAAATAACTCACATTACTTGCACTACGTCACTCTCTATTGCACTTAGATTACAAGAATGGTATGAATATCTCTCTCTTACTCTCTCTCTTTCATTTTGCCATTTATTAACATTTTATCTCAAAATGTGGACTATCATCCCTAAGGAATTTTGACACTTCTAGGAACAAGTGTGTAGCTTGGTAGCCCACTCATATATCTACTAACAAATATTTTTGGTGGTAGTGCTTTCTTATTCATAGGTAGTCCTCCCTAGCCAAAGAGGAGTGCTCAACATTGTATAGATATGGATCACAACCAATTCGGGTTCTCTATAATCTCTAATCCTTACCCTTCATCTCTATTTCTCCTTAAACATCAAATAGATTCAAAAATTTAGTGAAACATTTCTAGCATGCCCAGTGGGATCCTGGAGTTTTCCTTGGGTTCATTTCTTGTTTTAAGAGTTCATGTAGGTGCATTGTTGTGAAATTTTCATTCCTTGCAATTTCTCCCTCTCTTTTTCATCAAAATGAAATATTCAACATTTTATTTTCTATTTAAAGGCAATAAACTAAAATTTCTTCTTCCTTGCCACTCTTCTCTTTCTTTTGCCTTTAAAATAAACTTATCATTTTTATTTCAAGTTAAAAATAATATCTTCTTTATCTTTTTCTTACATGCACATTAGGATAGTGAAATTCATTATCTTCTTCTATTTCATCATTATTTTCATTCAAATCAAAACACTTCAGATTTGGGTTTAAAACTTATGATACTTCATTGCTTGCTTTTTGCATATTAGCTCACCTAGTTAATTACAAGCATTATGAATGAATCAATAGTACACCAATGTTACACTACCAGATCAAACTCACAAAAAAAAACATCTAAACTCACCTAAGATAAGGCCCATTAGGATTTCATCACCTAGTAGATCACCTTACCCTACCAGATATCCTACTTGGATTTCACCACCAAAGGGAGAACACACTCCGTTCTTTGGTAGAGTATAAACTCTAGACAGAAGGTATATTCTCGCTAAGTGGCTTGGGTTGGCTTCAAGTCTATGAAGTGTGGGGAAAAATCTCTTATAATAAGCCATACACCTAGTCTAACATAGATTTCCTCTTGAGCACCAAAAATAACCTGAAACTAGCTCTAGATTACTTTCTAGTACCTTTGATAACCAAACTCTCATCTCACTATCTGATTAAGGAATAAGCCAACACAAGACTAAAATTAATCTTTAGGAGTTGAAAATTAGTGGTTGCATGTTCTTTTTATAATTTTTTATTACCTCCTACATTTTTGAGTTGGTAGGATGTGTTTCTATTTATTTACAAAATCAACACTATTCATAATACTCAGGTTGTATAACTTGTTATATCAAGTTTTCTACATATTCATCTTCCTTATAAAGACCACTTATATCCTCTATTTTGCTTAAATTTTATCACTGGGTTTCTAAAACATTAGATTTTTCATCTCTCAAGACTCCATAGTGACTAACATTAGTTAAATCAATCGATGTCAATAGACTTTAACCTATCGATATCAGTTAAGTGACCAATGTCGATGACCATGTAATTTGGATTATTTCAATTTGCTCAAAACATCAATCTAAAATAGCCTTTCTACTTGCACCCAAGCCTAGTTTTTCCTCACTCTGTCACTAATACAGAGTTTTAAGACTATTTATACTTCTTATTGCATGGTATTGACATGAAGCCAAGCCAAAATTCTTACTAATTATGTAAGCTAGAAACCACTTCCACCTTCCCCTCTTGTTGTTGATTCTATCATGGAGCATACTTTAGATAAAGAGCATACTCCTAACCCTAACCTAATTCCCATTGTGCCTGAAGGAGGTCAATGTTTTTCTAGATTTTTTGATCATAATGCGGAAACCTTCTAGCATTACCTTGCCATGAGCCAAACCTGCAATTCTTTTGGTGACCTACTATATGGTATGCCAAATTATCTAATGGAAACAACTTTAGTTTTAGCTATCTCCACTATGATCCCCATGGTTACTCAAAACATCACTTTAACTAGTAACCCAATCATAAATAATGTCCAAAGTTCAGCATAGCCAATCGCCCAGTCTCATCTAAACCCTGTCATGACTTCCCTGCCTTCACAACCACAAGTAGTTCAGTCAAGTCTAACCCCATTTCAAAATTTGGTGGTACCCATCCCATATACTCTCACACCTATAATTACATGAGTTATGACTCATCCTTCAACCCGTATAACCATGCCAACAACCCAACCTATAATAACAACACTCAAAAAAAGCATTGTCTCTAACCTAATAAGACAAGCCCCCTTCATTTCCACCCCCTAGCCTATGACTCACTACCCCTATGTTGCATCAACATAACCGTAACAAGCTATGTCATACGCTACCTCTACTACTTATCAGTTTCCATATAACTTAAGGGGTATCTCCTAAACCAGTCCTCCTCCAGACCTCATTAAGATGTTGATGGATAAGATGTCTAATCTAGAGACATCCATGTTAGGTTTAAATAATATGTTATCTTATGATCAGATATGCAATGAACCCATCCATTCTTTTGTGCCCATTCATCCTTATCCAAGCCAATGGTAACTCCCCAAATTTACTCACTTCTAGAGTAAAGAGGACCCAAAATAGCATTTGTGAGCATTTATATATGATTTTTATTTAATATGGCATGATGATGCATTACTACTTCACACCTTCCCTATGTCTCTTTTGAGTGTTGTCCTAGATTGGTATAGCTCTATAACTTGACACTTGATTTTCTCATTTACTGAACTCGTACAATTATTCCTAGACCATTTCTCTATCAATATTTCTAAAAATGTTTCTATTATGGACTTTTATTCTATTAAATAATTTGATGACGAGTCTGTCACAAATTTTATCGCTCGATGGAGAGGATTAATCAATCAACTCTCCTTCTCTTTACCCCAACCTGAGATTATTTAGCTCTTCTTGAGGGCATGTGCTAAGCACATTTCAACCACACTCTAAGTACAAACTTTATACACATTTGATGAAGCCTTTACAATGGTTCAAAAACTCAAGATCTGGGATATAAATGAAGATAGAGTCAAGTTTCATAGTAAAAACAACAATTCCAAATCAAATGACTCCTCTTCTTCTAAAACTTCTCCTAACCAAAAATCTAAAGGCTCCACCAATGTAGTGGTTTTTTAAAAATCATCTTCTTCCACAACCACAAACCAAACTAGTTCCTTGACCTCACAAAATTTGACCAAGCAATTCCAACAATGATATGAAAAAAGACAATACACTCCCATTGGGGAGTCATATACTTCCATTTTGGAAAAAACTATTGCAATAGGGAGCCATAACCCTTCCTCAAATCAAGCCTCTTATACAATTTAATCCCTCCCATACTATTCCTACTTGGTACAAGGAAGATGAGTTTTGTGGCTACCATTGTGTTAAAGGACACAATTCTAATAACTATAAAATATTCAAGAACATTGTTCAAGACATGCTTGATAGGGGTGATCTCATCTTAGATAACCCTAATGTGCCTACTAATCAAAATATGGATGTGTTCAAACAACCTTTTCCTAACCATTCACCCAATCAAAATATTTTTTAGACCACAAATAATAACTCATGTGATCATAATATCCATACTGTCAATAAGGTCTTTCCTTTACCTCCAATCCAACCTATCCCATAACAAGAGACACTCATTTTACCTATTCCTCCCTCATAATTAGTGGAGTTTGTTTTGCCCATCCTTCCTCCTCAGGTTAAAGAGCCTACTTTACCCATTCCACTCCCATGTGAGGAAGGGCATCCTTTACCTCTCTTTTTGCCACAAGAGGAGCTTATATTGCCAGTTCCTTTTGCACCCATTTTACCTATCTTCTTACCACTTGAAGATCATGCCTTACCCTTTGCTCAACTACATGTGGAGGGGAATATCATTCCTATGTTATACCCTCTTGAGGAACCTTATTTTCTTGCCTCTCCTTTACTAATGGAAGGTAGTACCCCATCCATTCCTCCTTTACACCTAGAGGAGCCAGTGTTATCCACCCCTATATTAGATGAGAGACCTATTGTGCCTACTCCAATTCAACTAATTTTACCACTTTTTTTACCTATGGAATATCATACTTTACATATTCCTCACCCACATTTGAGGGAGAAATTATATCTATGCTCTACCCCCTTGAGGAGCTTTCTTTGCTTACCTCTCCCCCACTCATGGAAGACCATACCTCTTCTCCCATCTTTGTCGAAGAAGACTCTATTATGGTTAGTTCTCTTCTTTGGCCTAAGGTAGTAGAGGCCAACAATTTTCCTCTTTCTCAAACACCTAATCCTTGAAAATAAGCAACCATAAGGCCTACGTCAACTTCATCTAAAACCTTCTCATGATTAGTGGATAATCTAGAGTTTCTTGACTCCATGAAGCTAGATCATGCAGTATTTTGGGACTGACTTAAAACTCCTTATCATACACAACAAGTTTCATCCTCTACAACCAATCATCTCACTATCCTTTACCCTAAGGTCTTTGAAAAATTCATGGATTCTTCACCAAAATAACCCAAAGCTCATCCTTTTACATCAAAACCCTCACCCTCACAAGTGCCTACCACATTAAAGTAGATCAAGTCTTTAGGTGTTCACTTAGTCTCTAATCTAATTAATCCATAGGTGAAATTAGATCTAACTCTCCAAACATAAGTTGGAGTTCTATGGCCTAAAATAAGGAAGAATGTTAATCTTCCTAGATCTTACTGATCCTTCCCTCTTCCACCCTCAACTTTGCTTTCAATTTTGGGACCACATCCATCTACTTTAGTTAGGGTATCACCAATCCAAGTAAAATAAAAGACTAAGTTACCTCCACTGCTACCTCTACCACCTAATAGGCCTTTCATAACTAACACAATGACACCTACCACTAAGAAAGTATCAGTAAAACATGTGTCTCCATTGCCACCTAAAAAGGTGCCATGAAAAATCACCCTTGTGACTCCTAAACCAAAGAAGTTGTCCACCCCTATTACAACAATAAGTGATATCCCACTCACAAGCTCTTAGATATTTTTCCTATGCTAGTTTTTTTAATCCTCCACAATAATCCTTCCTCCTATTAAGCCTTATAACCCTCTTGTATTGAACCCATCTTGGTTCAATGATACACAAGTGTGTCTATATCATCATTCACCTAGACATGATACTGAGAGTTGTAAATCTTTCACATCAGTAATTTATCAACACTTTGATATCAAAACTCTCCTTGTTGATACTCATGTTAACCTTCTTGCTATTCCACCCATGAAATCCATCATGCCTCATACTATTCCACTTGAATTTAAACCCAAAAATGTTGTCATACCCCCTTTGCCACCTCCACCTATGTTTCAGATCAACATGGTTAATGTGGCCACACAATCATAAAATCAAAAGGATAAAGGTAAGGAAAAGTTCACTTCCCCTTGGGCTCATCACTTCTCAAAAGAAACTCCTCTAAATCCAAATATTTCCATCTTGGGTGTCCTGAAACTAACATCTTCAAAAGTTATTCAAAACTTGATGGTGAAACAACTTCACTAATCCCCTATAGAAATGTCCTTGTATGATTTAATCCAAAAATCACCCCAAAACCATAAATATTTGATTAGTTCTTTGCAAGTGGTTGAGGTATAACCTAATGATCCCCAACCTCTTATAGCTTTGGTCAGCTCTCTTAACACCATCTCCCTAATTTCCTTTAGTGATTCAAAAATTCCACTTAAACATCCTAAAGATCAAGATTCTACCCTTTTTATCGCTGCATTTATCAATCAAACTCATGTCAAAAGAGTCATGATAGATGTAAGAGTTAGTATTAATATTATCTCCACCCATGCCTATAAATAGTTATCCCTTCCAAATAATTGCATGTCTCAAACTGACACAGTGCACTGCTCCTTTAACAATACCACAAATACTATGGTGGGCACTATTGTCTTACATATTTGTGTGGGTCCCTGCATAATTCTTGAGATATTATATGTTGTATAAGGATACTTCCAATAAAACATACTACTTGGATGACCTTAGATATGTGCTATGGAATGTGTACACTCAACTTTGCACTGTTGCATCAATTTTGAGCATAATGGACAACTGCATGTTATTCCCATCAACCCACCTCCTTTCAGAATATGCAACATGACTTATATCCCCAATGATGTTCTCATTCCATTAAAGACATCATATCCTCTAAATTATAATTCTAAATCTTCCACAAGCTCCACAAGCTCCACTACCCTAGTTACATAGATACTGACAACATAAATTCTTGACAAAGACCATATGGAGGAAACTTTCAAGCAGCTGTAACTTGGAGAATATCATTTATTGACACTTGGCATGTTACATACTCCATGAGAATGTGGAAAGCTTCATACACACCCTAATTATGATCCCCATATTGGGATGGTCATTCTATATGGTCCCCTTAACCTTCAAACTAATTTAATAAATGGGGGAATTAATCGCGCTCCCATTGTCAACAATCCATCCTCTTCACCACAACCATTTACCTGTGACTTCTCTTTTTTGGGAAAGCCTAGTTTTTCTTACACCTATCTTTATAGGTATTCTTAGAAAGGATTTGGTTTGGGTCGTTACAAGTAGGGTGCTCATATGCCTTTTGAATATCCCACCAATAAAACCATTGAAAATGCCAAAAAGAGGCATGGTGTGGGTTTTGATGAATAAAAAAAACTCACCAAAGCTCCTCATATACCAATTATCAAAGAGCTAGTCTCTCTTTCTCCATCCTCTCCTCCACCATCACCTACCAAATCAGAGGTATCTATACCTCCTATTTTTTGAAAATAAATTACATCTATTTGGGCCCCCTCACTTATCACCTGGGTAAGGAAACAAAGTCCCTTCCTCTCATTCATCATAAAATGATTGATGAAGACTCTCCCACTATCAACACTATCCAAAGTCAAGATGATGATGTTATTCTCACATACATGGGTGCGGATGATTCTTATATCCAATGATCACTCCCATCTAAAACATAATCTATATTAAATGAATCAACCATTGACATCAATTTTCCCTCTCATGATAACCCCCACGTCTTCAAGATTGGCCAATCTTTGATTCCTCTAAGCAAGCTAATTATGCCACATTTCTTAATGACCATAGTAAATCCTTCACTTGGTATTATAATGACATGCCTAGTATCAACCCCTCTATCATCACCCACAACATTATCACTAACTAAGATGCTAAACTTGTTAAGCAAAAGATTCACAAAATTCATCCTCATATTGCTCTCCTTATCAAAGAAGAGCTCCAATGCCTCATTTTTATTAATTTTATTCAACCCATCGACTACCTGTAATGGGTTTCCAATATTGTTCCTATCATAAAAATGATAGGGGGAATCTACATCTACACCAACTACCATGACCTAAACCTTAGTTATCTAAAGGAATACATCCCTTTGCCAAGTATCGATTGATGCAGACAATAATTTAGATGACAATTTAGGTGATGGGTCCACCCCAATTGATGGCAGAACTTCTAGGAGCCATAACTTTTGCACTGTAGCTCCAATTGACTCACCGTTTGAGCTATTAGAATGCTAATAATGAGGGGAAAATCATGAGATGGCATGAGCTTTTCTCAATGAAGTTTGACCCCATCAAACCCAATGGAAGTGTCCCAAATTTCAATTTTAGTAATGCAGTCTAAAAATAGTAATTCCTTAAATTTTGTATTATTGTAAATCATGGAAGTCAAACCAGTTCATCTCCCTTGAGATTGGTGACCTTCCACATCCTCCCCACACCTTAAAAACATGTATAAATTAAGATGTAACCCAAAATGGAAATCAAACATCTCTTCTCAGAGATAAAGATATGTTTGGGTCTGCAAATTTGATCAGTAAAACATCTCTTCTCAGAGATAGCATTATTTGAATTATTTTGTTCTTGTTTCTTGAACTATCTTTCAACCAAAGCTTACAAGTTTTGGATCAGTGGTATTAGAGTGGTTTGTATTTAGATTGCATGATCCTAAGGATGAGGGAAGATTACAGGAAGCTTGGGTGGAAAATGGAACCCGGAAAATATCCACCTATTTGCTCCAAATGACTTCAAATGGTGGACAACACCGAGGCATCCGATCCTTTCAAGGAAATGGTGAATGAATCCCTCCAATAGCAACAAGCGTAGATGCTACAAAAATTCACTCAAATTCTCCAATAGATCTCGATGGGAAATTTTAGCTCCTCATCTGCACTTGCACATCCTTTCAATGCCCCAACACCCTTTAAGGTTTAGGTGAATTTTGATAGCCCTACATTTGAAGGAAAAATCAATGCTGATGTAGTAGAAAATTGGTTATATCAATTTTCATCTTATTTTTCTATAAATAAATTCACTGATAAAGAGAAGATTACTTTTGCTCTTCTGAAAGCATCATTACCTATCAACAACTGGTGGGAAGTGTACAAAATGAGATTCAGTGTAGATGATATTGGCCTTGAGATGGAACCTACATGGGACAATTTCATAGATGCTGTAAGGGAAGAATACTACCCCATTGGAGCATATGATGATCTGTATATAGAGTGGTAACAACTTCACCAAGGTAAAGAACAATCTGCTCAAGATTACACTGACATTTTTCATTCTCTATTTGTGAGATTGGGCATCCAAGAAAGTGAGAAACACAAGGTTCTCAAATATCGTGGTGGACTACAATGGTACATATGGGGAGAAATGGAACTCTTCAATTCGGAAACCATCGGTGAGGCATACAAGTTTGCAGTGAAGATTGAGTAGAAGCATGGAAGAATGAATATAAAGAAATAGTCTTCAAAATGGAAAAGTGACAAAGAAAGTCAAACACGAGGCAAAAATTGGAAGCAAAAGGAAGGAAAGACTAGGAAGTGGTGTGATTATCACAAATTTGGAACTCACTTTAAAGAAGAATGTTGAGATATCAAATCACTGCTTTCTGAGTCACAATCCTCAACATCTACTACTCTACCTCATATAGACCCTGTAGTCGAAGAGGTTGAAGAAGAAATTATAGATGCTAATTCTGAAGCCATTGTTGCTTCATCACAGACACACAACGAGATGCTAGATGGAAAGGAAAGGTTGTTTCACTCTAAGTTATGGGTGAAAGGTAAGCCTCTACATGTCAATCTTGATAGTGGAAGTCAGAAGAATTTAATCTCTGCTAATGTTGTGAAAAGCCTAAATCTATCCATGAAGCCTCACCCAAAAACATACAGTATTGGATGGTTGAGTCTAGGGAGAAACCTCTGTGTCACCCATCAATGTCTTCTCTCATATGCAATACAACCTTTCCAAGATGAGGTCTTATGTGATGTGGTCAATCTAGATGTTTGTGATGTACTCTTTGGTCAGCCATTCATGTATGATCGACATGGTATATATGAATCAAGAACTAGAAGGATCACTCTCACTTTTGGAACACGGTGCTACAGGGTACTAGAAGTACCACCTTCTACATCTGTCTCTCTGATTAGTGCCAAGAAATTTGTTCTCATGGTGGTCAAGCCACAGGAATCCAAAAGGGCCAATGTTACAGACTTAAATACATAAACAACATAACAATAGAAGTAAATAGATATCAAGATAAAGAAGTTCATGGCCTTCCATCCACAGATTGACGGTCTGATAGAAATGGTGAACAATCGGGCCCTACATAGTTCCATAAGTCACAATCCCTTCCAAGTATGCATTAGGAATCAAATCAAAGTACAACTACCACACTTGATGACAAATCTTGATGTAATAGGGACCATTGCTTCTCAAAGAGAGAGGAATGATCCAGACAACAATTCAAATGACAATTTAGGTGATGGGTCCACCCCAATTGATGGCAAAACTTCTAGGAGCCATAACTTTTGCACCGTAGCTCCAATTGACTTGCCATTTGAACCATTGGAAAGATAATAATGAGGGGAACTTTGTGAGATGGCATGAGATTTAATAAATGAAGTTTGACCCCTTAAAACCCAATGTAAGTGTCCCAAATTTCAATTTTAGTAGTGTAGTCTAAAAATAGTAAGTTTTTAAAAATATTAATTGCTCAAATTTTGTATTGTTGTAAATCATGGAAGTTGAACCAATTCATCTCCCTCAATATTGGTGACCTTCCACATCCTCCCCACACCTTCAAAACTTGTATAGATTAAGATGTATCCTAAAATGGAAATTAGACATCTCTTCTCAGAGATAAGCATATGTTTGGGTCTGCAAATTTGATCAATAAAACATCTCTTCTCAGAGACAACATTATTTGAATTGTTTTGTTCTTATTTCTTGAACTATCTTTCAACCAAAGCTTACAAGTTTTGGATCAGTGGTATTAGAGTGGTTTGTCTTTAGAGTGTATGATCCTGAGGTTGAGGTCAGATTATAGGAAGCTTGGGTGGAAAATAGAACCAACAGAATATCCACCTATTCACTCCAAACGACTTCAAATGGTAGACAAAACTGAGGCATCCGATCTTTTCAAGGAAATGGTGAATGAAGCCCTCCAACAGCAACAAGCATAGATGCCACAACAATTTTCTCAAATTCTCCAATAGATCTCGATGGGAAATTTTGGCTCCTCATCTGCACTTGCACATCCTTTCAATGCCCCAACACCCTTCAAGGTTCAGGTGAATTTTGATATCCCTATGTTTGAAGAAAAAATTAGTGCTGATGTAGTAAAAAATTGGTTAGATCAATTATCATCTTATTTTTCTATAAATAAATTCATCGATAAAGAGAAGATTACTTTTGCTCTTCTAAAAGCATCATTGCCTATCAAAAATTGGTGGAAAGTGTACAAATAGGGATTTAGTGTAGACGATATTGGCCTTGAGATAGAACCTACATGGGATGATTTTATAGATGCTGTAAAAGAAGAATACTACCTTATTAGAGCATATGACGATCTGTATATAGAATGGCAATAACATTACCAACATAAGGAATAATCTATTCAAGATTACACTGACATTTTTCATTCTCTATCTACAAGATTGGGCATCCAAAAAAGTGAGAAACACAAGGTTCTCAAATATCATGGTGAACTACAATGGTACATACAGGGAGAAATGGAACTCTTCAATTAAAAAACCATCAGTGAGGCGTACAAGTTTACAGTGAAGATTGAGTATAAGCATGGAAGAATGAGTATAAAGAATCAGTCTTCAAAATTGAAAAGTGACAAAGAAGGTCAAAAACGAGGCCAAAATTGGAAGCAAAAGGAAGGAAAGACTGGGAAGTGGTGTGATTATCACAAATATGGAATTCACTCCAAAGAAGAATGTCGAGCTATCAAATCACTACTTTCTGAGTCACAATCTTCAACATCTACTGCTCTACCTCAGATAGACCCTACAGTCAAAGAGGTTGAAGAAGAAATTATAGGTGTTGATCCTGAAGCCATTGTTGCTTCATCACAGACACACGATGAGATGCTAGATGACAAGGAAAGGTTGTTTCACTCTAAGTTATGAGTGGGTAAGCCTCTACATTTCATTTTTGATAGTGGAAGTCAAAAGAATTTAATCTCTACTAATGTTGTGAAAAGCCTAAATCTATCCATGAAGTCTCACCCAAAACCATACAGTATTGGATGGTTGAGTCCAGGGAGAAACCTCCATGTCACACACCAATGTCTTCTCTCATATGCAATACAACCTTTCTAAGATGAGGTCTTATGTGATGTGGTCAATCTAGATGTTTGTGATGTACTCTTTGGTTAGCCATTCATGTATGATCGACATGGTATATATGAATCAAGAACTAGAAGGATCACTCTCACTCATGAAACACGGTGCTATAGGGTACCAGAAGTACTACCTTTTACATCTGTCTCTCTGATTAGTGCCAAGAAATTTGTTCTCATCGTGGTCAAGCCATAGGAATCTTAAAGGGCTGATGTTACAAACCTAACTACACAAACAACACAACAACAAAAGCAAATAGATATTGAGCTGAAGACGTTCATGGCCTTCCATCCATAGACTGATGGTCAGACAGAAATGGTGAACAATCAGGCCCTCCACAGTTTCATAAGTCACAGTCCCTTCCAAGTATGCATCGAGAATCAAATTGAAGTACAAATACCACACTTGATGAAAAATATTGATGTAATGGGGAACATTACTTCTCAAGGAGGGAGGAATGATCTGGATAACAATTCAAATGACAATTCAAGTGATGGGTCCACCCCAATTGATGATCAAACTTTTGGGAGCCATAACTTTTGCACTGTAGCTCTAATTGACTCACTGTTTGAACCGTTGGAAAGATAATAATGAGAGGAACATTGTGAGATGGCATGAGATTTTTTCAATGAAGTTTGACCCCATAAAACCCAATGGAACTATCCCAAATTTCAATTTTAGTAGTGCCATCTAAAAATACTAAGTTTTTAAAAATAGTAATTCCTTGAATTTTGTATTATTGTAAATCGTGGAAGTTAAACCAATTCATCTCCCTCAAGATTGGTGACCTTCCACATCCCCACCACACCTTAAAAAAATGTATATATTAAGATGTAACCCAAAATGGAAATTAGACATCTCTTCTCAGAGATAAGCATATGTTTGGGTCTGCAATTGATCAGTAAAACATCTCTTCTTAGAGATAACATTATTTGAATTGTTTTGTTCTTGTTTCTTGAACTATCTTTCAACCAAAGCTTACAAGTTTTTGATCATCGACCAACTTGTTGATCTAAAAATTGGCCATGAGATGCTATCACTATGGATAGGTTCTCAAGTATAATCAAATCCTAGTTGCTCCTAAGGAACAACACAAGACAACTTTTATTACCCCATGGGGGACTTTCTATTATCAGGTCATTACCTTTAGTCTGAAGAATGCTGGTGCTACCTATAAATGCACCATGACTTATATCTTCCATGATTTCCTACACATAATTATGGAAGACTACGTGGATGACTTACTTAGAAAGTATAAGCTTTGCTAAGATCATTTGATGATTCTCAAAATGATATTCACTCATCTCTTCCAATATAATGTTTAATTAAACCCAAAGAAATGAGTCTTTAGTGTCCTTTTGATAAGCTCTTAAGATTTATCATTTCTTTCTATGGTATTGAAGTTAACCTTGCTAAAGCTTGAGCAACACTAGACATGCCTCCACCTACTAATATCAAATAACTCTATAGCCTACAAGGTAAGCTTTAGTCAATTTGTCACTTCTGTTAGGTTATGGAGCTAAAAGCTTCACTGTTGCAGACATGGAGGAGGTTGTTGAGAGGTTGCTAAGTTGCAGGGAAATCAACGTCGGTCTAATCAATCGACATTGGTCATATATAGTGGGAAAGGCAACTGACATCGGTTAGGTATCGGCCGATGTCAGTCATCTCCAACCTGACAAAGACCGACATCGATCGCCTGTGTGGTTCCAGAACTGCCAGTTCACAGATAGTTTGTTAACAAACTGAGTGTTTACATGTTAAGAGCCAATTATAGACTTGAAGCTGTGGATCTGATTATTGTAATTAGGTGTCTAATTATTGTTTGCATGAGATCTATTTAAGAGACTCATGGGCTGTATTGTAAGGTGTTCTAGTTTGAGTTGAGCAAAGTTAGCTCCTTCTATGTGTGAAGTGAGCAAGGGTGTTCCTCCTAGTTCCACAATAGTGCCAAGTGTGGGTGCTAGTTTTAGAGAATCAAAAGGGTTATTCAGGTGTGTAGCATCTCGGTCAGCAGGTATTGCAAGGCCAAGTTTAGAGATCTACATGGGTAAGTAAGATCATTGATCTGTAGGTGTATGTGTGTGCAAGATCTAGGTTTGTAGGTGTGCAAAACCAGATTGATTTGTAGGGTGAAAGATCAGGGAGGACAGTAACACAATAGGGAGCAAGATCAGGAGAGATCTACTTGGAGTATAGTGTGTACTCGATCTAGAGTAAGAGAGGAAGGCAAGGTAGTTCCTTCCAGAAGTAAGATCATTTAGGTTGTAGGTTGTTGCAGTTCAGCGGAGATCTACTTGGAGTGCGTGGAGCACTTGTGGAGTGCGTGGAGCACTAGAGTACTAGCAGTAGTGGATATTGATTGGTTGGAGGTGAACACCAACTCTGTGTTTGAGTTGTGTGTTGGGACTGTAAGAGAGAGAGCTTTGAGGAAAGAATTATTGTACACTTGAGGTGTGGGAAGCCTCTAAGAGGTGTGGAGAAGAAGTGGCATCTTCTTTATTATATTCTTTTCTAGATGAGTATTAATACAATTAGGTATTGTCTCTCATAGTCTGTGTTATTTTTGAATTATAGTTACTTGTGCATTCTGGTTAATTCCGCATATTTAAGTTGCTTGTGCATGGTAATCAATTGTGCTTCCATATTTCCCAACAGTTGGTATCAGAGCTAAGGTTGTAGGGAGCATGTTTTGTGTTTGGTTACAGGTCACTCTCAGGGGTTTCTGATTGAGTGGAAGTATAGCAATGGCAGAAGAAAGTAAGCTATGAATGGAGAAATTGAATAGCATGAATGGTCACTTACGGTGTTATGGAAAGAAAGAGTAGGTAAATAAAGATTGTTGGTTGGTAGCAGATTAGCATGAAGAAGCAAATGTTGTAGGTGTTATTGCATAGGATGCTTTAGATAAAGTTGAAACTTGGTTAATAGATTTTGTTGCCTCTTTCCATGCAGCCCCAAGTAGAGGGGTTGGTGAGCCTTGTCTGATTGTTGGCAAAGGGGAAGTGAAGCTAAAATTGCAGGTGGGCAAGACATGGGTGTTGAAAGAGGTCATGAAGGTCCCAATTTTGAAGATAAGGCTAATTGCTTCAGGGAAGTTGGGTGATGAGAGATGCACAAGAACTCTCACAGTGAATGCACTTGAATTAGTTGGTGGTAAGAAAGCAGGTGCTCTTTATCTACTTGCTTATATTACTAATTCTTCTTCTATTTCAAAGACGTGGCTTTGTAGGCTTGGTCACATGAGTAAGAAGGAGATGCATGTTCTTAATAGGAAGTCAGATGTCTTTGATAGACTTAAGAACTGGAAAGCCTTGGTGTTTATGGAGGAGATGGCAGATAGAGATTAGTGGAGAAGGTTGAGTAACTCTGAGCAGAGTAGTTTGGATAGGGATTTGATTCAAAGAAAGCTCATGGGTAAAAATTCATCACTTACAGGTGAACACAGGTACTGACATTGGTCAGGAGGAACTGACATCGAATAGACAGACACCGATGTTGGTCATGTGCAGACCAGAGCCGGTGGTGTCAGGCAGGGTAAGATTGACATCAGTCAGGAGGACCGATGTTGGTGATAGTAAGACCAATGTCGATCAAGAGGATCGACGTCGATAGCAGGTAGACACTGACATTGATGGGGTCGGTAGTTCGGACAGGTGCATGGAATTGACATCAATCAGATGCAGACTGTGTGGTGATCGAGGTCGGTCACTATAATGGATTTTGGGTGGATAATAAGCTATCAAGGAGTCTCAAATGCCCATGGGGAGGATTGAAAGTGATAAGTAAGCACCAAATTCATTGTTCCTCTTCTTTATACTTGTTTCTCATTGTAAAGCAGGAAGGATCCAAGAAACAGTGGGAGCATGGTAGGAATATGATGTAGAACCAAATGGGAGATTTGGTAGGGTTTCCAATCAGAGGAAAGCACTGAGACGAATGGATACCTTAGTTAAAGAATAGAGAGAATGGACACGTGAGATGGAAGACTAGGTCATATGGTCTTGAGGATGCTGCAGGACAGTGGTACAGGTTTTGATAGGTGGATGACAAAGCAGGGCTTTAGTCAATGTCAGTGTAACCATTGTGTTTGTCTTACCAGGTGGATGATGGTCATGACATTATCTTATTACTGTATGTGGATGGTATGCTAGCTAGCGAGTTTGGACATACAGGGTTTTGCTAAGCTAAAGGTAAGGTTAGTTCAGTGGCATGTCATGAGGAATTTGGAGTAGTAAAATTCTTTGGCATGAGAGACATGGAGATCACAGGATGATTTTGTCTCCAGTGGGAGTTGATGTGAATCAGGTGTTGGCGAGGTTCAATACGCAAGATGAAGAACTAGAGCACACCAAGGGCTGGATAGTTTAGTGTCTAAAATCACATGAGGTCTGGGATAGACCTATGTTTGCCCAAGCAGTGGGTGTTGTCATAGAGTTAGGAGCCAATTTGGGGAAGTGGGTTCTCAGGTATCTGAGAGGGACCAACAGTAGGGATTCATACTATGTAGGGTTAGGACTTCACTACATGGGTTTGTAGGTTTGGATGTGGCAGGTTACTCGGATGACAAGAGGTGCACCACAAGTTATGTGGTGGTTGGTCTTCAGGATTGAGTTTGAAGAGGGATACAAGCTAGGATACAAATTAGACAGGGTACATGTATAGGTACATTGCAGCTATTTATCTCCAAGTGGGAGATTATTAGGTTGTGGGGCTAAAAGCTTTATTGTTGCAGACATGGAGGAGGTTGTTGAGAGGTTGCTAAGTTGCAGGGAAATTGAAATCAGTCTGATCAGTCGACGTCGGTCATATCCAGTGGGAAAGGCAATCGACATCGATCAGGTATCAGTCGATGTCGGTAATCTCTATCCTGACAGGGACCAACGTCAGTCACCTGCCTAGTTCCAGAACTGCCAGTTCATAGATAGTTTGTTAAAAAACTGAGTGTTTGCATGTTAAGAGCCAATTTTAGACTTGAAGCTATGGGTCTAATTATTGTAATTAGGTGTCTAATTATTGTTTGCATGAGATCTATTTAAGAGACTCATGGGCTGTATTGTAAGGTGTTCTAGTTTGAGTTGAGCAAAGTTAGCTCCTTCTATGTGTGAAGTGAGCAAGGGTGTTCCTCCTAGTTCCACAATAGTGCCAAGTGTGGGTGCTAGTTTTGGAGAATCAGAAGGGTTCTTTAGGTGTGTAGGATCTCGGTCAATAGGTGTTGCAAGGCCAAGTTTGGAGATCTGCGGTAAGTAAGATCATTGATCTACAGGTGTATGTGTGTGTAGGATCTAGGTTTGCAGGTGTGCAGAACTAGATTGATTTGTAGGGGTGCAAGATCAGGGAGGACAACAACACAATAGGGAGCAAGATCAGGAGAGATCTACTTGAAGTACAGTGTGTACTTGGTCTAGATCAAGAGAGGAAGGCAAGGTAGTTCCTTCCATAAGTAAGATCATTTGGGTTACAGGTTGTTGCAGTTTAGGGGAGATATACTTGGAGTGCGTGGAGCACTGGAGTACTGGCAGTAGTGGATACTGACTGGTTGGAGGTGAACACCAATTCTGTGTTTGAGTTGTGTGTTGGGACCGTAAGAGAGAGAGCTTTTAGGAAAGAATTACTATACACTTGAGGTATGGGAAGCCTCTGAGAGGTGTGGAGAAGAAGTGGCATCTTCTTTATTGTATTCTTTTTTGGATGAGTATTAATACAATTGGGTATTGTCTCTCATATTCTGTGTTATTTCTGAATTCTAGTTACTTGTGCATTCTGGTTAATTCTGCATATTTAAGTTGCTTGTGCCTGGTAATCAATTGTGCTTCCGTATTTCCCAACAACTTCATCTCTTAGTTGTCAAATCATTACCAACCCTTTCACCATCTCCTCAAAAAAGATGTATCCTTCCATTGGAATATAGATTACCAAGAAGCCTTTGATGAACTCAAATTATATCTTCTTTCCCCACTAGTTCTTATTCCACTTAAGGAAAACTAGTCTTTCTACCTTTACATATCAGCAATAGACTATTCTCTGGGTGTTATGATTGTACATTGGGATGATCACCATCAAGAATAAGTGGTTTAATACATAATTTGTACACTTATTGATTATAAAACTTGATATACCCATATCAAAAATATTTATCTCATGTTGGCCTTTATAGCTTCTAATCTCTATCATTCCATCTTAAATCACAAAACCTATGTCATCACCCATACTGATCCCCTCAAATACATGCACTCCAAGACATATCACAAAAAATGTGTAGCTCATTGGGTCATTCTCCTTGCTGAATTTGACTTGGAGTTTATTCAACAAAAGTCTATCAAGGGGCAAATGATCATTTATTAGTTAGCTACTACCCCTTTACTTGACAACCAACTTTCAAACTAAAATTTATTGATGAATCTATCACAACGCTCTCTACTGATGACATCTCTTATCAAATTATGATGTTCTTTGATTGGTCTAAATTTCAACATGGTGGGAGTGTAGGGGTCATCCTCATCCCTATTGATGGTGAACCTATGCCTTTGTCATTTAAACTATATTTTGAATGTACTAATAATATGGCTGAATATGAAGCTTTGATTTTAGGGCTTCAAATGGCTATTTTATTAGATTTCAAATCAATCAATAACTATTTTTGATGACTCCCAGCTAGTGGTTAATAAGGTTACTGGTTCCTATTGATGCAAATGCAAAATTATACAATGGTATAAACATCATGTAGATATGTTATTGGAATCATTTAACTCCAACCTCTTATAAACTATTCCTTTATCTACAAATAAGTTTGTTGACACAATGGCTTCACTTACTTCACACATACCCTCTTCACCCTCTTCCTCAAAAATCTATGTCACTGTACATCACTTAACATTTCCATCCTATGTATCAACTAACATATTTTTTATAGGCAATGTAACACACAAACCACATGACTTATGGTTTAATAAACTCACATATTACCTCTCCTCTTCTATTACCCCACCTGACCTCTCTAATAATGGGAGATGTGCCTTCATGAAACATTCCACTCATTACACTATGCTAGGGGGACTTCTCTACAAGTGAGGTTTTGATGGTCTCCTCTTTAGATGCCTCACTAGTACTGAGAACCATTTTTCCATTAAGGAATTCCATGATAGGATTTATGGTGGACATTTCAATGCTAACATATTTGCCAAACATATCCTTTGACTTGGCTACTTTTGGCCAACACTCCATCAAGACTATAGTGATTACATTCAACATTATTTCAAATGTTAACAACACACTAACCTTCTTCACATTCCAAGCCATGCCTTACAAGTTGCCAAAGACTTCTGGCCCTTCTCCCAATGGGGTTTCAATCTAATTGGTGAGATTAACCCTCATTCATCTCTTCATCATTATTCCATCATTATTTCTACTAAATACTTAACCAAGTGGGTCAAGGCCATTCCTCTCATCTCCACTAAGGCTAAAAAAATTATTGACTTTATCAACCATCACATCATCTATCATTTTGGTGTCCCCCATAAAATTATAATATATAATGGCAAATATTTAAAAAATAATACTATTTAAAAGCTATATGACACTTTTGGAATCAAATTAAACTTTTCATCACTGTACTATCCACAAGTAAATGGACAGGTAGAAGCTTCTAACAAAAATGTAACCAAAATCTTCATGAAGGTAGTCAATTATACTGGCAAGGATTGGCACACACACATTCCCTTTACGTTATGGGCTTACCACACTAACATTCAAACACCTACATGTTCTATGCCTTTTTCCTTGGTCTATAAGATGGAAACTATTTTACCTCTTAAGGTCCAGATTCCTTCTCTTTATATCTCTCTAAAAGACATACTTATTATTGATGAATTTCACCAAGAATGTTTGGCTAAAGTTGAGTTGTTTGATGAATTTCATCTCATAGCCCTCAACCACCTCCAAATCTATCAAGAGCATATCAAATGTGCTTACAAAAAAAACCTCAAGGAGTAATATTTCAATATTAGATATCTCATCTTAAAGGAAAATCAACATGCGAAAAAAATGGATAAAATCAAATGGGGTAGGTTTGCTCATAATTGGCTTGGACCCTACATCATAACTCACACGTATGGCTCAGGAACTTATCACTTGTCTTCTCTTGAAGGAAGGCTAGAACCTAATCCTTTAAATGATTTGCACCTATGACCATTATTTTGTTAATAAAGTGATGATTCACCTCATGTTTAACTTGAGCTTGTCCCTTGAAAAACCCTATTGCATTCATCTCCCTTCCTCTTAACTCTTATTCCTACACACTTAGTTAACCTATGAAGTGCTATGGTTTTTCCCTCAAAGTGGAAAACCCTTAAGCCTCTATAGTATTTTCCATGACTAAAGTTAAAAAAAAATAAACAAAAAAACATGGGATACATAGATAATTTATAATCTCTTAGGTCATGATTCTCACCATAGACTACTTCCTTGAAGGACAACTATATAACGTCTCCTTAATACTATAAATAGTCTGCTCCCTTAAAGCACAACTATTCAAAATCAAAAACAAAAGCTTAGACCACTCCTTTGAAGGATGGCTAAGCCAAAATTTATTATTAAGGGAAATAATGACTTAGAATCTTCTCATATTGATCAGCTCCATATGACCTTGACACAAACAAAATCCCATTGTAGGCTTCTTACATTAATCAGCTTGCACCAAAAAAAAATTAAGTCATGGACTTGCCCATAGTAGCTCTCAAGTCACACACAAAAGGGGCATACCATCCCCATTAACAAGGTTATGCTACCCAAATGCTCTCATTCCTTTTACCTTTTCCCCTCATACTCTTTCAAGGGACTTTGAACTCACTTAACACAATGTGAGTACGATGCTTCTCTAACAAACACATGGTCAAATGATGCAAACCATGAAAGAGACTCATACTCCTGAGCCTATTTATGTTTTGATTATGGTCTTTTCCAATACTTGAACATTTTACCTCTTTATTTCCCATTCTAATCACATGTCAATTTCTCTTCTGAGATCACATCTCATGATAAAATTCAATCACCTTCTCACCTTTCTACCAATATTTATTGATTCTTAGATTTATGTGTTTAACACATATCCATATCAAGTAAGGATACTCAAATAAATACCCAAAACCATACTAAAAATAAAAAACCATTTCTCATGATAAATCTATGAAACATGTAACCATAGTTTTTATAAACAACAATAAATAGGAAAACTATCAAGCCTATGCCATTTATTTTAAGAATACACTATCACAAATATACAAAAATTATGAAATAAAATAACATACCCAAACCATTCGTTTTAATCATACACCATCACCAATATGGAAAAATGCTAAGATGAAGCTAACTAATAAACTATGCATATACCATCACACATATGGGAAATGTGAGTCCAACTCAACTAACATGCTCAACATTAACATAACATAAACATCCACAATATTATAATAAATTCAACATCTTCATTATCACATAAACACATCTCAAAATAAAAAACTCTCATATATATATATATATATATATATATATATATATATATATATATTGTGATCTAGGAATTTGACTCAAGAGAGGATGGTTAGTATGGTGTTAGTTTCAAAATGAAAATAAAGTGAAATAAACATACTAATAGCATAACATTTATAAGCCTAGACACTAGGGAGAGCTTAGTTAACAAAAACAAATGACAAATACAACTAAAATGAAAGGAATGAAAACATAATAATTCCTTCACCTTCCTTGGATGCTCCAAACGCCTTTGTAGTGGTGGTTTGCTCGGCTTGTGCTCATGAAGTCCTTGGCAATGGAAGTTTAGCTACCTCTATCTCTCCTTAACACCTTTGGCTTATGGCTTGGATAGGCTTAGAATCAATTTGGCATTATAAATTTGCATCAAGAAATATTTTCAAACCAGTCTTTCATTATAACTTTGCACAAATTAATCTTAGAAATGATGTTGCGAGGTCTCTTATTTATAGATTTTTGGATTTGATCAGAATCAACCACAACCATCCATCTTAAGATTGAGATATGTGGTTGAGGATTAATTCAATTTTTGGAATTAAGTTTATACTTATCCCCATCATGACATTGGAATAAGGTGAAATTAAGAGGCATGAAGGGCATCATGGAGGGCATTGATGAGGCATGGGAGGCATGAATCCTGATATTTGTGGCATTTATGACCTAGGGATGTCTTCCCAAGAAATGAGGTCACTTGATGATTTAGATATTCAATATTCATTTCTAAAAATAAGTATTCAACAAGTTTACATGGAATTCTTGATTAGGCCTTGATTTAGGTTAATTAGCTCTTAAGCATGATTAAGCACTTTATGCACAAATTACCCAAATTAATTAGAATGCCTTATTATTGGTCCTAAATTTGACTAGATTGGAATTGGAAGGTGTTGTCAAATGCATTGGAACCATATTTATATTTAGGATATTACCAATCAACAAATAACGAAGGCATACGCTTTGTGTAAAATATTTGATAGGGAAGAGCAATCCAGAGCACCCATGTGGAAATTTGGCATTTTGACTTAAAAATGAACCAATTAAAGTTATCTTGACCATAAATTTTATTACCCCATTTAATGATAACCTAGCCAAAATTGGAACTTGAATATACGAGTTTCACATCATTCATCATGTTTTAGTGTTTTAGGCTAAATTGTGCATTTTGGGTGGAAATTGGTCAAAACCCTGATTGGAGGTTATCGATGGCCAGTTTTGAGTGTCTATAGTTTTCTCCTTGTTTGGGAAGACATTGCAAGCTATAAGCATAGTAAGATCTTCTCAAATAATTAAAAGGTCTTATATGCCTACAACTGTAATGATGATAAACTAATAATATGATGCTCCCTTAATAAAATGGTTGGCA
Organism: Torreya grandis; assembly: GCA_037957365.1. NCBI lineage: Eukaryota > Viridiplantae > Streptophyta > Pinopsida > Cupressales > Taxaceae > Torreya > Torreya grandis. The sequence goes on from JARHVA010001888.1 coordinate 2,923,318, forward strand.
CAAGGAGGTCGACAAATGGTCCCTTGAAAATAAAGAAGTGAAATGATGGGACTAAAGAAAGGAAAGATGATTGGGTGAAAACACAATGAATGTGCAATGATTTTTCCAAAGGTGGTTAGAAGCATTATAACCTGATAGTGGCAATGTGGTATGATAACACAATGATTTTCCCAAAGGTGGTTATAATCATTGAGAAGTTAGAGCTATCCCAATTATGATAGACAAACAAGATAACATGCCCATGTATAAGCAAAAAATTAAAGTGGTGACAACATAATGATTTTCCCAAAGGTGGTTATAATCATTAATAAATGCAGGTCGGATGGTGTGTAATGATTTTCCCATAGGTAGTTATAATCATTGAACCCCAATTATGGAAAACATGATAAAATTGGTTGAGGATGATGATAAATTGACATAGGGTAATGATGAATTAGAACAACCTACTAGTAGGGAGATGCTCATTCAAACTAATAAAAGTTAAAATTCTTTCATGGTTAATTAATCTTTTGGGATATGATTAGGATTGAATCAGGATGTTGGCGTCGAAGAGACGCTGCTATTGCTAAATAGACTTCTTGAAGCTGAGGTTTGTTTTAGCATGTGATGGTGGACTTTATGATAGAACATGATAAATAATTGGCCAAAATATGCATAAAGATTGACTCCTGTAATCCAATACTCAATAGAAAATAATGTACCAATGATAGAAACCATTATGAAAATGTAAACATATGAATATGGATAGATTCAAGTATAAGTGTGGGCAAGGAATCACTCAATGAACACACAAAATAAATCAAGGAAACAATACTGAGAGTAAATAAATAGACACATAATCAAACAAAATAAGTAGAAATAAATAAACAAACAATGTAATAAAAACCATACAAACATTGCCCCTAGAAAACAAGTGACAACTGAACAAATGAACAAAATGGAGGAATAGAAGAAAAGGAAAGGGGTGGCTAAGCTATCTCCATATTCACTAGGTAAGTGTATGCTACCTACATAGTTCCATGGATGTAATATCCAATAAAAAACTTCAAGCCAAATGTAGTTCTCTTAGGGAATGGGAAGAATGTGATAACTGAAAAAACAAATAGAATAGATGTGATAGACGAATAGGAATGGTCTTGCAAAATGGAAAGTGCATGAGAGAAAAGGCCAAAAAAGATGGGGAAACTAAATGACAAGTGATTTTCTTATAACTTAGTAAGGGTTCCTAGAATCCTTAAGGCAAAGAAGTGGTCAATGTTTTTGTTGTTTTTTGATGATTTTTTGAAATGTTTTTTAGAATTGTTTGAAGTATCTCAACTCAATCAAGAATGATGAAACAATAAATGATTCAAGCTCAAAAAATGGTGAGAGTTTTCAAAATGAGGTCTCTCATAAAATGATGAGAGAGTTCAAACTTAGGATGCTTAAAAAATAGTGAGAGTGTGGCATAGGTTTCTCACAAAATAGTGAGAGCATGGCTTAGGTTGCTCATAAAATGATGAGATCATGGCTTAAGTTTCTCATAAAATGGTGAGATCATGGACTAAGTTTCTCACAAAATTGTGAGAATGTGGTGGAAAGGGTGATTGAGCTTACCTTAACAAGTATCAAGCACTGTCTACGTAGTCATATAGGGAAACCTTAAGTCACTATAGTTATACCAGTTTGGTAGAGGAATTTGACTAGTGCAGTAGCCAATTCAAAAAAAAAGGCATAGTTAGTAAAATTATATAGTATGGCATAAGAAGTGGTAAGTTGGTAAGTCAAGGCTTAGTGTTTCCCCTAGTTTTCCCATAGGTGGTTATAACTAGGACACAATGGCATAGATCAATGGTACTAATTTGTCCAAAGGTGGTTATAATTAGTAGCAAGACTGGTGGTAAGAAAGGAATAATAAATGAAGGATGCAATTGGAAATTTTTTTATCACACTATCCCAAAATACACTCCCTATCTAAAATACTTAAACTAACTAATAAATTGATTAGATACCTTGATTCAAAAACTACGTAACTAAATTACAAAAACTAAGGTCAAATTAGCTAGGCTTTAGAACACAGTAGGTCGATAGGTCAGAAATGGAAAGTAGATATGGGAAGAGGATGGATAAGGATGGTATTTATATAAATAAGAATAGTGACAAAATGGTATAACTAAATGGTCCTTATAGATAAGACACCTTAGCATTCAAGCATAGTACCACTTGAGATGAATAATATTCATTAGATTTAGAAGTTCATCATTGTCTGGTGTGGCAATCTTGTATACTCCTGATCTATAATCTATAGTGATGATGAAAGGCCCTATCTGGTTTGGTTTGAATTTCAAATGGTCCTTATAGATAAGACACCTTAGCATTCAAGCATAATACAACTTGAGATGAATAATATTCATTAGATTTAGAAGTTCATCATCGTCTAGTGTGGCAATCTTGTATGCTCCTGATCTATAATCTATAGTGATGATGAAAGGCCCTATCTAGTTTGGTTTGAATTTCCCTTTATGTTTCTTCTAAACCATGGTATTCTTTTGGTTTTATTTAAGAACAAGATCACCAAGTTAAAATTTTCTATACTTGACACAATGATTATAGTGTCCTTTGAGTTGATTATGATATGCTTGAAGATTTTGAGCGTGGCTATGGATTTTTCATTAAGTAGATCTAGGTCTTGTAGGTGAGAACTACTCAATAGTCATGATCATCTAGGACATGCTTGAAAGAGATGCATAGTGAAGTCAACTCAGCCTCAATGGGAAGGATGGCTTCACTACCATAAATAGGAGAGTATAGAGTGGCTCTTGTTAGGGTATGATGATTAGTATAGTATGCCCAAAGGGTAGGGAATATCTAGAGGTGCCAATCATGACCAACATCATTAACAATCTTTTTGAGAATGTTGACAATGGTTTTTTGGATGCCTCAGCCTGGCCATTACCTTAAGGGTAATATGTTGTATAAATTTTTTGGATGATGTTGTATTCAATACATAACTGGTCTACATCTTTGTCTTGAATGATCCTCCATTATCAGATATAATGTCAAAGGGAATATCATAATAGTAGATGAGATGGTTGAAGATGAATTTAGAAATTTGCTTTCTAGTCACGTAAGTGAGGGGTATAGCTTCAAACCACTTAGTGAAATACTCGGTGGTGGTAAGGATATGTTTATGGCCATCAGATGAAGTGGGGTTAATCTTCCCAATGAGGTCAAGTCCCCATGTAGAAAATGGCCATGGTGTCAATATAAATTTTAGAGTTTTTACTAGGGCATGAATCAAATTAGCATTCTCTTGACATTTGTCACATTTTTTTACATATGCAGTGGCATCTGTATCCATTGTGGGCCAATAATAACTAGTATATAAGAGATTTTTGAATAGAATTTCCCCACTAGAATGGGCTCCACATATTCCTTCATGAATTTCTCTTAATGCTAGCATAGACTCTACCAAAGTTAAACAACAAAGTAGAGTTCCATCAAAAATATGATGGTAAAGAGTGGATCCAAGTAAAGTATAATGAGTGTAATGATGAATGAAGGCTTTGGTTTGTTTTTGAAATAGGTTAGGTGGCAAAACTTAGTCATGAAGGTAGTTGTAAAGGTTTGAGTACTAGATAGAATTAAGACTAACTATATCACAAATCATGGCAATGATTGAAGGTTCATGAAATGGTACTGACAAATTCTCGACAAGGAACCAATACTCTCTATCTTTATCTATTTGTTTAATTAGAGAGCCAATATTAGCCATGGCATCTATAGTTCTATTACTAACCCTTGATATGTGCTCAAACTGAATATTAGCAATTTGATTTTTAAGAGTGTTAACCATGGCTTTATATGGAACCAACTTGTCATCTTTGGTCTGAAAATGATTTGTGACCTGATTGATGATTAACTAAGAATCACCATAAACTTGAAGATGAGATATATTCCAATGCACTACTTGTCAAAATCCTACAATAAGTGATTCATACTCATCCATGTTGTTTGTATAAGGAAATCTAACTTTGAATGATTTAGGGATTAGATTCCCCTATGGTGTAATAAATAAAAGGACTACCCCTAATCCATGTGAAATGAATGAACCATCAAAATATAGCTTCTAGGGCTGCTCCTCAAGGGGTGTGTCAATGATGGATTCATCCAGAAATTGAAACATGAGTGGCTGGGTGTCTATGAGAGGTTTTTTAGCAAGTTGATCTACAAGAACTTGTCCTTTGATTGCCTTCTGATTGAGATATACTATGTCAAACTCACTAAGAATCATGATCCATTTAGCCATTCTACCTTACAAAGCTATTTTAGATAGTAGATACATTAGCAGATCTACTTTTGAAATGACCATAGTTTTATTATTCAACATGTAATGATGTAGTTTTTGAGCTACAAAAACTATAGCTAGACAAGATTTTTTAACAGGTGCATAGTTATGTTCATATGTAACTAAGGTATGACTTAGTCAGTATACAACATGTTCCTTTCCTTTATCATCATATTGAGCCAAGAGTGCCCCCAGAGCATGGTCGGTAGCTGATAAGTATAACAAGAATGGTTTTTTGGCATACGAGGTAATAAAATATGCAGATTGACAAGATAATATTTGCGCTATTGAAAATTTATTTGATAATGATCATCCTAGTGGAATGCAACTCCTTTATTTAAAAGGTATGTAAATGGATGGCACTTATCTACTAGTTGATAGATGAAACATTGGATCGACCAGATCTTACCTTGTAAACTATGAAGTTGTTTTAAATTGGTTGGTGGCAACATCTCAGTTATAGCATGGATTTTAGCTAGATCAACTTCAATACCTCTATGGGATACAATGAAGCCAAGCAATTTTCTTGAAGTTACACAAAACACACATTTATTTATATTTAGTCTGACTTTGTACTCTTATAGTCCTTCAAATATCTTGCATAACACTGCTGGATGGTCGGCCTTGGTTTTGGATTTTCCTAATATGTCATCGACATAGTATTTAATAATATCATAAATCATATCATGGAATATGATAGTCATGGTCCTTTGATATGTATCTCCAACATTCTTATGGCCAAATTACATCACCTCATAACAAAATGTTCCCCATGGAGTGGTGAATGCTATTTTATGCTGATCTTATAGTGCTGTTTTGATCTGATTATATCTTGAAAAGCCATCTATGAGTGAAAGAATTTAATAACTGGCTATGGATTCAATGATCATGTCAATATTAGGCAAGGGGAAATCATCTTTAGGATAAGATTTATTGATGTCTTGAAAATTAGTACAAATTTTGATCCCTTCAAGATTTTTACTAATAGGTACAACATTAAAGATCCATTCAGAGTAGTCAATGGATCAAATACATCCTACTTATAAGAATTTTTTCAACTCTTTCTTTAATAATATAGTAATGCAAGGATGCATCTTACATAATCTTTTTTTACCAGTTTTGCATTAGGATTAACCACAAGGTGGTGTAAAACCAAGGTAGGATCTAAACCTGGCATGTCAGAATAGGCCCATGCAAAAATATCCATAAACTCTCTCAACAAGGTTGTAAAGACATCACATTCCTCCTCAGTGAGAGGCATTCCTAATTTTATCCATTTTAGGTTTGATGGATTCCTGATATTTACCTCTATTATATATTCGACTAGAAGGGTTGAATTGTCTTCTAAGATAGTAGGAAATGACTTGAACAATTAGACTATGTTAGGGTCCTTTGTTAATATTTGCTCTTTAACTTATCCTAGGCATGATGAATCTGAATCCTCTAATGGGAGATCTAGCCACATAACACAAATAGTTAGAAATTCTTGGATAATTTGATCAAATACTTATTGTTTCTCAAAATTAAACTCGAATCGACCAAGTTCATCATTAGTGGTCTCCTGGTCTAAATTAGAAGAAGAATGAACACCCCCATCTAATGGCACCTAAAATAGGTTTTAACCACTAGAATAGCCTTTATCTTTACTTTTTCCCTAGTCAAAACGTGCCTCAAAGAGGTTTTCAAGTTGGGACCTCAATGTTTTACTTACTTGTTTTTGGCTAAGGGTGGTCACTCACTCTCCAAAATAGGCTGCAGGATCCAATGTGACTGAGAACCCTAATTTGTGATCTCCCAACTGAACATTGTCTCTAAGGCCTAAGAAATCATAGAATGCCTCATCATTCTAGAACTCATCAATTGATAGACTAGATTCTTGTTGGTCCCAATCTATCATTTGGGGATAATATGATGGAAATGGATTGTGACGAATAGCTAGGGTAAGGGTACAAATGACAATGTTATCAAACAGATTGGTTTTAGTTAGGTCATCAAAAGTGAGGCTATGATTAGACTCTACTTCATTATTGACATCATCATCACTAGTCACTGGTGATAGAGTTTGAATAAGATATGTGGGATCACCCCCAGGTGGTTTAAATCCAAATCCATAAGGTCTTTTATAATTAGTCATGGAAATTGGCTTGATGGTTCCTTGTTGATTCAGTTTGAGGCCTCTTCCTTTATAATTGTGATGCTCGATGATCTTATTGGTAATATGATACTTTGAATTATTATAAAAATTAGCTTATTTATCATTGTATAACCATGATTCATCCCCTTAAAGAGGGTCAGATCCTAGGCCAGATGTTGGTACAAATGTGATAGGTCTATTATATTTGTTCTTTCATTGCCAATGCATATGTGGGATGACCTTAGGTCACCCAAAGTTTTTTATATTCTAAGGAATATTGGTAATATAAAATGTATCATGGGTCACATATTCTCCTGATCCATTATCTAAAATGATGAAATAATTATAAGCTTTAGGAGGCAGCATGTGGGAAAGGGAATCTAAGGTATTAGTATCTATGCAATTATCTGATGAAGGATCAATAATTATAGATTTTCCTATATCATGCTTGGAACTTGGATTTATACCATACTGATAATTATAGCTTTAAAACTCAGCCTCAAGATGCTTGCAGTGTTTATATGGGTCAAAGGCCTACCTAGAAGTATGTAACCAAGGCCTACCTAGAAGTATGTTATATGATAACTCAAGATCAAGCACATAACAAAGTGCATCATGGGTCAAAGGCCCAATGATACACTAGAAAACTGATGGTGCCTTGTGATTATTTTTCCTAATTATCATAGGCTTTGATAGTTGTTGTTTCTAGCTAGAGATATGTCATTATGTACCCGATAAGCTTGATAAGCTTGAGGGACACTATGTTGAGGCTAGATCCATTATCTATAAGGACATGTTTCACTTTATGCCATATTATATAAACTTCTATGTATAATGGATTGTTATAGAGTGGACCAAGGGAAGACATATCACTTTTGTTTAATGTGACTTGTTGGGATGGAGCTAGGTGTCCAACCAAAGCTTGAAATTTATCAAGGGACATGTCACTAGCAATAGTGTATTGGGTCAAGAACTCATTCAAGATGTTCTTGTGACTTATTGATGTTCATAGAAAATCTAAGATAGAGATTTATGTTGGTGTCTTCAATAATTATTCTATAATATCAAACTTTTTATCTTGGTCAGTAGTGAATGGTTTATTCTGAGGTTGAATGTTTGGTTAGATGATAGGTAGAGTGGCAGATGGTTGTGGGCTTGGGATAGTAATCTTCAACCTCTGAGTTGTGATTACCCAATTGGGATTAAATAATTGACCATTATTGCTAACTAATGTTAGGAATGGTATGGAACTAGATAAGACAAGTCTTGGTTTCTAGTGCACTTGCATGTGGTCACATGGCAAGGACAAGTTGTCACTATAAGATTCAAAAGGGGAAGTCTTAGTTTGCTAGTTTACCTATATACACTCCCAGGTTAAAGAAGAATTATCCATGTGATTTGGTTGAATATTGTTGCTTAGCAATGGTCTAGGCTGATCAGTGTTTGGTTTAGGATTAATGGAGATGGTATTAATGCTACACCCTATAATATGATCTATAAACCTATTATAGTCAAGTGCAACTGCATGGTAGGTTTGTTGGTTGTTACTATTTTGACCTTAGTTTTATCCATTATTCTATCATTTTGGGTTTTGCTACTAAGTTTGTGTTCTACTAGTTTAGCCTTTGATTTTGATACTATTGATTTTGCTACTACACTAGCCATTATTGTTATTGCTGATTGTTTTACTGCTATTGATTATTATGTTAGAGAAAGGGGTTTTTATAGATCTTAAGAGTTTGATTAGAACTGGAAGCACCATTATCCAATTTTATCTCCCCATTCTCTAACATATTATTGATATGGACACATCTTTGTAGATTATGCCCATTGACCCAATGATAGTCACAAAATTCATTTTCATGATACTAATCAGGATAAGGAATGCCTTGTAGATAATGTTTTTGTATGGGCCAACTAATCAGATTAGTGGTAGAAAGCTTATGAAATAAAAATTTAATAGGTTCTCCTAGGTTAGTAAAGACACAACGTGTAGGGATGGTTCTTCTAGGAGGAGGGGTTTGCAATGGTAAAGGCTACTATATTTGTTGTATAAGTCTTAGTTTTTGTTGTGCTTATGGCATTGGTTAGAGAGGTTGCTAGGTAGGATTAAGCTAAAAAGGTGGTCAAAATTATGTCTACATAGTTTGGACATGATGAGATTTGGTTACTCCATTTCCCACAACATTCCTATTGCAGTTGAATTGCTTCAATCTTTTGTGGTTATTGGCCTGTACCAATTGTGATGCTTATGATTAGATGGGATATTGGTCATTTATATGATTGGTACCTTGATTTTGATTAGTTTAATTAATCTTAATGACTCCTTTATTTATGATCTCTCTCTCGATTAATAAACCTTTATCAATGATCTCTTTGAATGTATATACACATTGTAGTTCCAGATGATAGGCTATCTCACTATGCAAATTTTTGGTAAACACAGTGGCTAATTTTTTATCTAGTAGACTATGGGTGAAATAGCTTGCAAGGGATCTCCATCACTATAAATAACTAACAAAACTCTCCCCATCTTTTTGCTTTGCTTATGTTAGGTCCACTAATGAAATCTCATTTTTGAGATTATAAGAAAAGTGGTGCACAAATTTATTAGAAAGATCATCAAAATTCATTACTGAATTCTTGGGTAACTTCAAAAACTACTCCAAAGCTTGTCCAACTAAGCTCCTTAGAAATAATAGCAAAAGGTATATGTCATTATATGCCACTGATTGACATGCGACAAATAATTCAATCAAATGAGCCTTAGGATCACCTTTCCCTTTGTATTTATTAAACTTTTATGGTTCATATCCTAGAGGAAATGGTATCTGAAAATAATCCATATTAAATGGATAGGAACATACGTCATTCAATTTGAACTTTTTGGTCTACTTCCTAGCCTTAATGGCAACAATTACATCCTTCATCTATTGCAATTCTTGGGATAGAAAATTGGATGGAATATTGATTTAGGGGAGAATTTGGATTTGGATAGATATCTAGGAGGTCACAAGTGGAACACTTTGTCCAAGGTATGATGGAGATATCTATTGGAGTATATTGATTTGGTTGGGGGATGGACTAGGAATACTAAATTATAGATTGGGATGTACTTGAAATTATACATTTGACTACGTGATATTCTAGTTCGGGTTGGTGATAAAGGTTTGAACTGGGGGATTTTGTGGTTGGGATGAAGGGATATAATTATACTATGCCTGATGTGGTTGAAAAGGCACATGTTTTTGACTAATCAAACCTTGTTATTGAGTGGGAACTTGTGGACCAAGATCTCGTCTCTAGATTTGTGGCACATTTTGAACCAATGTTTGTTTAGTAGGTACTTGAGAAACATGAGGACCTCCTTTTTATATGAATGCCTATGAGGAAGTAAAAGTAGGTTGTAGATTTTACATATGTCATTGACCAATATTTTCACATTGCTAACTAGTAATTACTTGGTTTTGGACTGGCATATTAGTCTAAAATAAAAAGGTATGCTCATCGTTACCTGGCGAGGTGGAATATTTGTTGCCCCTAATTGAGGTGGCAATGATTCATGCTTTATTGCATTAATACACTAGACTGTGTCTACTTTTGTTGAATATTACTCGCTACCTATTGAGGGGGAGTAAGATTCATCACATTCTGTCATTGAGGTGTGATATTTCCCATTATTTGATTACCTAACCCCATAGGTTGTACAATTGGGGAAGTAGTTGGTTTAGGTTGGTGTGCAAAAAATACTATCCCTTGGTATGATGACCTATTCATAGGATTAACTACATGCACATGTTGTTGGCTAGTTATTTGTGCATTAACAACACTTTGATCAAGGTTTGATGTTGTTTGCACATTATCTACTACATTTGGCTCACTATTTAGTGTAGAATCCAAAGACACATCTTAAATAAATAGCATATGTATCAGGTTATCTATCAAAGTGGCTTGTACAAATGAGTTAGAACTCAGATTTTCTTGTCTGATTAATTCTATCAAAACTCCTATTGAAGGTCCTAGGTCAATGAGGGGCTTACTTACCATATTCATCTAATTGAAATCACATGCTAGATTTATATATGTTTGATATACTATCTAAATTTGGTTAAAGTTATCTTTTATGATGTTTTTTCTTTGATCAAATGTATTGGGATCTTGGTACGCTATTTGGACTAGAGCCATAGGATTGCTAGAAGAATCATGTTGATCGTAAATGATATTGTGGGGCACACTTACTAGACTTGATAAATTTTCATGGGGGAAGTCTACTAGAAACTTGGCCCCTACCTTGATTGATCTAACCAAAATCCCATCTTTATTCTCTAAAAAATGTCACTCAAACAAAAATGGATCATACATGGAAGCTGTATTAGCAAAATATGACTATTTATTCTTGGTCTTATTCTGTGTAAGGTGGTGTGTTAACCAAATAGTTATCTAATGGATCTTGGCTTTGTGCCTCTAATTGAGTATTATAATATGGATAAAAATCCATCTCATAAGCAATATTATCTGCATAGGGGTCTTGCACCATTTCTTCCTGTGCAACCACATTACTAATCCCTAGATTGTACATGAGTCCAATATGAGTGTAGGAATACATGGGATCCATAGTCAATGCTTTGTGATAAAAGGTTAAAGATTTCTTAAAAATCTAAAAAAAGCAATGTCTGAAATGGACAATGTTCCAACTTGGTCTAGATTTGTCAAAAGGATCAAAAGGTTTATGCAAAGATTTGTGAGGAACTAAGCTGGCCTAAAGTATCTAAATTTTCACTATTCACTTAAAGATAAGTAAGTAAATGGACTAAAAAATTGAAATGCTAAACTCTAAAGTCATAGTGTTTCAAATTAGTCTAATATAAGAATTTAAAAGTTGTTAGGTCTTTTGGCCAAATGTAGCATCAAAAGCTAGGATCAAACAAGGCATGTGATAGGACTCTTGGCCAAATGGCATCAAAAGCTAGACTTTGAAAATAGATGAAAGTTTTAATCTAATGGATTTGAAACACTTCTAACAAACACTAGGTATTTGATTCTTGGTCATGAACTTGATCAAATAGGTATAAGGTATGTAACAAAAGGCACTTTAGCAAAGTTTATTTTCTCACAAAAAAAGTTATAAAAATTATTTCTGTTGACAAACAAGCTAGACAAAGGTGATCAGTATAACTATTTTAGACAAAAGATTACAAAAGTACACTCAGATTGGTCTGAAAATGTAGGAACAAATTTGAAACTCTATGCAAGAAGGTCTATGAAATAATGTTCAAACTGCTTGGGTAATGTAACAATGCTATACTACCCAAAAATGTGTGATAAAAAGGTTTTCTTCAAAAATTTCTAAGGAAAAGATGTTTTCCTACAATTTTGGCTGTAAACAATACCTTTCTTGACTCAAAAATGTTGTGGTGTATAGACTTAAAGTGCAAATGTTTGGCATAAAATGGATTAAGACTATCAAGTGATGATAATGATTCTAAGTCTTAAATAACCTTCAACTTAAATTGGAAATTAAACCTAATTTCCCTCAAGTTTAGTATAAATTGTGATTCCAATTAACACATCAACCTTATGAACTTGTAAAGGTATAATTTTGAATTTAAATTATAAGTGGACTTAAACAACCTGGGTAAATGTCTAGACTGAATTGGGATGCATAACTATGCCAAAGTAGATGATATGACTCTCAATCTTTTGATGAACTTTGAACAAGTCAAATGGATGATCTCACATGGGTAGCATAACACCTCTTTGTTCAAAGAAAAATTTGGACTATGTGTTTGGTTTGGATTTTTTGTTTACACCAAGTTTTTGACTCCACACAAGAATTTAAACTAGGACAAGATCATCTAATTAATCACCCTTAGATCCTAAATTGACAAGGTTGCTTGGTATTGTTGGAATCCATCAATATACATCATTTGAGAGGATTTTAAGTGTTCATCCAAAAGTAAATGTGCATTATATAGTAGGGTTTTTACACCCCCCTTCTCTCAAATGATAGTACTATGAAATGGAACTTTAGGTGCACCTTGGACCAACAATACTTCCATGATAAGTGGGGATTTGTTAATGATCTAACAAGTTTCTGAATGATCTAAGGGAATTAATCATACAATGACTTTCATGACAAACAATGCAAAAGAAAAGCATAGATTTTGGGTTTGTATCACTTGGCTTGTTACAAAAAGGTCTAGTCATTTTTACAACCACTACATCCTGCTACTCATTCAATGTAGTTTGATGTCTAAAGTGCCACTACATCCCATGTGTAACTCCAAAGGAGCCAAATGAAGTCAATGTTGGGAGATGAAACCCCAGGTCAAAGCTTTTGTAAAGAACTTATAGGAGGTGATGAAGTCCCCCTCACAAGCCAAGATGCATAAAAAAAATAAAGCATGAAAGTAGAAAGACTTTAGGGTCATTTCAAGGTCACCCAAATTTTGACAAGTTTTTGGGGAGTGCTTTAGTTGACTTTCTTTCTAAGCCTTAGACTAGGCTACTTGCAATAGGAATGACACTTTTGATTCCAAGGGTTCCCTATAGGGGATAAATGGAAGAGCATACATTCACCATTCCTCTTTTTTCCAAACAAAATTAATCTAATCAACTATTGCAAACAAGAATTGACAAGTGTGTTCAATTTTAAACCCAAATGAAATGTTTGATGGTGTTCATTTGACCCCTTGGTCATAGTTTCAAATTTTGAAAAACATTCACGAAAAACACCTAAATTCTTTGTTAAAAATGAAAACAAAGTTCCTAATAAAATTTTAAGCATGAAAAAGTGATTTAAAAATGTTTTGAACAAATATCAAGCTTGGTCCTATAGTAAAATTGTTGGCATGTCCTTTAGCTTTGAAGCTCTTTTGAGTTTGAAAAAACAAACATTGAAAAATTAGGTCTTAGGTTTTTTTTCTTTTTTTTGAAAAACACAGTGACCAATATTGGTTAATACCCCCAATGTTAGTTATGGATAACCAAGATCTAACTAATGTTGGTTTTTTTGAACAATGTCAGTTAGGTTAGGTAACCGATGTTGGTATTTTTGCCAACATCAATTACTATGTAAAAATTGTGGAAACCAAAAATGGCAAAATAAAGTTAGAAAATCAATTTATAAGAGTTTTAAAGGCTCAAATAAATATATTAGATTTGAAAAAGAATCTCTTTCATGTGTGGGATGCATTTAGTCCCACTGAGCATGCCATTATGTGATCTAGGAATTTGACTCAAGAGAGGATGGTTAGTATGGTGTTAGTTCCAAAATGAAAACAAAGTGAAATAAACACACTAATAGCATAACATCTCTAGGCTTAGACACTAGGGAAATCTTAGTTAATAAAATAAAATGAAAAACACAAATAAAAAGAAAATAATGAAAACATAATAATTCCTTCACCTTCCTTGGATGCTCCAAATGCCTTTGTAGTGGTGGCTTGCTTGACTTGTGCTCATGAAGTCCTTGGCAATGGAAGCTTGGCTACCTCCATCTCTTTGGCACCTTTGGCTTATGGCTTGGCTTGGCTTGGAATCAATTGGGCATAATAAATTTTCATCAAGAAATATTTTGGAAATGATATTACATTATAACTTTGCAAAAAGTAAGCTTAGAAATGATGTTGTGAGGCCTTCTATTTATATATTTGATTAGAATCAACTTCAACCATCTAAATCAAGATTGAGATGTGTGGTTGAAGATTAATTCAATTTTTTGAATTAAGTTTGTAATTATCCTCATCATCACATTGGAATAAGTGGCAATTAAGAGGCATGGAGGACATTGATGATTCATGAGAGGCATGAATCCTAATATTTGTGGCATTTATGGCCTGGGGATGTCTTCCAAAGAAATGAGGTCACTTGATGATGCACATATTTAATATTGATTTCCAAAAATAAGTATTAAACAAGTTTCCATGGAATTATTGATTAGACCTTGATTTGGGTTAATTATCTCTTAAGCATGATTAAGCACTTTGTGCATAAATTACCCAAATTAATCAAAATTCCTTGTTATTGGTCATAAATTTGATTGGATTGGATTTGGAAGGCATTGCCAAATGTATTGGAATAATATTCCCATTTAGGATGTTACCAATCAACAAATAATGAAGGCACGTGCCTTGTGAAAAATATTTTATGGGAAAGAGTAATATAGAGCACCTAGGTGCAAATTTGTCATTTTGACTCCAAATGAACTAATCAAAGTTAGTTGGCCCGTAAATTGTATTGCCCCATTTATTGATACCCTAGCCAAAATCAGAACTTGAATATGTCATTTTCACATCATTTAGCATGTTTTAGTGTTTTTAGGCTAAATTGTGCATTTTGGGTGGAAATTAGCTAAAAGACTAATTAGAGGTTATTGGTGGCCAATTTTAGGTGCCTACATATATATGTTGAATATTAATGTACATCAATGGATCATATCAGTATCATCTCTCTCTCAAAAAGTACATCTCTCATATTTGGTTCATAGGCTAGTGTGTATACAACATATATAAAAACATCAATAATAACATCTAGCACTCAAAATAATCAAGGCTATAGTCATGGTTGTGAAGAAGTAGTATCATCAACACACACAAATTATCTACATTTACATGAGCTAAAATCTATGGTATGTGTCACTAATCTCTTCTACTCTCTAAACTTGAAATATCTTAGAATCTATATGAACTCTTTGATGGCTCTCTCATAGTATAAAATCTCATCTAAAGTAGTGTTGTACATCACTAGAGATACAAGTTGTGGCAGACCCATCAAACCTACTATATGACCCTATACTAGTCCCTATGGTGGAGGAGGAGTAGCCTATCCTACTACTATTAGTGTAGTAACTTGGCCCTATAATACCTCTACTTGTCCTTAGAATGTCATAACCTTCCATTTTGAGACCAACACCTATGCTTGTACTACATCTTAGGCCTATACTATTACATCTTGAGCCTATACTACTGCATCTCAAGCCTATTTAGCTACAACTCTCTCTCTCTCATCACTCCATATAAATCTTGTGGTGGCCTCCTGACCTAAGCCATAAGATGCAAACTTATCCACCAAGTAAGATAAGCCATTATGCATCTAGGATCTACTATACCTAGTCTTGTTGGTAGCTCAAAATTTTGCACATCTATCTCTTACAAAAAAGTTAGGGGTGCCTCTATATCATCCTTCCTATATAGAGGAAAGGTAGGAGGCATATCCTATAACAAACCAAACTATCTCCTGACCTATGTCATGGGTATCATCTCTAATTATCCAACTCATCTCCATTTGACCCATAACATGTTTTGTAAACTGATAAGTTACTCTACCTATTCTCTAAAAGTAGGGTATGTCAAGTAGGGCCTCCAAAAAATATATGTGGGAATCAATTTATCTATCATACACCTATAATAATCAATGTCCCACATTATGCTATTTACTTGTGTCTGGGCCATAGCCTCTCTCCACCATTTGAATCTGACCCTAAAACTAGATACAATCATGGTGGGTAGCCCCAATGGCTATGTCACCATGATGTGCTCATATACCCAGCAATGGAGTAAATTCCAAACACATAAATTGCACCATCATCACAACCTCAAACCCCACAACTCTCTATATAATTGTGTTAGAAAATCTGGTCCCCATGTATACACAGTCCACTGCTCAACCAGATATGCCAACACACCTATTAATGCAATATGAAATCTCCCCCCATATGCATCTAGTAGTGCATATACTATAATCCCTATCATTATTAGGATACTCAACTGATGTTTCTCCTCATTGGTAGTGTATAGTGGCTCATATGCAAAGCTCACCGAATGGTAGGTCACCTCATTGACATGCTCCCTAAATATTGTCACCATATAAATATAAAGCTCCTCTCTAAAACAAGAGAAGAGATCCTCACCTTAGAGAAACAGTCATAAAATCCTATATACATCTTCCTATGTCACTGTTAACTCTATGGTAGGAAAATAGAAGGTATTAATGGTGTGATCCCACCTCTCTATCAAAACTATCATCAAGCTAACATCACATGCAACTTGACAATATTGTCACAATCCTCCTAACCATATGGCTACCATGTGCTCCCACTCATCGATGGTGACATCCATCCTCATCCTCATCAACAATGTGGGTAGTTGATCTCATAATGTCAACTCCTATTTAGCCTGCATCCACATACACAAACCTCAAATCACATACTATCCAATATAAACCTCCACCCTTTTTTCCATTCTCTCTGGGAGAACTAAATTGGCCTTAGGTCCTCACCCAAGCTATGTAGGTAGCACTCATTTTACATGGGGTCTTCAAAGGTTAGTGTAGCTATATACCCACCTAATTATCTAACCTATTAACCCACATAAACCCTATGCATAACTGCCTTTCTCTAAACCCTAGGTCCAACTGCCTATCTCTAAACTTTGGGCCCCATGGCCTATATCTCACACCCTCAACCCCATGACCTATCTTTTAATCCCTAGGTCTTATGACCTATTTCAACCTACCTTTTCCTAACCACTTCCCTTAATAAAAATTTAAGCATACCTCACCCTTTTTCCCTATGCATTGGGAGAACTACATTGTCCAGAGGCCCTCACCTAGGTAATATAGGTAGCACTCAATCGACATGAGGTATTCTAAGTCTATCTCAGTCATTAGGCTTGTCAACTAACTCCATAGGGGATCCAAAATGGGCATTTTATTCTTATTTAGGTTTTTTTTCCTATGATCAACATCAGTTAAGGCTATCGACATTGGTTTAGGATGTCAACCAATATCAACACCTTGTTGGCCAACATCGGTGAGCCCTACCAACATTGATGACTAGTTTGGCCCTAGGGTTAAACAACCTACCTCTCAAATTTAAGTTTTTTATTAAAAATTACCCCCAACCCCTCCCAAATTCACTTAAACCTACCCTCAATCCATTTACTACCCCTCTAATATCCCTCTCTCCCCCCAAACATAATTTTTTTCCCAAATAACAAATTAACTACTTTAAATTAAAATATAGCTCAAAGAGGATCTTACATCATCTCTTCATCTCCTTTAGGTTGGAATGAATAGAAATCATGGTGGTGTGTATTTAGCTGGGTCCCCTCCTAGCTCTACCATCTCTACCCACACCAACACTTAGAGCTCTTTTTTCTCTAATCAACTATTGTAAATGAATTTTGATGGGTTTCCAAACCCCTTTTTGTTAGATTTGGTTTCCCACTGATGTTGACAATCTTAACCTATGATGCTAATGTCGGTAATACTTACTATTGATATTGGTGACATAACTAACATCAAAAACCTTAACATTATATTTTTTAGACCCAACCACCACCCTTTGGACTAAACCCTAAGTCTGGGGTAACTTGTAGATCATGTATATCTCTTTGACCATGACAACCAACTTTGAATATCACATATATCTCCCCAAGCATGAAAACCAACCTTAGAGATTACTTAAATCTCCACCCATGATGACTCTGACTGGAGATCATGAATATCTCCTTGACCATTGACCCTTTTAAACCAACCTTGCATTACTTATTTTGACCACTTATGCTACGTCGCTATAGTTGGCTATTATATACATGTATGTATATCAGGTGTTTTAGATCATGACCAAGCCAGTCTTGTCATTTGTAACCTTTTGTGTTTACTAGGAGCACTTCCTACCTTGGATACCTAGAACATATGGACCATTGGAGCTAAAACTTTGATCATTTTAACCTTATTAGCTATCAATTACAAGCTATGATTTGGTTATTTCTATCTGAGTCCTCCTTGAATTTACCTATTATTGATTAAGTTGACTATAACTGATAATAGTATACATACAAGCAATGATGTTACCATGCTCTCACTCAACATCCACTCACCCAATTAAATCCTTATCAAACCAGTACCTAATTCTAGATTCTCCTTTGTTGGTTCCCATTTTGAGGGGGGATACCTCATCCCATTCCTGGAGCATACAAATCTTATTTTTGTCTTACAACTTGTCATCACAAATTATAAGACAAAAAGGGGAAAATATAGACACCAAAATTACATCACACATGTTCATAAATCCCTATGTTGAAACCCCTTTAGCCCCTTTTAATAATTAGCCTTCCTAACCTATGTTTTCATTCACACATTTAATTAATTTAAAATATTTAAATAAGTTAATTAAAAACTACTTATTCCACTTTACCTGGCCACCTCATCCTAAGACTAATTCTTACCCTCTGAGTCACCTCAAGACTTAGTCTCTTAATCCTAACTACCCATGACTTATTCTCACCCCTAACATAAATTCCTAACTAACTACATCCTTTTTAACCTCATATTTTTACCATTTCCTAATGGATACCACACTTGGTAGGAGAAGGAATAGAAAATAGGCTAAATATAGCCCTTTTACGTATTTTCATGCCACTGACATCAGTCAACCCTAGATCTACATTGGTGGGATCAATGATATTGATTACTTAAACCAAATTCTAATATAATATTCAAGTCAGTAGAAATGAAAAAAAACTCAATCATTTGTGTATAGGATTTGGCATTCAACTTTCTACATCTAGGCTTACCGTTACTCTACATAAATTAGTCCAAATTAGGAATTGATATACTACATAGAGCTTGGATTCTTTTAAACCAAAATCACATGCTTGTCTTTCCTATTTACCTATTGCTTTAACACACCTCATCAGAGCCATCTATCTAACACTCACAGTTTATCCAATTTACTAGCTAAGACTATCTCTATGTTTTGTAATTACTTTAAATAGTCATTTTACAATTACTTTACGTTATACTTTTTATCATTTTATGAATGTCCTAACTCTCCCTATAGAGGAGTTATAAAATTCCTTCACCTTTTCCCCTCTACTTCAAACATACCAACCCTCTGTCTAGACCCACCTGCATCTTACCCACTCTCTTTCAACTTTTTTTAACCTCACAAACTTAACCAACATCTACCTTTTAGCTCAGAAAAGTCTCTTACAAGCTCCTAAGAACCTACTGCCCCTATCGACATTGGTCACATAACCAACATAGATCATAGCTTCTTATCAACATCAGTAGCCTAACTAACATCAGTGATTGTGTATTTCCACTAACCTCCCTAAGCCTATTGAAACAACCTCAAAAAACACAAATACCTGATATTACCTACACTATGTCACTCTTTGCTACACTTAGACTATAAGAATAGTATGAATATATCTCTCTTACTCTCTCTTTCATTTTATCATTTAATACCATTTTGTCTCAAAAAGTGGATTGTCATCCCTAAGGAAGTTTGGCACTTCTAGGAACAAGCACGTAGCTTGGAAACCCATTCATAAATCAACTAATTAATATTTTTAGTGGAAATTATTTCTTATTCATAGGTAGTCCTCCCTAGCCAAAGAAGAGTGCTCAACATCGTCTAGATATGATGCACAACCAATCCAGGTTCTCTCTAATCTCTAATCCTTACCCTTCATCTTTGTTTCTCCTTAAAATCAAATAGATTCAAAATTTAGTGAAATAATTCCTTCCCCCCTTTCATTTTCAAGCTAGTTTTAGAGCTTAATTAATACATCATTGGGATATAGACCTATAATATAGAGGTTTGGTCCACATATAAGTCACCCAAAACATAAGATCAATCCCATTACATAATTCAAGTTGAGAGGGATTAAAACACCATCTCAAGGGTGTAAATTTGAGCTATAATAGTTTTTGCATGATCGGTGGGACAAGATTAATAATCAATTGAAGAGTTTTTGGTGTTGCTCTTTAGTGCACTAGCCTTTGGAGGCATTTCAACAATCATCAATGACAACTCTAAATGTATTTAATTGGTTATAGTAGCCTAGGTACCATTTTAAGTAAGTGTTCTTTCATTATGGCCTTTCTAATGAGGTTTCATGGTTGAGTTTGATGTTGATTTTTATTTTACACAAGTTGATGATCTATATCAAACTCATGTTGATCCTTGTTAGTAGTTTGTTGGCCCTTATTAGTATTATGTAGATTATTATCAGCCTTATTATCAAGAGCATTAACCTCCTTATTTTCCTCAACAATCATACCAAGATAGTTCTCCTCTTTGGTATCCCTTTCATCCCTCTAATCAACTTTCTCAAGACCATACTATCCCTAGTGAACATAGCCACATTTCAAATAATTATATCTCAAGCTTCAAGAAAACTCTCTTTGGATATGAAATTTGTATGGTAGAGATTAACACATTAAGGGATTATGTTCAAAGTGTTCCTAGTCATCTCATTTAATATGTAAGAGACTCATTGCAACTGATAAAAAGAGAGTGGAAATCTATTGAGAGATAAAACTATCAAAGATTCACTAGTGACATGATGGACACAAGTGACCTAATTCAAGGTATAAAGGATAAGCTAATAGTTAATGAAGGAAGCAATTTCAATGTTATCATCCTCATGTGCCATATCCTATACCAATTTAGTCCTCTTTTGTGTTACCTATCCTTACTCAAAATATTGAGTCAAGTGAGTTTCAAAGTGATCCAAGTCTTTCACATACCCCTCAAGCTTCCCATCATGAAAATCAATCCAAGAGAATATCCAAAAGAAATAAGAGGTTATTCTAGAGAGAGTAAAAAATCAAGACCAATTAGAATTGAAGAGTTTTATTTCTACTTAGAGGGAAAATAATGAGGCTATATTGAAATAAATCTTCATTCTTCTTCCTCAAGAACCCCACAAGAATTCCTTTAAGATTCCAAGTTGGAATCAAGTGGTGAAGTCATGGGATAAACAAAGTGGAACAAGACTAGATTGGGGAGTTGAGATCAAGGAAGAACTTGAACCTATTTACGACTAACCCATCCCTCTTCAATGGCTTAAAGCCTTCCCATCTTGGAAATCAATTCAAAATAGAATCCAAGGACAACAATAAATCCTTGTTGAAAAGATTGAAAAACCTAATACCTCCCCATATTTTAAATCAATTCAAAAGAGAATTAAAATGAAGAATGAATTCCTTGGGGAGAAAGTTGAAATCCAAAACATTTCAAAGTTTAAGGTAGTCATGGGTGAATGGAGGGAAGAGAGAGATAAACACATTGATCATGAGAGCTCAAAACTAGTTTGTGAAGATGAGCATCCCTCCTCAAGGAAAATAATTAGGATTTAGGTGAATGTCATTTATAAGAAGGATATGAAGAGGATAATTTAATTTTATCTGAATAATAACTCATCATGAGAACATGTCTTAGTGAAGAGAGATGAAAATTAACATTTGAAGTTGAAGAGAAAGGTGACCTTGATGGAGTAAAAGATAATTGAGTTATTATAGTAGAATAAGAATCTCCTAAAGATCCATTATAGGTTGTGAAAATTTGTTTTGAATCCTAGGAGCATGACAAAATAGGTACAAATTATAATTCCTTCTCAACGTGTGTTGTGCCTACCTCTATATTAGCTCTTATTAAGCTTGAAGAAGGTCTAAGTGAACTAGAATCAGGGGAAGTTCAATTGGAGGACTTGTTATAATTTATAAGATTATGTTACACTATTTTAGAGATATTTTATGGTATAATTTAGATTAAGGAAGGTATTTTTATCAAGCAAGGCACAAAGAAAGATGAAGTTAATTGTCCAAGCTTACCACTCCAAGAGGCTACTTCACTTGAAGTTGACTTGTTTGATGTTATTCAAGAAGGTTATCAAAATATAATTCCAGTTTTAAGTACTTGTTCATTATTTAAAAAGGAAACTAAGATCATTGGCCTCAATCTTTCAATAATCAATATGCACTTCTCCTTGAAGCCAACCCTACAAGCATGCTATAAGATCCATATAAGATTATTCAGCTTGATCAAGAACAAGTTGATGAGATAGAAATGAGAGTGTTTGTGCTAATAACCCAAGTTTTTAATGAGTATTATTTTTTCCTTGACTCATGTAGTCAAATCATAGACAATGGAATGAAGCAATAAGGCATTATTTCTAGTCAAAAAGGTTATTAATGTGCCAACATCTCTAAATATAGGTGGAAACTCTCACTCTATAAACAATACTTGACTAGACTTCATTTAGTATGGGAAAATATGATTTAATGGGAGTATGGTGATCTCAAGAGCTTCTTATTTGATCATGGAGGAATAATTTATGTTGAGGTTATTTGTGTGTAGTGATTTTTTATTTTGTTTAACCTAAGTGCTTGTTAGCATAGGTGTATGTTTTATCTTATTTTATTTTGATTGTTTGTGTGTGTGTCTTAATTCCTTTGATTTATGTGTTAGACCTTATTTTTGTTGTTTGTGTATGTGTATTACTTCATTTTTCACCCTTCTTGGCAAACAAAATAAGTCTCTAGGTTTGTACTTGGTATGACTAACAGATGTGGTTTCAAATAAAACACTTTAAGGAGGTGAATATAAAATAAAAAACCTTAATTTACATCTAAATGTTATGAATAATGGTGGCCTATGATTCATGATCCATCCTCATGAATTTGACTATGTTTTTATACCTACTAATCTATTTACCTTATATGTTTTGCCTTTTTTTTGAGAAATTACATATGAAATAGTTAATGAAGTTGATTTTAGATGATGTTGCCTTCCTTTTATAATGATTTCAATTCTTTTTTTATTAGTTCATTTTTTTTGATATTCTAATAATCTTTAGTTGTAGGAGGGAACACTTTTTTGTGCAACAAACAATCTTTTCACAATTTGAATGGATTTTCTTGTTTTAATGGTGGTCTTGGAGGGTGAATAGGTTTTGGTTTACATGATTACATGTTATATTGATCATATTAACCTCTAAATATCCTTCCCAAGGAATATATCCATGAAATCATAATCATATGCAAGAAAATATAGTCAGGTAGCCATTAATGTGCATTTGTAAGTGTCCTCAAGAGGAATTTCCTATTGAAAAGCAAGTTTTAGAGATGAACAAGATCATTTAAAATTAATATAGTATATTTGAATCATTAAAATAAGTTTAAAACTTATTTGAGGGTCAAAATAATGCTCACTATCCATAATTTCACTTTCTTACCTACACACTAGTATAGTCACCTACAAGTGATCTGAGTAGAGAGGTAAGGAGTCTTTGTGTGTTGTTGAAACAAGTGATGGTATTCCATTTTCAAGTCCTTAAATGTTGAAGTGAGATTAACATACATGTTTGAAGTGATATATGGCTAAAATAAGTTGAAAACCACCTCCAAGGATGAAGACTAATATTTAGGCCTTTTGTCCCTAAATTTACAAAATAGAGATCTTCAAAGTTTTGTTGATATCTTGTTACAATGTTTTCAATGTATTTTCTACCTCCTAATGTTGTTATATTGTATCCTCAATATAGGAAAATGACATTGAAAGGTTTGAATATAATATGAGTAGTGGATAATGGTAATTTTGAGGCCTAAAATTGCTTATAAAACTACTAAACTCAGGAATTGATATCTACAAGACTTTAATCCAAAAGTGACCTTGTACTATAAGTTGATAGTTATAAATCATGCCAACATTTCATAGTGGTTCAAAGTGTTTAAAGTGTAATTAATAACCTAAGGGATCATAAAAAGAGGGGGATAGACTTTTTTTTCTTCCCATGTACACTTTTAGTCCATACACTAAGGAAATGTTGACCTACAACCAAGACCTATTTTCCATATCTTTCTTAAGGAAGAGTTTAAGCATTGAGGCATTGAGGTATCAATTATGGTGGATGAAAGGGATAAAAAATGGGTCTGGATGACATTAGGAGATGTTGATATAGACTATTTGGAGTCTTAGGGTAACTTACATGTGTCTTTTCCTCTCATAAATGTACACCTATAGCTAGAGGCAAACAATGACTTGAACATGATGCTTTGGTGATGTTTAAGGAAATTCAAGTGGAATAAAAACATGATAAAGTGAATTTTTATCTTAGGGGATTAAAATAAGGCCTATAAACATCTGAACTAGGTTTCAAATAGGCAATAGACACCTACAACATTCACTTAGCAGAGTGTCTCAGTCAAGAGGGAGGAAACTTAGTTCTGGATATCAAAGTGCCTACAAAGAGGTTAAAGGGGGGATAATATGTTGATACAATCCATGATCACCTTCATGAGTATAATTATTACCTATATCAGATATTGAAAATGTAAAATAAGCCTACTCAAACCTCATAAGGCCTTATTTACACCCTATAGCCAAGTGTTGACTATATGCAGGCAATAAATTAAAACAAGGTGTCTAAGTGAGAGTCCAGGCTCAAGGTAAGAAATGGGTCCAAATAAATGTAAGATGATAATGGAAGATTAAAGAAGAGTTTTTAATCATTTATTCAACCTAAAACATGCATAAACACCATAGGGTAGGACATAGTCAAAAGAAACACAATCGATAGGAAAGTTAGTCCAGGCTATACAAGGTGTAGGAAGGGTATATAGAAGGATGAATTGATGAATTGAAGATGAGATAACCTTAATAAATATCATGATATTATACATATTCTTTGATAGTGGGAAGTAAGTTAAGAGAGAGAGAGCTACAAGGGTAGAAGTATATAGTCCCAAGTACAAACCCTGCACATAGTACTTCTAGAAAAGTCTATTTTGGGTTTTAAGAGGGTTAAAGGGACAAATGACCTAGTAGAGGGACAATTTTTTATGTAGGATATACATATCACTTATATAGGCAACTCCAATATCTAATTTTTCTATAAAAATAGGGGGAGTTCCCTTTGTTCTATCTTAGATAGAGGGCACTTCCCCTTGAATGCAATATTGCTTATTTTGAAAAGGGGAATGACTAGGTGAATTAGAGACTAGTAGGAACTTACAAAAAGGATTGATAAGATATAAAATACCTAGTATATTCATGGAAACCAATCACATAGAGATGGATCAAAATAGAGTGTCCTAAAATTCCAAGGTTGTAGTCAGGTTTATGAAGTTTGGTGAGGCCAAGTACCAAATGAGGGAGTCATTTTCACTTCTAGTCTTGGATATGCCTTATAACCTATTTAAAAATGGTTTTGGGGCATTTCATGATGTTTATAAGATATTTGATAAAATTATAACCATCAATAACTCATTTTGGGCTTGAAGGTATAAATAGGCCTACTAAGCATGACTAATCCTAATATCCAAAAAGGGGATCAACTTCAAATTTAGATTTAGTTTGTCACTCAACCCTATTATATCATAAATATGAGGGTACATCAGATGTGTTAAATATTTTAAGAGGCAAAGAAACCCTTGAGAAAGACATTTTTGGCTTAGATACCAACTCAGACCTACAAGGAGTAGGAAAACAAGCTCAATAAGTCAAATTTGAATACTCATATCTCTATTTATGATTTGAATGGGGAACAAAGGAGTTTATATGTGTTAAAAGGGTCCTTTAACATCATCCTTATGGAATTTATTTGCAATTTGGATGTTAGAGTTTTATGAATGAACCTTAAGAGGTCAAAATAGGCCTAAACCCTTACCAGTGACTAGTTTAGAGAAATGGAGTTGGATATCTTCTCTAGTGGAAAAATTTTATTATGAAAATGATTTGAACTTGTAGAGGACTCTTTTAAGATAATCCCCATGATTTTTGGCTGTACGGACTTGTATATATAAGGTAGAAAATAGGGTATTTTTTTAATGTTTTTATGTGTTTTATAGCTACATGAGGAGTCTGAATATCAAATAAATTTTGAAAGGAATATTAGGAATTTTAATAACTACCTATGGTCATTAAATTCCAATAAAAAAAATACTAATTATCCAAACCAGAGCTCTCATCTCAGCCAGTTAGATCTAACATAGTGGACAAGCTAGTGAGAAGGGTGGAAAACTTCAAGTGGGGTGATTTTAAAGTGTGGCTGATGCTTTTAAGGCCATGAAGGGTCTTGAAACTTGTAATCCACACCATAAAATATATTTTAATAAAAAAATAATGTCTTTTTCGAGGCCATGTGTGTAGGGTGCATGAAGGAGGAGTTTTTTTACTACAGATGATGATGGATCCTTTTTAGATGATTATAGATGAATAGGCCTATAACCAATGCATGGAGAGGCAAGTATAAAATCCATCCCCTTCATTCCAATCATAAGACCTATCCCAAATATTTGAATCACAAAGAAGGATATTAAATATATTTCAACCATTGAGAATCAAAGTTATGTTATAGAGGTTTATATACAACTTGGGATCCCTCAAGGGATCCTAAATGATGAAGAAGAGGTGACTTCTTATGTGGAGATTTATAACTAGGTTGATGAGGAAATTTTTTTTCATTTTTCCAAAGAAGAGGGAACCTTTATTTGTTCTTCCATCACTTTCTACTATGTCATAGATAGGCAAGGACACATTCTTAATTAGACTTTGGATGACATGTTTGAAATCATTAGAGCAGTCTATACTCCTCTTCAAGGAGGCTATGATTTGGTGAAAGATGAAGAAGGTAGCCTTGGCACTCAAGTGAGTATGCAAAGCTAAAGAAACCTCTCAAATCTATCCTTTAAATAATCATATACATTTCATGATGATATTTTTGAAATCATCAAGATGGGATATCATCCTATCAATTAGTTGGGAGAAACATATCAGTTTTTGAAGGTCTTAACAAGCTCCTATTGGCCCCAATCTTCTACAAAACAAGAAATCAATCCTCTTGAAGCCATGCCTACCAAAAAGATATTAATTGATCATGAGATGAAGATTGGGAAGAAATATGAAGTTTGTGGACAAGGCTAAGAGGAATATATCTACATTGGAGACATATTTCAAGATGATCTACTTGAGTGCAGGTCATGTGAAGTGCCAAGGAATAGGTCTGATCTACAAAGCATCCATTTCAAGGAAAATCATGCTTGTAACTATGATTATACTCATGAAGAAGGAGATTCAAGAAACTTTCCTTTTGATCCTAGAAAGGAGGTATGCTTAGTTTCTAGTTGTGCATAATAGTTTATTTTTTGATTCCCCTAAGTGCCTTGAGCACATGTGTGTATGTTGTTAGTTTGTTGTCTTATTTTACATGTGTCTTTGATTTGTGTGGTTTAGGTGATCAAGTGGTCTTGTCTTGATCAAATCCTATTTGTCAAAGTCATTTGTTTTCATTTCAGACTTCATATGACTCCCTAATCCCAATGGATTTATAAGGCTACTAGTCTAGTTAGTATAGCAAGCATACTACCCCTATGAGTCACTAATTTGTTGACCAAATTTGACTTTTAGGTCAAATTGGGGCTCCCCTAGGTAAAAATTTGGTTTTTATATGTTTTAGTGGTCTAATCCATATTTCAAAAGGTGTTTTATAGGTTAATTAAGGTCATTTGATGTTATACTAGCTTTGGTCCTTAGTCATTTTAGTCTTTGTAGTCATTTTAGGTCATTTGGAGGTTAAAAAAGGTGATTTTAATGACTTGTACATAGTTTTAGGAAGTGTGAATTTGAAAAAAGATGATGTCACATGACATGTGTCCTAAGAGGTCTTAATTAACTGTCAAAACTAAAAAGTGGTAGGTTCTTCAGAGGAAAGTGCAATTTTCTTGTAAAAAAGGTGAGTTTGGCACTTGTATAACACATGGGGAAGTGTGCCATGTGGGATAAGATAGTGGTATATATATTAAACTTACCCAATCTAAAATACACATCTGAGGTACTTTGTAAGTGCCATTTTTGGCCCAAAATAGTTGTATTCCTTTTTCACCCTTCTTGGTAAATAAAAGTAGTCTTCAAGTTTGTACTTGGTACAATCAATAGAGGATGTTTCAGATCAAACAACTTGGGGAGGTGAAATTAAACTTAGAAAAATTAATTTACATATAGATATTTTAAATAATGTTGGCCTTGTTTCATGAACTATCCTCATAAAGTTGACTGTGTTTTTTGCCTGCTAATCTGTGTACCTTATAGGTTTTACCTTGGTTTGAGTAATAATGTATGAAATAGTTGTTGAATTTTATTCCAAATGATGTTGAATTAATTATATAATTATATCCATGTTTTTTTATCATTTTAAATTGTTTTTATATGCTAATAATCTTAATTTATAGGAGGGAGCACTTTTCTGTGCAACATATAGTCTTTTCATTATTTGAATGGATTTTCTTTTTTTAATTGTGTTATTAGAAGCTGAATAGGTTTTTGTTTACATGATTACATGTTAAATTTATTAACATATAAATCTCATTTCCCAAGGTATCTCTCCATGGAATCATAGTCATATGCAATAAAATACAATCATGCAACCATTAATGTGCATCTATAGGTGTCCTCATGAGGAATTTCATGTTAAAAAGCAAGTTTTGGAGCTGAAAAATATCATTTAAAATTAAAAGAGTTTATTTTAATGCTTAAGAGAAGTTTAAAACTCATTTGAGGTTCAAAATTATGCTCATTTTCCATAATTACACTTTCTTGCCTGCACACTAGAATAGTCACCTACAGGTGATCTAAGTAGAGAGCTAACGAGTCTTTGTGTGGTGTTGAAAAAAATGATGATATTACATTTTAAAGTCATTAAATGTTTAAGTGATATTAAAATACATGTTTGAAGTGACATATTGCTAAACCAAGTCGAAAACCACCTTCAAGGATGAAGACTAAGATTTAGGCCTTTTGTCACTAAATTTGCAAAATAGAGTTCTTCAAAGTTTTGTTGATATCTTGTTACAATGTTGTCAATGATTTTTATTCCTAATAATGTGCTTATATTGTACCATCCATATAGTAAAATGAACTTGAAAGGTTTGAAGATAAGATGAGTAGTGGAGGATGGTAATTTTGAGGCCTAAAATTACTTATAAAACCACTAAACTCAGGCATGGATATCTTCAGGACTTTGATCCAAAAGTGACCTTGTACTATAAGTTGATAATTATAGATCATGAAAAAATTTGATAGTGGTTCCAAGTGTTTAAATTGTTACTCATGAATTAAGGGATCATAAAATGAGGGGGATAGACTATTGCTTTACTTCCCATGTACATTTCCAATCCATATACTAAGGAAATGTTCACCTACAATGAAGACCTATTTTCCATATCATTCATAAGGAAGAGTTTAAAAATTGAAGAATTGAGGTATCAATTATGGTTGATGAAATGGATAAAAAATGGGTATCTATGCCATTAGGAGAGGTAAATATAGACTATTTGGAGTCTTAGGGTAACCTACATGTGTCTTTTCCTCTCATAAATGTACACCTACAGTTGTAGGTAGACAGACCTAAACATAATGCTTTGGTGATGTTTGAGGACATTAAAGTGGAATTAAAACATGAGTAAGTGAATTTTTACCTTATGTGATTAAAATAATGAATCTAAACATATGGACCATGTTTTAAATAGGCAATAAACACCTACAACATTCACTTTAGCAGAGTGTCTCAGTCAAGAGGGAGGAAATTTGGTTTTGGATGTCAAGGTGATTGAAAAGAGGTTAAAGGGAGGGTGAAATGTTGAGAAAATCCATGATAACCTTAATGATGATAATTATGACCTCCATGAGCTAGAAACAATGTAAAACATGCCTACTTAGACCTCATAAGGCCCTATTTGTAACCTACAACCAAGTGTTGACTATATGCAGGTAGTAAATTGAAACAAGGTGTCTAAGTGAGAGTCCAGACCAATAAAGGTAATAAATGGGTCAAAATAAATTTCATATCATAATTTAATCTTAAATAAGAGTCTTTAATCATTGATTCAACCTAAAACATTCATAAACACTGCAGGGCAAGACATGATCAAAGGAAACTCGTCCAGGCTATGCAGTTTATAGGAAGGGTATATAGAAGGATGAATTGATGAATTAAATATTATAGAACATAAATAAATATAATAAAAATATACATAAAATTTTATAGTGTGAAGTAAGCTAAGAGAGAGAGCTACAAGGTAGTAGTATACAGTCTAAAGTACAAACCTTGCACATAGTACTTTTATAACAATTTATTTTGGGTTTTAAGAGGGTTGAAAGGTCAAATGACCTATTATAGGGATGATTTTTTGTGTAGGACCTAATTAAAACTTAAATATTCCACTCCAATATGTAATTTTTCTATACAAATAGGGGAAGTTCCCACTATTTTGTCTCAGATAGAAGGCACTTTCCCCTAAATGCAAAACTACCTATTTTGAAAAGGGGAATGACTAGGCAAATTGGAGACTGGTAAAACCTTTCAAGAAGGATTGATAAGATTTAAAATACATATTAAAATAATGTAAACCAATAAAAAATATATGAAACTAAATAGAGTGTCCTAAAATCCCAAGGTTATAGTCAGGTTTATGAAGTTTGGTGAGGCCTAGTGCCAAATGAAGAAGTCATTTTCACTTCTAGTCTTGGATATGCCTTATAATATATTAAATAATTTTTATGGGTTATTTCATGATTTTTACAGGCTATTAAATATAGGGATAACCATAAATATATCATTTTGGGACTTAAGGTATAAACAAGTCTACTAAGCATGACTAGGCCTAACATCCAAAAAGGGGGTCAACTTCATATTTAGCTTTAGATAATCACTAAACATATTAAATAATGAATATGAGGATACATAAGATGTGTTAAATATTTAATAAGGAAGTTAAAATTTTGAGGAAGTCATTTTTGGCATAGATACTAACTCAAACTTACAAGGAATAAGAGAACAAGCTTGATAGGTCAAATTTGAATACTCATATCTCTTTTGATGCTTTGTATGGGGACCAAAGGAGTTTAGAGGAATTATAAGGGTACTTGAAAATTACCCTTGTGGATTTTTTTTTCAACTTGGGTGTCATAGATTTATGAATGAACCTTAATAGGTCAAAACAAGCCTAAATCTTCCTAAACCCTTGTCAGTGACTAGTTTGGAAAAATGGAGTTACATAGTTGCTCTAATGGATTAGTTTGATTATTATGATGATTGTATATTTAATAGTAATCTCTCAAGCTACTCAAAATGATTTTTGAATATATAGATTTGTACATGCAGGGTATAAAATAGGGTACTTTTGACCATTTTGTGTGTTTTTAAAGCTACAAGAGGATTATAAAGGTGAAATCAAGTTTAGAGGGAATTTTAGTAATTTTAATAACTTATTATGGTAATTTAATTCCAATAAAAACCTCATAAGTGGCCAAACTAGAGCTCACATCTCAACTAGTCAAATCTGGTATAGTGGACAAACTAGTGAGAAGGATGGAAAACTTTAAGTGGGGTGATTTTAAAGTGTGCTTGATGATTATAAAGATATGGAGGGTATTAAAAATTGTTATCCACTCCATCCCATGTATTTTCATGAGAAAATGATGCCTTTTTGGAAGCCAAGTGTGTAGGGTGCATGAAGGAGGAGATTTTTGGACTATAGATGATGATGGCTCCTTTTTAGATGATTCCAAATAACCAGGCCGACAACCAATGCATGGAAAGGCATGTATGAAATCCATCCCATTAATTCCAATCATCAGACTTGTCTTAAATCAGTTTTGGGATGTTAAAATTGGTCCAAATAATAAAGGTAATTTTTTGAGCTAGAATGAGGAATCTTATGGCATTTTGCAAGAGTTTGATGACTTAGATAGCCACTTGTTCCTTCTGACCTTGCATGGTTCATCACATATTCTATTATCATGCACAAGTAACTGATTTTATCATCTTGAAAAGTGTCCTTATGACCCTTTGACTTTTCTCTTCTCCTCTCTCTCTTAATTTCTATAAGAACTAATCATTTTTGCCATTGTAACTTATTCTCCACATGATTATGGTGAATCCATGATCATTTTCATACCATTTAATCAATAAGACTAATTATTTTTACCTTTTTATGACTATTATTAGTGTGTTTTACTTGAATTTTATATCTTACTTAGTGAAGAATTTGGATTCCTTAGCATATTATCTCATTCTTACATCCTATTTACAATTAGAAAGCTTATTCCTGTAGGGCATGTGAAGTGTTCTAACAAATGTCAATGATTGAGTGAGTTAATATATTAACTAGTGCCACTAAAGATCTCTTATCTATTCCTCCTATATTTTTACATTCATCTATAACCTCATAATGTAACATTGATGTGAGAAGATGCAAATTGAAGGAGTGTATGTTTGGTTAGTCCTTTGTTCTCATGTGTAACATACTGATAGTTGGAACTCATCATCTTATTTGGTGTATCACCTCCATTAAAATAGTTTTATTTAAGTTATCTCTCTCCTTTTATTTGTAAATTTTAGGTGTAGTTTAAATCCAAAGTGGTACATCAAGGGAGCTAACCCTATCTTGAGATTCACCTCATCCTTAGGCTACCCACAATCTTAGAGGTGTTTCCATTATGCCACTTGGATGAGGAGAGATTAGGAATATCCTCAAAGGGTGAAAATATAAGTGATAATAGTTTTTGGCATGCCCGGTGGGACTCTTAGTATAAGAAGTTGAGAGATTTTTGGTGTTGTCTCTTAACAATCAACCTTAAGAGGCATCTATCAAAGCATCAATGGTGACTCTGAAGATACATCAACTAGTCAAGCAACCCAAGTTTATTTTTGAATATTATTGGTAACATGTTTTTATTTGTGTTCTTTCTTTCAATGAGGTTTCATGGCTAATTTTCGTGTTGATATTTATCTTATATAAGTTAGTGAGACATTTCAAGCTTGTGCCATTCCCTATCAACAAGAGCAAGTTCTTAATCATCCCTATCAGGAAGTGTACCATCTTTATCATGAGGTGTATCATCCCATTCATGAAATTTATTAGTCATATATTTAGCCTTCTCTATTTCCTGCTCCTCTTAGTTAACCTAGTCACTTCTCAAGTCCATCCATTTCCACCTTCAAACAAACACTTTTGGGCTATGAGAGGTACATGTTGGATCTTGATACTTTAAGGGGATGTGGTCAAGAGGTTCCTAGTAATATTATTCATAAGGTGAGAGATGAATTAGAGTTGATAAAAAGAGAGTGGGTACCTATTGAGAGAGCCAATTGGAAAAGGATCACAAGTGAGATGCTTGATGTGACTGGCCTAGTTTCTTCCTTAGAGGATAAGATAAGAGTTCATAAAAGGCAACCTCACCAACCTATCATCCTTCATATCCACTTCCCAAAGCTTCCTATCATCTATATTTTATCCCTACTCATGAGCACAATCAAGGATACCAAAGTCATCCTTTTCCCAATTAGTTAAAGGAGAGAGTTGAAAGGAGAAACCTTGTGTTTGAAGATAATATTGATAGCTATATTGAATTGTCTAATATGCATATGTAGTAGTCCTTGTTAAAAATAAAGGAAGTGGATTTCAAGTCCTCATTTCCATATCACATTTCATCCCTATCTCAGGGAGTGACCTCTAGATATGAGATTACAATTTGGAGACAATGTGGAAAATCCAAGCCTAAGGGGATTCCAAGTCCCTTCAACACTTCATCCATTCCTCAAATTACATCACCACCTCAAGAAAAGAATTATAATCCTAACATCCTAAGATGGATTAATATATTGTAATCATGGGGAAAGAAATATGATAGAAGCATTCTTAAGGAGTGTGAAGTTGAAAATGAAGTTGATCCTTTATAGGTCCCTCCCACCCTTCCTCAAGAGACCTCTTATCTTCCATGTGAACCCTCTTATACTCCTATTTATCATGAGGATTCCTATTAAATTCATTAAATAATTTTCCAAGATAACCTATCCAAGCAAATTGAAGAGTTAGAGACAAAGATGAAATTGCTAATTCAAGGTGTGATGAAAGGTTTAGACCCAAAAGAAGATCATATGCATAAACACACCCCATCCACCATTCTTCAAGAGATTCCTCAAGATAAATCAGATGTGAATGAAGTGATTTTCAAGTGGAAGGAATAAAATCAATTTTTTTTAGCCCAAGGTCTACCTCCTCAAAAGCTTCCAAAAGAATCCCGTACATTTCATTCCTAATTTAATTTTGAGTTCTATGTGCCACCTCCACCAACTAGTTCATTTTTTCCTCACCCAATAAACCTTTTCCTTGATGTAACTATGGTATGGAAACCTAAATAATAATATTTGGTTGACAAAAAATTATAACTCTTGCTTGAAGAAAGTCTAGCTCCTTGGTACTCTCATTAGACTAAGTCACATTACTTCAAGATGCCTAGTCTTGGAATCACAAAGAAGGAGATTGAAGATCTTTCAGCCATTGAGAATCAAAGTTATATTTTAGAGTTTGATATTAAAATTATAATACCTTAGGGCATCCTATATTATGAATAAGATGTGATTTATTATGTGGATATTTTTGATTGGGTTGATGAGGAATAATGTTTTCCTTTTCCCAAAGAAGAGGAAACATTCATTGGTTCTTCCATCACTTTGCAAGATGCCATAGATGGGCAAGGATAAGTTATTAATCATAATATGGATGACTTGTTTGAAATCATTGGATTAGTCTATACTCCTCTTCAAGGAGGTTATGATCTAGTCAAAGATGAAGAAGGCCACCTTGGCACTCAAGTGAGTATGCAAAGGGAAAGTAACCTTTCAAATATGTCCTTTCAAGAAGCATATACATTTCATGATGATATGTTTGAAATAATCAAGATGGTATATCATACTATTAATTAGTTAGGAGAAATATATTAGTTCTTGAAGGATGGAACAAGCTCCTATTGGCCCCAATATTCTAAGGAACAAGAAACCAATTTTCTTAAAGCCATACCTACCAAGAAGATACTAGTTGATCATGAGATGAAGAGTGGGAAGTAATATGAAGTTTTTGGGCAAGGAAAAGAGGAATATATATACATTGGAGGCCAATTTGAAGATGATCTACTTGAGATTAGGTCATGTGAAGTGCCAAGGAATAAGTCTGATCTACAAATCATCCAGTTTAAGGAGAAGCATGCTTGGCACTATGATTATTCTCATGAAAAAGGAGATTCAGGAAACTTTCATTTTGATCCTAGAAAAGAGGTATGCTTAGTTGATAGTTGTGGATAATAGTTTATTTTCTAATTACCCTAAGTGCCTTGAGCACATATGTGTGTGTCTTGTTAGTTTTTTGTCTTATTTTTTGTGTGTCCTTATTTAGTGTGGTTGAGTTAATCAAGTGGTCTTGTATTGATAAAATCCTATGGTCAATTTTTGTTTGTTTGTTTCAGACTTCATATCACTCCATAATCCCAATGGATTGATAAGGCTACTAGTCTAGTTAGTATAGCAGGCATACTACCCCTATGAGTCACTAATTTGTTAACCAAATTTGACTTTTAGGTCAAAGTGGGGCACCATAGGTAAAAAATTGGTTTTTATATGTTTTATGGGTATAATAAATATGTCACAAGGTGTTTTATAGGTCAATTAAGGTCATTTGATGTTATACTAGCCTTTGTCCTTAGTCATTTTAGTCTCTATAGTCATTTTGGGTCATTTATAGGTTAAAAAAAGTGCATTTACTAATGTGTATGGATTTATTGGGAAGTGTGAAGATTAAAAAATATGATGTCATGTCATATGTGTCTTAAGAGGTATTAATCAACTATCAAAACTAAAAACTGGTAGGTTCTTCAGAGGAAAGGGTAGTTTTCATGGGAAAAAGGTGAGTTTGGCACTTGTATAGCCCATGGGGAAGTGTTCCACATGGGTTAATATAATGGTATGTATATTCATCTTCACCAAGTTCAAATACACATTTTAAGTGCTTTATAAGTGCCATTTTTGGCCCAAAACCATTCTGCTCCTTTTTCACCGTTGGCAAATAAAAATAGTCTTCAATTTTATACTTGGTATAGCCAACAAAGGAAGTTTTAGATAAAAATAATTATGGAGGTGAAATTAAACTCAAATAAATTAATTTATATATAAATCTTTTAATAATGGTCGCCTTTGCTTCATGAACCAT
This sequence comes from Torreya grandis, assembly GCA_037957365.1. Taxonomy (NCBI): domain Eukaryota; kingdom Viridiplantae; phylum Streptophyta; class Pinopsida; order Cupressales; family Taxaceae; genus Torreya; species Torreya grandis. The sequence goes on from JARHVA010001888.1 coordinate 2,959,614, forward strand.
CCTCGTGAAGTTGACTATGTTTTTCTACCTACTAATCTATGTACCCTATATGTTTTTCCTTTTCTTGAGAAATTATGTATGAAATAGTTAATTAAGTTGATTAAAAATTATTTTTCATTCCTTTTATAATTATATCCATTTTTTTATCATTTAAAACTATTTTTATATGCTAATCATCCTTAGTTATAGGAGGGAACACTTTTCTATCTAACAAGCAGTCTTTTCACAATTTAAATGGATTTTATTATTTTAATGGTGGTCTTCAAGGGTTAATAGGTTTTGATTTAAATTATTACATGTTACATTTATCATATTAACCTCTCAATCTCCTTTTCCAAGGCATCTCTCCATGGAATCATAGTCATATGCAAGAAAATATAGTCAAGTAGCCATTAATGTGCATCTGCAAGTGTCCTCATGAGGAATTTCCTTTTGATAAGAATGTTTTGGAGATGAAAAACATAATTTAAAATGAATATAGTTTATTTTAATCCTTCATATAAGTTTAAAACTCAATTGAGGGTCAAAATAATGCTCATTGTCCATAATTTCACTTTCCTATCTGCACACTAGAATAGTCACCTACAGGTGATCTGAGTAGAGAGGTAAGAACTCTTTGTGTGGTGTTGAAACAAGTGATGATGTTAAATTTTCAAGTCCTTACATGTTGAATTTATTTTAATGTATATTTTTGAAGTGATACATGGCTAAACCAAGTTGCAAATCAACTCCAAGGATGAAGACTGAGTTTTAGGCCTTTTGTCCTTAAATTTGCAAAATAAAGTTTTTCAAAGTTTTGTTGATATCTTGTTTCAATGTTGTAAATGAATTTTATGCCTCATATTATGATTATCTTGTATCCTCCATCTAGTAAAATTAATTTCTAAAGGTTTGAAGATAATATGAGTAGTGGAGGATGGTAATTTTGAGGCCTAAAATTACTTATAAAACCACTAAACTCAAGTATTAATATCTATAGGACTTTGATCAAAAAGTGACCTAGTACTATAAGTTGACAATTCTAGATCATGCCAAAATTTGATAGTGGTTAAAAGTGTTTAATGTGGAATTCATGACCTAATGGATCATCAGAGGATGGGGATAGACTATTATTTTGCTTCCCTTGTTAGGGTGTGGAGCTAAAAGCTTCAACTGTTGTAGACACGAAGAAGGGAGGTTGATGAAGATCCAGAAGTACCGGCATCCATAGCATGACTGACATCAGTCATGACCAGTGTAGAAGGCAACCAGCATTGGTAGGAAGTCAGCCGACATTGATCAGCACCAGACAGACAGGGACCGATGTCACTCACCTATGGCTGTTCCAAAACTGTTGTTGACGAATAGTCAGTTAAGTGAAGTGAGTGTTTGCATGTTTAAGGGATAATTATAGTCACGAGTTGTGTGTCTAATTATTGTAATTAGAGTTCTATTTTTGTATGCATGGGATCCTATTTAAAGACCCATGAGGCATGTATTGTAAATCAAGCAAGCAAGTAAAGCATTGAAGCAAGGAGCAAGGTCAAGGAGATCTATAGGTGTAAGGTCAAGGAGATCAGCTGAAGCATTCAAGGAGGGGATAACAACTCAGGTTGTTGAGTTGGTTGTGTTGAGCAAGAGAGAGGGGGAAGAAGGTCTTGAGGTGTGGCAAGCCTTTGAGGTGGAGGAAGAAGTGGCATCTTCCTTATTGTATTTTCTTCTAGTAGTATTTAATACAAGAGTGTGTATTGTCTCTTAAATTCTTTGTTGTCTCAAGTTTCTAGTTACTTAATCATTATGGTATAATTTTGTGTTTAATTGCTTATAAGAAAGTAATCAATTGTGCTTTTGTTGGATAAGGGGTTCTTAATAGTTGGTATCAGAGCCTTGGTTGTAGGTTCAGAGCTTGATATCCAACAAATGGTATCAGAGCGAGGTTAGATGTTCTCAGAGCGAGTTTGACTAACAGATGGCCAGATCTGGTTAGTGGTTTCTTGATTATAGGTTACTCACAGGGGTTTCTAATTGAGTGGGAGTATAGCAATGGCAGAAGAAGGTAAGCTGAGGATGAAGAAATTTAGGCACATGATTAACACCACAAGGAGTGTGGTGGGTTGTCTTCAAGTAGGAGCTTGAAGAGGAATACAAGCCAGGATGCAGATTAGACAAAGTACTAGTTTAGGTATAGGTGCAGCTGTTTATCTCCAAGTGGGAGGTTGTTAGGGTGTGGAGCTAAAAGCTTCACCTTATTGTAAACAAGAGGTTTTTGAGCATTCGCTGGCATTGGCAGGCCAAAACTGACATCAGTCAGGGGAAGCGCAAAAGGAAACCATCATCAACAGGATATCGACCGGCATCAGTCACCTCTAGTCAGATAGGGACTGACGTTGGTTGCCTGTGGTGGTCAGAACTGCTATTGACAAATAGTTAGTTAAGTGAACACGTAGTTTGCATGATAAAGACTGGTTTGAGTCTTTGAGCCACTTGTCTAAATTAGTGTATGCATGAGATCTATATAATAGACTCATGGGATGTATTGTTAAGTGTAGAACTTGTAGAACCCAAGTGTAGAATTCGGAGAGTTCTTCCCATGGTGGAATCAAGTAGGATTCCCCATGTATGTAAGATCAGGTTTGATATGCAGGGTGTTGCAGGATCAAATGATATCAGAGCCTTGGTTGTAGGTTCAGAACTTGATATCCAATAAATGGTATCAGAGCGAGGTTGGATGTTCTCAAAGTGAGTTTGACTAATAGATGGCTAGATCTGGTTAGTGGTTTGTTGATTATAGGTTACTCACATGGGTTTCTAATTGAGTGGGAGTATAGCAATGGCAGAGGAAGGTAAGCTGAGGATGAAGAAATTCAGGCACAGGATTAACACCACAAGGAGTGTAGTGGGTTGTCTTCAAGTAGGAGCTTGAAGAGGAATACAAGCCAAGATGCAGATTAGATAGAGTACTGGTTTAGGTACAGGTGCAGTTGTTTATCTCCAAGTGGGAGATTGTTAGGGTGTGGAGCTAAAAGCTTCACCTTATTGCAAACAGGAGGTTTCTGAGTGTATGCAGTCATCAGTGTCAGCAGGCCACAACCGACATCGGTCAGGGGAAGCACAGAAGGAAACTGGCATCGATAGGATATCGGCCAGTGTCAGTCACCTCCAGTTAGGCAGGGACCGACGTCAGTCGCCTGTGGCGGTCAGAACTGCTGTTGATGAATAGTTAGTTAAGTGAACGCATAGTTTGCATGATAAAGACCAGTTCAAGTCTTTGAGCTGCTTGTCTAAATTAGTGTATGCATGAGATCTATATAATAGACTCATGGGCTCTATTTTTAAGTGTAGAACTTGGAGAGTTCTTCCCATGGTGGAATCAAGTAGGATTCCCCATGTATTTAAGATTAGGTTTGATATGCAGGGTGTTGCAGGATCATGGTGGAGATCTACATGTGATAAGTAAGATCAGGTTGGTTTGCGGGATTTGTGTATGCGAGGGTCAGAAGAGGATCAGTGGGTGAGCAAGATCAAGGTGACAACAATACACCAGGAGTAGGATCATGGTGAGATCTACTTGGAGTACCGGTTTATACTCGGTTGTATTGGACGTACAATGAGGTGAACAACAACTTGTGTTAGCTATGTGTTGTGACCTATGAGAGAAGATTACTTAGGTGGGAAGATTACTTGGAGCCCTTGAGGAGGAAGCCTCACAGAGGTGGAAGAAGAGTGTGATCTCTTTATTGTAATTTCCTTTGTAATGAGTTGAATACAATTGTGTGTTGCCTCTCATATTCTGTGTGTTTTCTCATTGATAGTTATTTGTTCTTCTGGTTATTTCCACATGTTTAAGTTGCTTATACAATGGTAATCATGTGCGCTCTTAAATCTAACAATTTGTGTCAGAGCTTTGGGGAACTTAGGTCTTATCATCCCTTGTAAACTTCCAGTCCATATACTGAGGAAATGTTGACCTACAATGAAGACCTATTTTCCATATCTTTCATAAAGAAGAGTTTAAGCATTGAAGCATTGAGGTATCAATGATGGTTGATTAAAGGGATACCATATTGGTATGGAGGAAATTATAAGAGGTTGATATATACTTTTTGGAGTCTTAGGGTAACCTACAGGTGTCATTTTCTCTCATAAATGTACACCTACAGTTGTAGTCAGATAATGAACTAAACATGATGCTTTGATGATGTTTGAGGACATTAAAGTGCAATAAAAACATGATAAATTTAATTTTGACCTTATTGGATTCAAATAAGGGCTTTAAAAATTTAGAATAGTTTTCAAATAGGCAATAGACACCTAAAACATTGACTTTAGCAGAGTGTCTCAGTCAAGAGGGAGGAAACTCAATTTTGGATCTCAAGGTGTTTATAAAGAGGTTAAAGGGAGGATAACATGTTGAGAAAATCCATGATATCCTTAATTAAGATAATTATGACCTTAATGAGATACCAAAAATTTAAAACAAACCTACTAGGACCTTATAAAACCCTGTTTGTAATGTACAACCAAGTTTTGACTGTATGAAGGCAGTAAATTGAAACAAAGTGTCTAAGTGAGAGTCCCAACCAGTAAAGTTAAGAAATGGGTCAAAATTAATTTAAGATGATAATATAAGATTAAATAAGAGTATTTAAACATTTATTTAACATAAAACATGCATAAACATCATAGGTTAAGACACAATCAAAGGAAACATAGTCAGACAGGAAACTCAGTCTAGGCTATGCAAGGTGTAGGAAGGGTATATAGAAGGATGAATTGATGAATTGAATATTAGAGAACAATAATAAATATATTTAAAATATTTATATTATTTTATATTTTTAATTAATATAAGAGATAGAGCTACAAGGTAGAAATATATATTCTAAAGTACAAATCCTACACATAGTACTTTTATAACAGTCTATTTTGGGTTTTAAGAGGGTTGAAGGGTCAAATGACCTAGTAGAGGGCTGAATTTTTGTGTAGAAAATAAGTAAAACTTAGATATGCCACTAAAATATCCAATTTGTCTATAAAAATAGGGGAAGTTACCTCTGTTTTATCTTAGATAGAGGGCACTTCCCCTTGAATGCAAAACTCCCTATTTTAAAAAGGGGAATGACTAGGTGAATTAGAGACTGGTAGGACCTTCCAAGAATGATTGATAAGATTTAAAATACCTATTTTAATCATCGAAAATAATAATATATAGATTAAAATAAATAAAGTTTCCTAAAATCCCAAGGTTGCAGTCAGGTTTATGAAGTTTGGTGACACCTAGTGCCAAATGAGGAAGTCATTTTCACTTCTAGTCTTGGATATGACTTCTAACCTAATTAAATATGGTTAAATGTAATTTAATTATGTTTAAAATGTATTAAATATATGTATAAACATAAATAACTAATTTTTGGCTTTAAGGTATAAATAGGCCTACTAAGCATGACTAGGCCTAACATCCAAAAAGGGGGTCAACTTAATATTTAGCTTTAGATGACCACTCAAACATATTAGATAATATATATGGGGTTAAATAAGATGTTTTAAATCTTTTTTAAGGTAAATAAAATACTAAGGAATCTAGTTTTGGCTCAGAAACCAACTCAAACATGCAAGGAATAAGAGAACAAACTCGATAGGTCAAATTTGAATACTCATATCTCTCTTGATGCTTTGCATGGGGACCAAATAAATTTAGACATGTTAGAAGGGTCAATTAAAATAATCCTTGTGAAATTATTTTTTAGGTTGGATGTAAGAGATTTATGAACAAACCTTAAGAGGTCAAAACATGCATAAACCCTCATAAACCCTTGCTAGTGACTAGTTTGGATAAATGGAGTTGGATAACTACTATAATGGAATAATTTACTTAGGATGATGATTTTAACTTGTAGAGGACTCTCTAAATCCACTCCCCATGAATTTTTGATGTATTTACTTATATGAACATGGTATAAAACATGGTACTTTAGATTGTTTTATGTGTTTTGAAAGCTATAAGAGGAGTCTAAAGATGAAATAAAGTTTGAAGGTAATATTAGGAATTTTAATAAATTAATATGGTCATTTAATTCCAATAAAAAACTCATAATTATCCAAACAAGAGCTCTCATCTTATCCATTCAAATTTGACATAGTGGACAAGCTAGTGAGAAGGGTGGAAAACACTAAATAGGGTGATTTTAAAGTGTGCATGATGATTATAAGGCCATCGAGTGTCTTAAAACTTGTCATAAACTCCATTCCAAGTATTTTCATGAGAAAATAATGCCTTGTTAGAGGCCAAGTGTGCAGGGTGATTGAAGGAGGAGTTTTTTGTACTATAGATGATGATGATTCCTTTCCATATGATTCTAGATGACTAGGCCTATAAAAAATGCATGGAGAGGCATGTATGAAATGAATGACCTTAATTTAAATCATAATACCTATCCATAATCAATTTTGGTATGTTCAAATAGGTCCAAATCATGAAGGCAATTTTTTGAGCTAGAATGTGGAATCGTATGCCACTTTGTAAGAGTTTGAAGACTTGGATAACCACTTTTTACTTCTCACCTTACATGGTTCATACCATATCATATTATCATTCACAAATAAATATTTTTATTATCTTTATAGTTGTATTTTTGACCCTTGGAATTCTCTCTTCTCCTCTCTCTCAAGTTCTATAAGAACTAGCCATTTTGGCCATTATAACTTATGCTCCACCTGAGTATGGTGAAGCCCTGCTCATTTACATACCATTTTATAAATAATACTACTAATTTTTACCTCTTCATGATTGTTATTAGTATATTTTACTTGAATGTTGGATCTTACTTAGTGAAGACTATGGATTCCTTAACATGTCTCATTCTTGCATCTTATTTATAGTTGGAAATCTTCTTCTTATCGGGAATGCGAAGTGTTCTAAGAAAAATGATTGAGTGAGTTATTATATTCATTATTTACATTCAAGGCCTCTATTTTAGTCCTCCTATATTTTCACATTCATCCATAATAACATAATGTAACATTAATGTGAGAAGATGCAGATTGAAGGAGTGTATGTTTGGTTAGTCCTTTATTCTCATGTGTAACATGTTTCTGGTTGGAAGTAATCATATTATTTGGTGTATCACCTCCATTATAATATTTTTCTTTCAATTATCTCTCTCCCTTTATCCCCCTAAAGTTTAGGTGTAGTTACAATCTAAAGTGGTACATCAAGGGAGCTATCACTATCTATAGATTCACCTCATCCTTAGGCTACCCACAAGCCTAGAGGTAATCCAATTATACCAATTGGATGAGGAGATATTATAAATATTCTTAAATTTTTAAAATAAAATTGGAAACACATATTCAATTTTTTAGGTTTAATATACAAGAGAGAGTAAATCACTCTTTTACATGCAGTTATAGGCACTTGTATGGACTTAGAGAGCTCATATTAAAATGAAAATGTTTTAAAGGTGTCTCTTACCATAATTTAATTCATTTAAATTAATATAAATCTTTCATAGTTATTAATAATCCCAAATTTACATCAAAATCTCTATTGGGTTCTTGGCAGACTAATAATGGTCAACTTCATGTGCTTGGTATAGACAAAAGAGAAAGAGTGATGACCTGAGTTTGTGGGAAAAGTAATGGGGTTTAATTTACCTTATATTTATGTAATTATTTCTCATAATAGTGCTCCCTCTTTTATGAATAATCACTAAGACTCTAGGGTGGTCTTAAACCTTAACAAAACCCCAAGTCTCAATTTTGAGCATGGTGGATGTACGAATGAGCTAGTGAAGGTAAGGTGAGTACTTGAAAATACTCCTTAGGGCCCAAGAAACCTTATAAAACTTATATATTCCATCATTTTCGAATGTGTGGTAGTGGAGAGTGAGCAAAAGATATTCATAGGTTGAAGTTGTAGGTTTGTGCTTCAGGTTTGGAGGTTTTTGTAGGGTACAATACATACAAGTGATTATGAAATATTTTTAACAATAAATAATATAGCATACATCATCTTACATGGTCACAAATTAACATGTTGAAACTTTACAAGTCTCAAAACCTTCATAAGCTCATTAACTTCTATTTTTGTAGGATTTAAAGAAAAGGGTTATGATCTCATCAGAAGTCTCTTACTATAAGATGTTTGAGGGTAGAAAAAATTGAATACATCTCTCTCCCAAGTTTTCCTATGGTTGAGAAGATAATATAATACCTTTATAATAACTCTATCAAGTTTATCCCTCTTATCACCAACTTATAAATACAAGCCTAATACCATAAAGTGTTGGAGACCATGCTATAAGCTTGCCTACACAAAGTGAACTAAAAAGTGATAAAATTGAATTAAAAAGTGTTATATGAATGTAAAAAACTTATGAAGTAGATTATGAAACATTTTAGGGTTGTCGTCAGCACTAACATGGTTTAAAATACATGGTAAAGGGGCTTATAATGACAAAAATGTAAACCTATAGGTCTCCTTTTCATATGAAATGAAAGAGTTATTGCATTAGAGATGAGGTTCAGGGGCTAGATGAAATATGGGAGTGTAGGTAAATTTTTTATAATGCATGTTTAAATTTTATTTTCCTTCTGTGGAGTCCTGATGCATTTGGCATCTGAATGCCTATACCCCATTCACTCCATTCTCTCAATAGACTGTATACTTTAAGGTGACTGTGTGAGTTTCAAAAAGAGAAGTGAAAGATCAAAGTTTCATTATGAGACATTTTAATATAAAAAAGTTAGTGAAATTATCTAAATTAATGTTCTATATGTTCACTTTCTTTCACCATCAATTGATGGAAGCTTAAAAGGACTCATTCCTATGAAACCTATAATCAAGCCTATGACAATCCTAAGTGAAAAGAGAATTGGTTATATTGTTTTTAATGAATTTTAATAAAATTTAAAAGATTTAATGTATATTTATAACATTATCATAATAGAAAAGATCACCAAGAGACCTCAAATTCAAAGTTTAACATTCAAGATACATTCAACCCATCACCTACAGGCTTGCCTAACAAAATTGAGAGAGATGCCTGCTTATGATTAAAGGTAAAAATGTATGTGGGAAAGATAAATAACTTGAAATTTAATCTCTAAATTTATAGTTAATTTCATATCTTTTTTAGGGTCAGTGAATACAATTCCAAATTTGAGAAGTCTGTCTATGCTTGATAAGCCTAAACCTGCACACACAGGCCTATATGTCAAATTATGAATAAGGTGTGATTGTTGAGGGTGATATGGAGTTATAAGGTAGATAAAGGACATAAAAATATTCATATTAATGACACATACCCTATAAATACATCCCCAAGCAAAGAAAGTGCAATTAATATTGATAATTCACTTATAATAATGCTTCCATATTTCAATTAACATACTATGTGTATTATGGAAGAGAGGATTAGATGGATTCATCAAGCCAAAAAAAGATGATTACAAGGGTTAAAGGAGTGATAATCATAATAATATAGGTAATAAAGTACTGAAGAGTTCCTCTTAGGTGGAAAAATACAAGAAACACAATAGTTAGGTCTTTATGCCTAATGCTATTCTCAAACCCTACCATTGGAAAGCTTAGTGTAAAGAACAAAATGAGATTGAATAAGACTTGAAACCAAATTGATAGGTTTTTTAGGAGAGTGAAGATGTAAAATAGGTATTTTTTTCTGTGAAATAACCCTAACCTTTTTGTCTTAAAGTTCTCTCTAATGTGTATAAAATGCTTACCAATCACCCGAGAGCCTCAAAGATTCACTTGAAACTATATGGACAAGGTTAATGGGACCTAGGTATCTTATGGGTAGTTAGTTATACTTTTCCAATAAAATATAGTGTAATTATTTTAGAGGTTTAGATCTTAACCTTTATGAACTATCCTTAAAAACCCAAGCATGTCTAAACCCTCCTAAAACCCTTCTAAGAAATTGATGAAGAAGAAAGTGAAGGATATGCCTTATAATGAAATATATTTTACATGAAAAAATCAGATTATAATTACTAACTTTAGGAAGACCCTTACCATGATATTTGGCTATACTTGCATTTATGCAGATGCCTTTAATGTTGTGTTTTTATGAGGTTTTAGGCTTAAAATAGGGTGCTTGATCTTGTAGGAAAATGTTGAATATTAAAGAAGGTGTATTAATTTGTATTATATCTCTTTAGGTCAAAAATTCCATATATTTGAACCTATAAGTTATCCTACGAGTATGTTTCATGAACGTCATATGAGAATGCTTGTGAAAGACTAGTATTTTTACCATTTCTTGGTTCACCCACCTACACAAGATTCTAAACCCTCAAATTTAACATGGAGAATTATCGATAGGTCATAAAATTAAATCAAATGGTTACTTGAAGTTTTAAATATGTGGGATATCAATGGAGGTAAATCTCATTTTTAGGCCTAAAGACCTAATTAAGGGCTAATTGAAGAGAGAAACAAGTGGAGTAAGTGTACTTGTACTTAGTTTATAGTCATGAAATTTTTCATAGAGCTAAAATAACATAATTGATACTCAAATCCATGTATATTTTTATAGTATCATCTATAGATTATTATACAAAAGGAGCTTTGTCTGTTTTGAGGGTTATAAGGAATTGAAGGCAAATATGTGCTTAAGTGTGACATGAAGGGTTGGAGAGTGTTTGATGCATAAAATGGGGTTGATTCAAGTTTTTAAAGAATATTATAAGCATTTCATGGAGAGATCTTGCATTCATGAAGATAAAATCAAGATTTGAGGCTTTTGAGCAAAAATAAGCATAGTGAGACTAATGGGTTTCAAGACACCTAAAGAGTTATATGAATGATCATAACTATAACATAAGTATGGATAAATTATAAGTAGATTAAAAGTGTTAAATATGAGATTGAATTTAAGTTCAAGGTGAGTTTATGATTAAGGAATGCCAATTTTCACTTTCTAAGCCAAGAGGAGGGTAGTTTGAAGAAGAAGACAAAATGTGTTAAACAAATAGAGAAAATATTACACCATTTGTGAGAAGATGCATCTTCAAAAAAGTAAGACATGTCATTGAATACATTATGAAACTATTCTTCAACCTCATTCTTGATTTTAACTCTTACTTGACACTTGTCAATGTTTCTTTCCTAGGTCACTTCTTTCTCCTACTCTCATTCTTTATATATGCAACATTGTTTGTCTTTGTAAGGATCCTCCATCTAGGTATGGAGTAGCCTTAACCATTGTATGCCTTTGATAAATGAAATAATATTGGTTCTACCTCCTTATATGAATATATTTAGTGTGTGTTCATGGATGGTTGATATTGTTAAGTGATTTTCTTAGTATTCCTTGACATGTTGTTCTATTCTAACACCTATATGTGATTTGAAAGCTTCTTTTACAACTCAGGTGAAGCATGTAAGTCTAGTGAAAGGGTTTAGTGAGTATGTATCTTAACTAGTGTTATCCTTGACCTCTTAATTAATCCTCCTAGCCTAAGCATATATCATAACCTCAACATTGAAACATTGATGTGAGAGATTCATATTAGGAATATTGTATGTTAAGGTTAGTCTCTTGGTCTACATGTGCACATGTAGTTGGTTGGTAGTGATCAATTGATTTGGTGTATCACCCCATTAGTTAGTCTTATTTCATGTTATTCCTTCCCCATTTTAATTTTCAATTTAGTAGTATATCCTAATTGATACATCAAGGGGAGCTAGCTCTATAATCTAGAGGTTTGGTCTACCTAAAGGTCACCCATAACCTAGGATCAATCCCATTACATAACTCAAGTTGAGAGGGATTGAAACACCCTCTCAAGGGTGAAACTTTGAGCAATAATAGTGCCTTTTATTTAATGTTTTTAGTTCTTAAAGGTATGTTATGATGGATTCAAGGTCATCTAGGTGGCTAACTTGGGCTATGGGGAGGGATGGGACCAAAAGTTTATAGGAATGATATATTTCATGTTGAATACTAGTTGGAAAGGAGTAGACTTCTTGAGTTGATTATAGTTGGTTGGTACACCCATATAATGGTTGATACTCAATCATCCCAATCCATGCATCTTACATCAAATATATTTTTGAGGTGGTGGACTATTTTTTTGTTGAAGGCCTCTGCAATGCCATTAGATTATGTATGGTATGGTTTAGTCTTGTGATGGGTAATCATGAAATTAAATAAGATGATCCATAATTTATCATTGATGAAATGGGTTCTTCAGTCACTAGTTAATCTCAAGGGGAATCCATACTAGCCTATGACTTTTTCCCATAGGAATCAAGTAGTTCTGGTATAGTGTAATTTTTGGTAGCTATGGCTTGAGCCCATTGAGTGAAGTAGTCAGTAGTATTAATAATGTAACACGTGTTAATCCATCACATAGTAGGTAGAATAGGTACTACAAAGTCAATGCCCATTTTTTAAAGTGGTGTCAATTAAAGTATTGGAATGAGTGTCATCTCATTTTGGTGGTTTGCCTTTCCAATCCTTTGGAAAACATCACACCCCTAAGTGTACTCTTTAGCATCATGAAAGGTAGTTGGCCACTAGAGTCTTGAGAAGAGGATTTTTTTGGTGGTTGCTTCTCTAGTGAAGTTTCCTCCATCATTCCCTTCATTGGATTACTATAGAATAGTTTCACACTCATGTGGAAGTATGCATTCGTGAAATACATAATAACACCCTTATTCATAAAGTTCCCTACAAATGGGTTGATAGGGGTGGCTCATAGGGTGAGTTTTTTCATTTATTTATGAGTCATGGTCTCTAATGCAGTTAATAAAGTAATAAATAATGTAATATTAGTGATTTATTCTAGGACCTAATATATATTATAGAGACATGTGTTAGTCGTGCTATTTTCAATAGGTTGCACAACTTCACCAATGGTGAACTAGAAAAGGTAATCAAGCCTCGAGTTCTATTTTTTTGGCTTGAATACTACTATGAATTAAAATTATTAAATAATATGATCCACCATAAGATATGTTCATGGAGGATAATTTTATTAAAAATATATTTTAAATCCTCATGGTTGGTAAAAAAATGAATGTTGTGGCTCATAGGTACTATCAAAACTTATAGAGTGCATAAATCATATCTAGTAACTCTTGTTTAGTAGTTGTAAAATTCTACTCAATGGTAGTGAGATTTTAAATCAAAAATTAGATTAGGTGATTGATATTATTTTCCACTATTTGGTCCAAGATGACACCAATAACCAATTAATAAGCATTAACATGGATGTGGAATGGAGTGTTCCAATCTAGAAACTACAAGATGGGGGAACTAGCCAAATTTTCTTTCAGTGTCTCACAGGCTTTCTTTTGAGCTCTTCCTCACTCAAGTAGTTTATACTTTTGTAAAATTTATTCCAAGGGTGATGTAATATTTACATAGTGAAAAATTAATTTTGGGTAATATCCTGTGTGTCCCAATAATGTTCATACTTCTCATTGAACATTAGATATTTCTAGTTAAAGAATGACTTCCACTTTTGAAGGGACCACCAAGAGACATTCCTTGTAGATGACATGTCCAAGAAAAGTTCTAAATAGTGTGGAAAACACACACTTCTTCAAGTTAAGTGAGATATTTATTTGTCAACATTACTTGAACATGATCCTCAATTTTTTATGGTGGTCCCTCAAAAGCCCATATATTTTCTAATCATCTAAATACACCTAGAGAAATTTATAGACAAAATAATTAAAGATTGAGATCAAAATGCATGAGAATATGGATGGGGAATTTTTTATATTTACATGCATGGAATTTTAGTATAACAATCCCCATTTGGTGGTGAATTTGGCCTTGGGCTTGTCCTTGTATTCAATATGGACTTGGTGATATCTTGAGAAGCCATTTGTAAAAGTGTATATCTCACAACCTACTACTCCTTCAAGGATTTCATTGATGAAGGATGTGGGAAAAGGGTATATCATATATAATACATTTAGGAGATGATATTTGACATGAATCTAGATGTGACCATATTTATTTATATTGATGACCATGGGGCTGACCCATTTGGAATCTTATATGGGGTATATGATTCTTATAGCCAACATGCTATCTATTTACACTTACCTTCAGTCCATAGGTTGGGGTTCATTAGATAGGGTAAGTTATTGATAGGTCATATGATTTAAACTAATTTTATTTTCATCTTCTATAGAGAGGAATGTACCCCTTTAATTTCCATAAATCTCCTTAGGAATAAGTCCTTGAATTCTTGTAGTAGTTCATGATGTAGGTGAGTTCCACATCAGACCAATAGTAGCTACTGATTATGGAAATATTAGGCTCTATTATATGAAAATATTTACTTTGATTATATTCAAGGGATCCTTATATTTTTTAATCTTTTTATGAGGTGTGTCCACTACCTATCATTCACCTAGGGTGGTCTCAATGTATAGATGAATTGGATAGCTTTCAACATCTTTTTCTAATTTATAATTGATTGGAAATAGGTCAAAAAAAACATTCATGCCTCATAGATTAAATGACTCATGATGTTTCCTTATAATCAAATATCCCTAAGCTTTATTGACTTTCCCAAACAAGTCAATTGTTATCACACTACTTTTCCCTCTAGGATTAATTCATACCCATGAACTTCCTAAGGACATAATATACTAATCACCTTATAATGACTCATCCATATAGGTCATTAATAGATAATAAATAAGTACCTATATCACTTTAACTTATATTGACATACCCATATAAGTCAATGGTAGATAATTTATGCATGCATAATGCAATAAATGATTTAGGTAAGGGTCAACTTAACTAAGGCTATGGGTGAGCATCACATTGTCACTAAGGAAATTTCATATTTACTTGAACATACTCCAGTTCCAAAAGAAAATTTATTGGCCCTCAACACCTCAAATTCATAAAGCAGAGCATTGTCATATTCAACTCAAGAGAGGCTAAGTGTCCTTTATAATATCATATTATAGTTATGCTCAAGTGAAGCAATATCAACTTAATTCACTGAATAAGATAACATAATTTATTATCCTAGGGATTCCTATAGTTGTATCCTAGGGTGTGATACCATTTTAAAACCCCTTAAAACCTAACATGCAAAATTTTAAGATTTTTAGAGTTATGATACTTGAATTACCATAACTTACAAACTTAGGTACATGATTTCTCTCAACTTATCATGGTATAAAAGTTTACCTATGCCCATTATGTTAGGTGGTTTATTGCTTTGTGTATAGATCTATAAAATCATTTTCCACTCTAACCTTCAAGAGGTACTTACCATTAAACACAATACAAGGTGATAACAAGATCACTTTTAAGATAACCAAATTATAAAACCATCCATAAGGTTATTTATGTTAATGATGATTGAAAAGGGGTTAAGATTGACTAGGGAAGTCTTTAATTTAAAAAGGAAGGATATATATCTAATAATTGATTTTCATAGGATCTTATAAGTTTCCAAGGAGGCTAATTTGTATAACTTTGATAATACATATTCTTACACTAAAATACTCAAATATACTTTTAAGCAATGGTCTTAGAGTTTTAAGTTGCTAGAGAAGGTTATATTGCTTCCATATTTCTCTTGAAGAAGTTAAGGTTAATCATTTGAATATTTTTTAACTCTTACATAAAATAAAAGGTTGAGCACCTAGTATGGAAAATTTTAAAACAAATCATAGTCCTCATAGAATGTCTTGTCAAGTAAGTTCCTGAGTTATCTACATAGAATACCACAATACATTACCTTATACTTGTATTTTGTTGAGATTAATTAATAAGATATGAATTATACTATTACTTTAATGATTATGTCATGTGAAATTAATATTAATCCCCTAATTAATACCTACCAGTATTTATCTATAGGAAAAATAACAATAGTTATTCTATTGACCTTAAATAATTTAAGTAATCAACAATATTCATTTCAATCTCTTTGGAACATAGGAAAATTTCAAATTAGGTCATAGACTATAAGATGAACATTATAATGCCATTTATTCTTATTTTCCTTTTTCAAGTATAATTAATGTCATGTCCCCTTTTTCATGGACATTGACAGATTTGATGATTGGCATATTATACGACCTTCGTAGGCTAATATGATGGATAGAGGGTCATAATGGAGCTTGGCTTGACTTTGATTCGCAGAATTTCTACATTTGGTTTTCATTCAGGGTCTTTCAGACATGTTTGATTGATGCTCCTATTATTTAGGGATATTTGACATGCAGCGGAGCACCTTTATTTTGGTATGGTCATATGCGGAATCACTCCCTGATTCACCTGCTTCGATCGGTTTGAGGATCCGACGTATATTGAGGGAGATATTAATATTTGATTGATTTAATCAAATATTAATTATTTGGTCTCATTAATAATTAATTATTAATTATTAATTATTTGCTCTAATTTTAAATTAGAAACCCTAATGCTAATTTAAGAAAACCCTAATTAGGGCAAGCATATCTTTTGAGGGTATAAGGGTTTCACATGGAGGCCATTATTGAGGTATGCATAGATTATTGATATTGATTCTTGTTAAGAAATTCTTCTGTGAAGACTGAGCCAAGGGTTCCAGTATTTCATCTACAGTGGAGAACGTCAACTCTTCATTGTGTGTGATTCAGAGGCTGTGAAAGATCAGCTGATCTATTGCCAAACTGCATTGAAGAACGTCAACTCTTCAGTGTGAGCGATTCAGAGGTTGTGAAAGATCAACCGATCTATTGCCGAATTGGGAGATAACTTCATCTAGAAGCTATCACATGTACTTCAAGTTTGAGAGATAACTTCACACAGAAGTTATCACGAGGGTTTACAGGTATTGTCATTATTTAGGTTTTGATTCCAGAATTATACAGATATAGATCTTTGTATTAGCCCATAATCTTATAGATCAGGATCAAGCATATAGGTCGAGCAATATCAGCGTCCGTACGACTTCCGTACAGATCTGTGAAAGTCTGTACGCATCTACAGAAAGTTCAGGTACCGACATCGGTGAACAGAGACTTACAGAGACCGACATCGGTCGACTCATCACTGACGTCGGCAAGGGGACCACTACAGGTCGACCGAGGACGGCAGTATAACCGACGTCAGCGACTGTGTTTTTACACAACAGGCCGAGACGTGCCAGATTCAGCCTAGTTTGCAGAATATATAGAAAATAAAGGCTGAACTTTTGATATTCTTTGTATATTTGACAGAGGATCTCTATTGTAAGCTTATGAGCAAATAAATAAGAAATTATACTGTGATTTATTCATCTATTTGAAGATATTTTGTAGAAATTCAGATAAGCAATTTGGAGCTTTGTTTTGATATTCGAAGGGATATTACAATGGTATCAGAGCTAAATCCTGCCATCCTGAGGGTTTGACAGATATTATGCAGCCACAAGGGTTGGGACCACACGGGTATTTCACGCGCAGTAGAGCTTTGCTTGAAGGTACTCAAGTTCTAGAACAACTGCCGGAAGACATGGGTGATGATATTGGCAGGGCCTGTATTCCTCACCATCTGAGAGATCAAGATGATCTAGAGGTTTTACTTACTCTTAGAGAACTATGAGAAGGGCAAAGGCAGAATAACCAGGTATTACAGTAGTTGGCAGCAACACTGCCAAGATTAGGTTCTCCGAGGAGACATTCCCCACACCGTGAAGATGTCAGAAGTGTTGCAGGATCACAGAGAGGTCATGGGACTGTTTCTCGTACAGCGAATAGGCCTACTAGGCCTATCTTTGTGAGATAGGGAGCAGAGGAGGTGATAGCAGGTGAGGAGCATGAGGAGGCATTTACGGACACACTTAGGGCAGTGACTGAAGAGTGGGAGTCATTACCACCTATGGTCAGGGAGATGATTACGTTTGACCGATTCCTCACACAAAGGAAAGAACATTACCGAGGTCAACAGAATGGGAGACCAAGACCCCAGAACAATGATTTGAAGCATGCTACGAGCAGGCTCACACTAGCGACATTCGACTGTAGTGGTAAGGTGACAGCACAGGCCTGGGTGAGTAAGCTGGATACATTTCTCACATTGCGACCAATGGGTGAGGAAGATGCTATCAGATATGCAACACTACATCTCGAGGGAGTAGCTCATGATTAGTGGCACCATGGGATGGTGACACTCCATCATGATCGAATCACTTCTTATCAGGAGTTTGTGGATAGGCTGGTGGAGCATTTTGATAGGAGGGATCCAGAGTCCTATTTCCGAGAGTTGGCACAGTTACGTCAAAGTGGGAGTCTAGAGGCATACATTGGTGACTTCCAGAAGTTATCAGTCATGGTCCCTGACATTTCAGAGAGGCGACTAGTAGTACTCTTCATGGAGGGCTTGACAGAACCATTGAGAGGTTGGATCAAAGGCTTTGATCCTCCTTCATTACAGGAAGCTATGAAGAAGATGCGCAGTATGGAGATGGCAGCCCCATCAAGTAGATCTAACTCCAGAGGTACTTCTTCATCTAGAGATCATAAGCACTCCAACGGGGATACAGAGAGACCGGATTTTAACATAGATAAATTCGGGGTTAAAAATGATTCAAAGGCGAATCCAGCAGCACCACCTTTGTATCGTGAGGTGCTTAATGATTTACGCAGGAAGAAGCTTTGCTTTTACTGCAAAGGCCCATATGATATCCATGACGATTGTCCTTTGAGGCCTAAGGGCAAGACGAATCATATGATGTGGGTATATTATGAGGAGTTGGAATCGAAAGATTCTGAACAACAGGATTCCATTGCAGTGAAGAACGTTCCCTCTTCATTGTGTGTGATTTAGAGGCTGTGAGATATCAGTTGATTTATTGCCAAATTGAGAGATAGCTTCATCCAGAAGTTATCACAGAGATACAGATCTGAGAGATAGCTTCACCCAGAAGTTATCACAGAATTCCAGGGTTGAGAGATAACTTCACACAAAAGTTTATCACAGAGTTTGCCAGGTATTTTCTTTATTTAGTTTTGATCTAATAAGTTATATAGAGATAGATCTTGTGTTAGAATCTATATTCATGAGATCAGGCTATTCAGCTATCAGGGGTTAAGAAGAGACATGTTGGCGGCCGTACCAAGTCCATACAGGTCCGTACAGATCCGCATCAGGCACCGACCTCGGCAGAGAAAGGGCTACAGTGACCGACATCAGTTGACTGAAGACTGACGTCGGCAGAAAGCCGACCGACAGTGACCGACGTCGGTGATATATCGACCGACGATGGCGTCTGTGTGTCGACACAGAAAGGCCGAGACACTTCCAGATCCAGTTTCCATTGTCGGATTAGCAAAAGCCAAGGTTTTAAGACCAGGATTTTAATATTCTTTATTTTGTATAACAAAGACTCAATTGTGTAATCATCCAGAAGAACAAGTAATGTGATCTTTATTTGCTATTGAGAGATTATACTGTGATTTGTGTATGCTTATTTGAATCTATTCTGCAAGTTTGTATCTGTGATCAGAGCTTTATGAATTTATATATTCCCTGTTTGAAGGGGATATTACAGTTGTTTAGAGCTTTTGTAGGGAAAAAAGAAGCCCCTAAGTAAGGGACATCACAGTGGTATCAGTTAGATAGGGACTTCAATTTTGACAGGGTTGATATTTTAGTTGGCTTGAGTCCCTCAGAGTGGTTTCTTCTACCGGCACCTACAGTTGATCTTCAGATAGTTGTTTGGGTATCGAGTGTAGTTTTTCAGTTGCTGATTTTGATACTGTTGATGCTGTTGATGTTGATGGTTTATTCACATGGATTGGTTGGTGACATGATGGTTGTTACACAACTTTTTCCTTGGGATCCAGGTGGATCGAGTAGTTCATTGTTCCGAGATTGCTTGGGGACAAGCAATTTTCGGAGGGGCGGATTGTCATGTCCCCTTTTTCATGGACATTGATAGATTTGATGATTGGCCTATTATACGACCTTCGTAGGCTAATATGATGGATAGAGGGTCATAATGGAGCTTGGCTTGACTTTGATTCACAGAATTTCTACATTTGGTTTTCATTCAGGGTCTTTCAGACATGTTTGATTGATGCTCCTATTATTTAGGGATATTTGACATGTAGCAGAGCACCTTTATTTTGGTATGGTCATATGCGGAATCACTCCCTGATTCACCTGCTTCGATCGGTTTGAGGATCTGACGTATATTGAGGGAGATATTGATATTTGATTGATTTAATCAAATATTAATTATTTGGTCTCATTAATAATTAATTATTAATTATTAATTATTTGCTCTAATTTTAAATTAGAAACCCTAATGCTAATTTAAGAAAACCCTAATTAGGGCAAGCATATCTTTTGAGGGTATAAGGGTTTCACATGGAGGCCATTATTGAGGTATGCATAGATTATTGATATTGATTCTTGTTAAGAAATTCTTCTGTGAAGACTGAGCCAAGGGTTCCAGTATTTCATCTGCAGTGGAGAACGTCAACTCTTCATTGTGTGCGATTCAGAGGCTGTGAAAGATCAGCTGATCTATTGCCAAACTACATTGAAGAACGTCAACTCTTCAGTGTGAGCGATTCAGAGGTTGTGAAAGATCAACCGATCTATTGCCAAATTGGGAGATAACTTCATCCAGAAGCTATCACATGTACTTCAAGTTTGAGAGATAACTTCACACAGAAGTTATCACGAGGGTTTACAGGTATTGTCATTATTTGGGTTTTGATTCCAGAATTATACAGATATAGATCTTTGTATTAGCCCATAATCCTACAGATCAGGATCAAGCATATAGGTCGAGCAATATCAGCGGCCGTACGACTTCCGTACAGATCTGTGAAAGTCCGTACGCATCTACAGAAAGTTCAGGTACCGACATCGGTGAACAGAGACTTACAGAGACTGACATCGGTCGACTCATCACCGACGTCGGCAAGGGGACCACTACAGGTCGACCAACGACGGCAGTATAACCGACGTCGGTGACTGTGTTTTTACACAGCAGGCCGAGACGTGCCAGATTCAGCCCAGTTTGCAGAATATATAGAAAATAAAGGCCGAACTTTCGATATTCTTTGTATATTTGACAGAGGATCTCTATTGTAAGCTTATGAGCAAATAAATAAGAAATTATACTGTGATTTATTCATCTATTTGAAGATATTTTGCAGAAATTCAGATAAGCAATTTGGAGCTTTGTTTTGATATTCGAAGGGATATTACAATTAATATCAAGATAAGACTAATTTTCATTAGTATTTTACCTTCTTTTATGCTACATCTAATTAACAGTTATTTATAATTTTCTCTCATAAAAAATAAAACAACATGATACTATGATTCTTTTTTCACTCTAAAATAAGACAAAATACTTTAATAGTGTAAATATTCTAAAACTATATCATAATAAATTTCATCTAAATATAAATAAGGGTCCTCAATATTCCAATACAAGAAGGAATCATTTACCTCAATGGTGCAAGTCCCTCTAAAATTTCTCTTATTATATAATAGGGTGTGCCATATTATTGACTTAACCCATTGTTCATGATGATAATAGACAAATTTAAGATCTTAGTCACAATATTTTCAATCATTTCTAACCTGTTATAAAAGAAGGGTAACCCATTTAACAATGACCAATATTATGCAACATAGTTTGACATTCAGGAAACATGTATCAATAGTTAGATCAAATGAAGCTCAAAACTTGCTTGTTCACCAAGATACCACATTCAATATATGGAGAAATCCCCCTAGTAAAAACATGGTAAAAATATTTTTATTAGTCTCCTTGAAAGGAATGAGATAGGATTCATTTTCTGTAGTCCACATCTTAAGCAATTTATGGACTATACTTTATATTAGTTTAGTCTCAATCCAATCAAACAATATATTTATATGTACGTTCTTATTCTAACAAAAATTATACATGTATGAATGTATCCATACATCTCAATGAGTCTTTAACTTGACTACCCTATTTTTATTAGTTATTTATAACATATTTTCACCCTTTTTCCATCATTACTAGCTTAGTGATATCAAGGAAGAATAAAACATGTCAACTTGTTATCTAAACCTCAAGTTTCTAAATCTACTAATAGTTATTTCATACCATCAAATAAAAATGACAATACAATTATTGTTTCCAAAAAATAATAGTACAACACATAATAACAACATTAACCACAACATAAAAACTCATATATTATTCACTATCCTACTTAAAGGCCAATATGTTTTTTTTAATAATCACCCTAATTTGAATTCATATAAATATAAAATAGTAGGTACAGTAATGTGAGATATACGAATGACATATTTGACACGAGTCATTCATTATTATTCACAGAGTATCTATTCATCCAAGATAAGAACTTCATAATTAATATGTAATAAAATTATAAACCTACCAAATCAGACACATACATGAAATAAATATTACAAATACTCATGTTCCCTTTTTAATTGCTTGGTATAGCCATGTTGTTATTTCAATCCAATATATTCAACACTTCTTGAAATAAAAATGGACTCATAAATATAAGAGCAACTATATAAAAGGTGATTTCAATAACTCATTTCTTTATAATGAGTTCTCTTTGGCTAACTTATACCACACAATACCAACATGCCAATCATTGTCTTAATCAAATATGAATGTAAGCATTAATCCATCTAATTATTTGCTAATATAATCAATAAGGATCACATAATTGATTGACCTCGCACTAAATCCAACAAATCATAACTTATAAAATATAATATTGATACATCAATCATAAGGATCTTATAATGTTATTGTATTGTGTTATGATCCACACTTATAATATTTGGAAACATATAGAATATAATGTAGATAAACTCAACATAATATATATTGGTGGGCCAATATTCCTAAATATTCAATATATGTATAAATAGAATAATAGCCTTATGATAGGGAAATACCATATAATACTCCTTTGGGAAGGAATAACTCCACAATGCCAATTTGAGGGGGGAAACCTCCAATATCATCTTAAAATATAAGAATCATAATTTACCTTATTGATATCCTTTATAGTGATATTCAACTCCTTTATATATACCTATATATAACTAATAATGCATAGATAACCTCTTAATCCCAATGTAGGCTGACTCATTACCCAAAGTAATAAATCCTAATATATTAAAATTTTATGACTAACTAATGGAGATATGTGTAACATGTTGGACACTATAATCCATATACATTAATATATCAAATCCATAGGTATATATCATTATTTCCCTTGACATGTTTCATCCCCAAGACATAATAAGAAACCAAATAATGAGTCTACTTCAATTCATTTCACACTTATCTCTGAGCTTGATTGTCCAACCACCCATATGTGATATTGGTAGGTGATAACTCACCAAAATTATTTAAAAATTCCATTTTACTACTCTAATTCCATTCATGATCATAATTTTACCTCCTTGGTATCCATGTATAATTATTACTCCTTTGATTCTATGTTCCACATTCAGTTGTGCTATTCTAATTCCATGCCTAATCACAGTAATTACTTGTTGGATTCCATGAATAGTCATATCTATTTACCCATTTATTCCATGTTCCATATTCTTATATGATATTATGATTCCAAACATGACCATAATAAATATTCTTTGGCTTCCATGCATATACAAAGTAATTATTCCATTGATTCCTTGTGTATCCATAGTGATTGGTACTCTAAATTCCTATATGGATAAAGTGATTATTATTCTGACACTCCCTAACATAATTCCATGATTAATTCCTCTCATGATGATGTGGGTGACTATATGCCTCAATTTTTTTTTGATATTATGACCTTATCAACCTTCCACCCTTCTACCTCTTCCACCTTTTCTTTTGGTAGCGATTTTGTATCTTGATTAAATGAAGTGTTATTCTCTAATTTTAATATTTATTCATCTATTTATTCAAATAAACCTTATTTACATTCTTATTCACCATATTCAACATCATCCTCATTCTTCACCTTGACTGCTATTTGTGCCTCTCTAATTTTGATATCCTATAAAATAACCATCTTTTTCTTGTACCAAAATTTCATGAAATTTTTCTATATATTAATATTTATTGTTCCCAAAGTATGTAACCAAGTATATCCAACAACCATATTCACACTATATATATCCAAAGCATATAAATATGAATTCAAAACATATTTATCCATAGTGATCTTTAAATCTTCAAAAACTTAAATATTCCTACCATCTACTTGAGCCTCCTTGATATTATTTGATAGATTTGTAGATGTTCCACATCTATGTTGATGAAGTTATAATTGATGTTAGGTTTTATGTACACAATCATTTTCTTATTTTTAATACATCCATGAAACTAAAATATGGACTCTGATTTCTTTGGAACTAAATTATTTGAATCCTTATCATCTAATTTTTCTTCTTCCTCTTTAAGATCCTCTACCTTTACTTATACATCATCAATCTCTTTTTCTATTTTTTCTTCTTCACCTACATTATCATCCTCATCATCATCATCATCATCATCATCATCATCATCATCATCATCATCATCATCATCATCATCATCATCATCATCATCATCATCATCATCATCATCATCATCATCATCATCATCATCATTTTCGTCCTCTTCTTTATTTTCATCATCTTCTTATTTTTTTATCGTATTGTGATTATTCATCCCATAGATCTAAGAAAACATGTTCCATTTCTTCCCATGAAAACTTCCATCATTTTACTTCCAAATCAATCCACCAAAGTGATTTAGAACCCTTGAAAAAATGTGTATTTTTCCACCAAAATATTTTAACATTATATTCTTTTAAAAGCATCCAACATTATTTGGCATCAATATCCTCCTCTAAAGGAAAAAATGTAACTCCATGATCCACAAAAAATAGGGTTAATGAAAAAATGCTAAATTTTTAATATCTCCTGCCAAACTAATCAAAGCTATCCATAATTTTTACTATATTTTCCCTATATGATCATATGCTTGAGTAAAAATTTTGAAGTAATTTTCCAAAAAAATCAGCCTATAGAGTGAATCTATGAAAAATCATAAAATCACAATAATGGACTCAAAACTTATCAAAATATTCCAAAATTGTGACTATAAATTTTAAATATGATTATACTAATATAGTTAAAAATTTACAAAAAATTCTTGAATTTACAAATAATATGACAAAATTATAAACACCCTAAAATAGTAGTATCTACCATGAAATTGATCATCAAACATATAATTTTTTTACTATGTCTTCCTTGAAATATTCTCAAACTCTAATAAAACATTTATAGAAAATTCACAATATATTGCAAGATATAAGTGATTCTCCAAAATTAGGATTTCACCCATAATATTTTCCTAAATCGATGTTTTGATACCACTTATTATGATCCACACTTATAATAACTAGAAATATTCATAATATAATGTAGATAAACACAACACAAAAGATATCGGTGGGCCAATATGCCCAAATATTCAATACATGTAGAAATAGAATAATACCCTTATGGTAGGAAAACACCATACAATACTTGTTTATGAAGGAATTTATTTTCAATACCACTTTGATGGGACAAACTCTAATATCTTCTTATAATATAATTCTCATCACTTGATTGATATAATTTACAATGATATTCAACTTCTTTATATAGACCTCTATATAACTAATAATGGATGGGTAACCTCCTGATCCCAATGTTGGCTGACTCATTACCCAAGGCACTAATTCCAAATATAGTAGACCCATACAACTTACTAAGGGGGATGCGTGCCACATGTTGACATATCCATTGACAATTTATAGTAATATATCATATACCTAGGTACATATCATATTGCTACAACAAGTTCTTGATAATTCAATGTACCAAGTAAACAACTTAATATAGCCATTGAATAACCAACAATATTAAAAGAGAAAAATCATTATGTGAATAATAACTCACAAGTACAAGAATATTTTAATTTTAATAATAATATATTTAAAAATATTTTTCCCATATATATTTTGCTGAGCTAATTGACATAATATAGTCAAGTATTGACCCACAAGATATTTCATATGCCTTAATACAAGTTTACCCTGTTAGAAGTATAATCACTGAGAGGGTGGGGTGAATAAGTGATTCTATATAATATAATTCCATTTCAAAAATATTAATCATTGAACATATATAACCATGAATTATACACATTAATCATTATAATGAACAAAGAAGATATAACAAGATCAAACATGTAACACATGACATATATGGGAAACCCTCTTGGGGGATAAAACCCACTAAACCCTATAAGATGGAATAAAATTTTATAATGAAAATATATAATTTATACCAGCACCAAATGATAAAGGAATGTGCATAACTTAATTTAGTGAGACACCAATCCCATAAGGAGCTACTGCCCCTATTTAGTTGAGCACCCACAACAACTAGACCTTTAGTAAGCATCACCTTGCAAAGAAGAACCAACCCCCTAGGAAACTAACCACCAACTTAGATACATTTAATATATAATATTAAAAACCTATTTATGATATTCAACTGATTATGACCATTTTTATCTACACTCTTTACCTTCAATCTCTATCAAGTTGCCTCTAAGACTAAATCAAACTGCCTCTTCTAGGCTCATTAGGTCCAATGAACTGTGTGTCTTTTTGCATAAAATTGATTAGACAAGAGTTAATGATCCACTTCAATATTTTTTTTCCTTAATTACCTATACCTTAAATTTCAAAGGTTCTCTCCTTTGCTTGAATCCATACTTTTTCAACGAGCATAATTAGTCCAAATAGACCTTGTACTTATACCACTCTCTTCATATAATCCATACTGGTTGGCCAAGATGATTTAAATATTTTTTATACCTTTGAAATATTTAATTATACATATTACATGTAATAATAACATAATACTTAGGTTATCCAATACCTCATTAGCCCCAAACCACTATTAAGTCTTGGTGAGACCTAACATAATTAGGCCTTCATACTCACATGTTACATCTGAGAATACTTTGACCACATTCATATTTTATAAATGATTAAAACACATAAAAAATTTCTCCATTACACCCTTTTTAAATATTTCATGGGTCTATACCACTTGTAACACCAACTCAATACTTGAACCTACCAAGTAGGTCTCCTTGCTCTTTCGGTCTTCATAAACAAAAAGCACGATCTCAAACTTTTGAAGCAAAAACTCAAGTATTTCACATATCCATATGATTAGATCACATGGGTGAAAAATTAAATACCTATTTAATGTGTTAATGTGATTTATATACCTCAATATAGACTCTAAGCACTCAAAAAAACTCTCTCAAAATGACCACTCAGACTGGTCATATATAGTTAAAATATAGTTAATCTATTTTGACTCTCCATATCTGATCAGGGGCATATCATGAAAACCAATGAATTATTATAGGAATTTTATACTTATAATAAATATCCATACTCATTTTATTCCTCAACTCTACTCAGTGCATTCAACAAACACTGTCAACTTCTAAGCAATTATTTACACTAAAGATGGATTGGTCAAATCTCCAAAATCAATAAAAATAGTCCTCATGGAGTATAAAACAATATCCAATAGTTATTTCATCTTTAAACATAAAAATACCATCAATAAATCTTCAATTATCCTTCTTAGGTTAGTTAAAAAACATGGTCAAAGACACAACCAACTTTGGAGCTCAATATCTACAACTGTATGCACATTCAAATATTCTAACTAGATTCTATGGATGCACCTTGAAGTCCTATTCAAATTTTATTTTTAATCCATGGATAAATTAATCCTAGATAAAATTATATTACCAAAATACTAAATTTTTTATTTTCCCTTCACTAATTCAAATGCCAACAATCTCTGGTAAATGCAAACATTGCAAATATGCGTCTTCATCTCATGTCTTTGCATAGCTTGCTCAAATGTGCTCTGTCTATTTACTTAGGATATTTATAGATTTAAATATCATCTATCACTATTGATATTTTATAATTTCTTTCTAAATCATGCCACTTGGCAGCCCCACATGCCTTCTATGCACCCTATAATTAGTCTTCAATGATCTATCACCACTTGGTAGCCCCATGTGCCTTCTAAGCATTCTATTGATTTATTGACTTAATACACACCATTCGATCCATATTTTATAAGATCATATACTCAATTAGATCCTTATATAGTCATATTAGGTTTTATTTATTGATCTTATTGCCTAATTAAACACTCACCATATATCATCCATTAGTGCAAATTTGGCTAAGTATGGGAACCTCTACAATCTGCTTGGAAGGCTAACTTTGCACCTTAATAAATTTTTATATGCTCAAATTTATGATCTAAAATTTGAACCACATGATAAAATATCATAGGGTAATATATCCATGTATCAAAATTCTCTTGAAACCTTTACATGTGTGAAATATGATGTCATCAAACTACTTACTCGGCCTTGTCTACCAAGATGACTACTTGAACCTGGACACTCATATGATTGCTCTGATGAATTAATTTCACTTTAATAAGAAATATAAGGAATTATAACACTACATAGGGTCTATAAAACATTTCCATACCATCATTATCATCCATAAATTTCCTCACTAAGTCAAACATTGAAGAACCATACAGGAACACTAAAGCTTATTGAAACACACTTTGTCTTTGTAATTATAGCACACATGACACCTCATCAACATCCTTGATCACCTTGGATACATCATTAAAAAACCTCAAACAATATCCCCCTTTGTAATTTATTTCAAACACCAATACAAATCTTATTCTCAGACTTTGTCTCTCTCTTCAAATACTTTCTCCCCCTTTGACACAATGACAAAGTGGGCTCATCTTCTGATCTTGAAGACCTTGATAAACTACTCATACAGTTTAAAAATCTCCCCTAACATCATGATCCATCTCATGTCATATGTTATTTAACATACACTAATCTAAACTTGGTATTCTTTGATCCTTAGACCTATCTACATATAGAACTCACAAGCTGCATTTTTTCATGCATGAATATTCAATTGTCAAAACATATAAATTAGTTTTGTCAAGTCATCATATCAATATTATTTAATTCAAAACTATATCAAACTTCTTCATATCTCCACCAAGAGTGGAACATCTCACATATGCTCCCCTTCACATTATGCACATATCTTCAATCCACTCAAGCTAATTGAGTTAGCTCCCCCTTAGCCAAACACATGTTCAAATGATATTTTTTTCTTGTAATATCAACCAAAGCTCAAATTTTATCCACCATGCTTCCTCTTGATTGTCAAGTGTCTCCTTAAATCTTAGATAGAGACACCCTAACCCATAATGTCCTATAACAATGTGAAACTAGGAGTTACCCATAACTCATCATATTCCTTCTCCTCCTTGGTCATATAAAATTAATAGTTCTTATTATTTTTCTTAGACTTAAGAGAAGAAAATTTCTCATCCACTATAATATTATCCTTTTATTTTAATAATGAATTGATAATACATGGAGATAATAAATATTCATGACATACCTCATCACTAAACATTGACACCCGATGTTCTTCACATGAAACTTATTCAATAATAGTAAGATGCTTACTTGTATCCATACATACCTCAAAACTAGGCACAATTAGAACTTTGGTCTTTTCCTTGAGCTTGACTTGAGTAGAATTTTGATTCTCCTTTTCTATCTAGATAAATGACACATTCTCTTGGCATTCTTCAACCTTCTTCATATCTTATTCCTCTTTTGCTTTATCATGTAGTCCACCTTGATCTTTTAGCTCAACTAAACTATTTTTCTTGGTCTTCACTTCCTTAGGATTCCATACCAATGATTGACCTTTCTTGAGCACACTAGGATGTCCACGTACCTTCTTATGACTTGAGATCTTGCTTATACAATATCTTGAAATATGACCAACTTGATGACAACTAAAATAAATAATATCTTTTCTCTTAGGTTCATTATGCTCAAGCTTAATTATCTTAAGTCTTCATACTTGGGTTAGTCTTTTTCCATGCATTCTGGGGAAAAATCTAGAAATATGTCCCATGTCATGATAATTATAGCAAACCTCATTATCCATACATCTAGCCGACCAGAAGCTCTTCCTTCTATAGTTTATCACCTTATGACTAAAAAGCTTAAATGAAAAGCAGTGACCATGAAATGAACTTTCACACTTTATAGCATTGGGTTACCTGATAGGTCTTCTCATGTTGCATTTGGTGCTTTCACTCTTCTTATATTGAGATAACCTCTCTTGCTCTTTCTTAGACTTATTTATCTTGACAAAAAATTTATCATGCTCATATTTTAATAAATCTAGCTTGGTTTTCAATTAAACACTCTCATCCTCTTTATCTCTCATACTTGAACTTGTAGCCTCTAACTAAATTCTAAGAACTTGGATAGTCTCCTTATCCCTCTTAGCTTATTTAGCCATGTCATCCTTGAAAATACATGATTTCTCTTTAATAATCTTTATAGAATCAATATTAGACAACAAATTATCATGCTCACATTGATTTGAACTCAAGTCGGCTTTTGTCTCTTCTAATTGAGTCTTGAGGTGTCTGCATTCTTCCTCTTTTGAACTCAGATTTGTCTTTGTAACCCTTAATTGATCCTCAAGAATATTGATATTTTCTTTATAATATTTTTATCTTGAGCTGGTTTTAAGAATTCTATCTCCTTATTGAGCTTGGTCTATTCTTTATTATTATTTTCCTCTCATATTTGCCTAACAAACTTACCTCAAGAGAACTGAATTTTGCTTTAAGACCTTTGATCATATTTTTCATTTTATAATTCCTCTTCTTTTGCTCCTTTAGCTAACCAAGTACACCCATGAGCTCAACTTCTAGATTAACTTCTTCTTCCTCATTTTCATAGAACACTTATTCTTCTCCACTATCATGGAAAACTTATTTATCAAACTTGATGATATTTTCGCCCATACTGTACCTTGGATCACCTTCAAGTGGTTAAACTTATAATGAAGGTCCCGCTCTAATACCAATTGTTAGAGGTAAAATCACTAAGTGGGGGGCTTTGAATTAATGATTATAGATAATATAATTCCATTTTAAAACTCTTAATCATTTAGCACATATAACCATGAAGAATAAAAATTAATCATTGCAATGAACAAAAAACATATAACAAGATCAAACACTTAACATATGACATATGTGGGAAACCCCCTTGGGGGATAAAACCCACTAAACCCTACAAGATGGAATACAATCCTATGTTTAAAAAATCTAATTTAGACCATAACTAATTAATTAAGGAAAACCCATACCTTAATTTAATGAGACACCAATCCCACAAGGAGATATTACCCCTATCTAGCTAAGCACCCACAATAACTAAAACTCTTCTTTTGATCCCTAAATTCACTAAGAGCACCCATGAGCTCAACTTCTGGATCAACTTCTTTCTCACTATCATAGAATACGTATTCTTATCTAATATCATGGAAAAATTATTTATCAAACATGATGATATTTTCACCCATATTGTACTTTGGATCACCTTCAAGTGGTTAAACTTGTAATGAAGGTCCTACTATAATACCAATTGTTAGAGGTATAATTAGTGGTGGGGGGGGTAGATCAGTGATTCTATATAATCTAATTCTAGTTAAAAATTCTTAATCATTTATCACTTAAAACCATGAATCATAAAAAATAATCATTACAATGAACAAAGAAGATATAGCAAGATCAAGCACATAACACATGACATATGTGGGAAACCCTCTTGGGGGATAAAAACCACTAAACCCTACAAGATGGACTATAGTATTGTAATGACAATATATAATATATACCAGCACCAATTGATCAAGGAACACCCATACGTTAATTTAGTGAGCACCAATCCCATATGAACTACTGCCCTTGTCTAGCTAAGCACCCATAACAACTATAAATTTAGCAAGCATCACCTTGAAAGGAGAAACCAACCCCCTAAGAAAATAAAAAACCACTCAAATACCTTTAATATATCATCTTAAACACTTTTTAATTCTCTTCAACTGATGATGATCTCCTTTGTTTTCACTCTTTACCTCTAATCTCTCTTAAGCTACCTCTAGGACTAACTCACTCAAACTACCTCTTCTAGGCTCATTAGGTCCAATGACATGTGTGTCCTTTTGAATCAAATTGATTAGAGAAGTATAAATATTACAATTCAATTTATATTGTTCCTTAATGACTTGTACCTTCTCTTTCAAAGTTATCTGCTTTGCTTGAATCCACACTTTTTTAACTAGCATAATTATTCTAAATACACCTTGTACTTATACCAATCTCTTCTTTTAACCCATCTTGGTCATCCAATATACTTTAAATATTTGTTATAAATTTGAAATAGGTACTCATACATGTTACATGTTATAACCACACACTATTTAGGTCCTTCAGTACCTCATTATCCCCAAACCACTATTAGGTTTGGGTGAGACCTAAAACAATTAGGACTTCATAGTCACATGTTACATGTGAGACTACTTAGACCACCTTCATATTTTACCAATTATTAAAACACATAAAAACTATATCCAATATACCCTTTATCACTCCCTCATGGCTCCATTCCACCTAGAACACCAACTCAATACTTGAACCTGCCAATTAGGTCTCCTTGCTTTTTAGGGCTTCATACATAGAAAACATAGTCTGAAACTTCTGAAGCAAACACTCAAGTATTTAACATATACGTATGATTATATCACATGGTTAAAAACTTTAGGAAATATTAAACACTTTCATCTACTTTATATACTTCAACATGGGCTCTAATCACTCAAAAAAAAACTCTCAAAATGACCACTTAGAATGGTCATATATAGTCAAAATATAGTCAAGCTATTTTTGACTCTCCATATATGATTAGGGGAATATCATGGAAAATAATGATAAATTATAAGCCTTTGAGACTTATAAAACATATCCATGCTCATTTTCTTCCTGAAATCTACTTATAACATCTTTAACTTACCTCTGTAAGATGGTTACTCAAAATGCCACTGCATTCAACAAACACAACCAACTTATAAGCAATTGTTCACAATGAATATGGATTGATCAAACCTCCAAAATAAATATAAATGGTCCTCATATATTATAAAAAAATATTTAGTTCATATTTAAACATTAAAATACCATCAATAACTCTTTAATTATCCTTCTCGGGTTACTTATAAAACATGGTCAAACAAACATTAAACTTTGGAACTCAATATCTACAACTATACATTCAAATGATTATCTAGATGCACCTTGAAGTTATTTTCAAATTTAATTTTTAATCCATTAATAAATTTATCCTAGATCAAAATATATTAGAAAAATACTATAGACTATATTTTCCCTTTGCTAATTCAAATGCCAACAGTCATTGGTAAATATAAATATTACATACATGTGTCCTCACATATATTTCTCCAACACACTCCATTGATTTCCTTTATATCTTCCTAGATTTAAATCTAATCAATCATTATTGATCTTTGATCCTTGCTTCTAAGATCATGCCACTTGGCAACCCCACTTACCTTCTATGTACCTTATAGTTAGTCTTCAATGATCTTTCACCACTTGGCATCCCCATGTACATTCTAAGCATTTTATTGAATTATTGAGTTAATACACACCATTGGATCACTATCTGACAAGATCACATGCTCTATTAGATCCTTATTTGGTTATATTATATGATCATCATTGATCTTCATCACCTAATTAAATGCTCTCCATAGATCTTCAATAATGCAAATTTGGCTAAGTATGGGAACCTCTATAATCTACTTGGAAGGCCAAATTTACACCTTAATAAATTTTTCTACACTCAACCTCATGACCTAAAATTTGAACCACATGATCACCTCTCATAATGGAATCCATCCATGTATAAAACTATTCTTAAATCCTTTACACATATGAAATATGATGTCATCAAACTTCTTACTCAACCTTGTCTACCAAGATGACTACTTGAAGCTAGACATTCATATGACTACTTTGATGAATTCCTTTCACTTTCATGATCACTCTAAGTAATCATAACACCCCATATGGTATCTTCAACATGTCCATATGACCATTATCATCATCAATTTCCTCACTAGATCAAACATTGAAGAACCATGTAGGAACACTAAAGATTATTGAAGAACACTTTATCATTGTCATTCTAACACACATGACACCTCATCAACATCATTGATCACCTTGGAGGCATCATTGACAAACCTAAAACATACCCTTATTTAATATACTAAATCAATTTTATATCTAAATGAATAAGGTCTACAAGACACGATCTAAATATCAAATCATGACTTTCTCAAATAATATAGTAAAAGTTCAATAGAATAGGCAATTGATATAGTAGTGCACGGTTGAATCTAAAACAACAACATTGATAAACCTAATGGCTCAAAATTTCAAAGTGAGATAATTCAATATTATTAAGATGGATTGCATATTTAGTTGTATTTCCAAATGTATTTCCTCTATTCTTGGTAAGGTATGCAACATTGTCACTAGTTATACAGGCACGATAGGTTTCTATAACTCACTTATAACCTTAGGATTACAACCTAACCTAGTGACTAAAAGAGATTTAAAAATAATACATAAGATCCCTATATGTGGGTATAATACCATATCACAAAAGGGAATCATGTAATAATCCAAGTGTCACAAGAATAAATGGCACTATTATATGGTACAATAATTAACCTAGCTCTGTATAATAAATTTAATATCTCAAGTGTAACAAAGAATAAAAATAGTTAAGCATACCAAGTAAATTCTAGCATTTAGAGAGAGATGTATTAAGATAAATCACAACATCGATAAAAGAGATTTTCATGAAACAACTCACCACCTGCACTAAGTACAATGAGACAATTTAGCACAAGTCTATAAATTTTACCTTCTTCAAATCTCTAGACCACTTATCTAAAAGTACCAAAACTCAGTTAAATTAAACTGATGATAATAGCCACCGTGAACTAATGATACCAAATAAATTCATAAATTCATAATATTTAAAAACCATGTGTTGATTTCAAGGTAAGAAATTATAGATAATAACACTCAAGAATCATTTCCAAATAGAATCATCACCTCATACCAATCATATTTACAAAGTTACATTAACAATAGTTTATAATATTTACCACACCCACACACACACACACACACACATATTGGAGAGATTTTTAATAAACATATTTAAAAAATAAATACAACATTAAAATACTTCAAATTGTATGAACATTTACTTACAAAATATAAAAATAACCAAAGTTCATTAAGAAATGAATTCAAACCATGTTTAAGCATGCTACATATAGAGGGAAAAACCAATAGGCAACCTTAGTTTCTTAGATCTCATAATTCACACTATAAAAGAGAAATATAATAATATTATATGAGCTTATAATTATTATAAAATGCATACCTTGTTTATCAAGATGACCTAGATTCATATTTATTCATCCCCATGCATAGTTTTCAAACTTATCAAGGTTTAAAAATAAAAACAAGGGATATGAGGATTTATAAATAAAATCAATCACATTCTTAATTAATGACTTGGTTCTAATTGAATAAAACTAATTAAGGTAACAAGGAAGATTAAACATTCACAATCAATACCATTGTTATAACAGTTACACATAACATCCACCTAAGTGATATAAGTAATTGAAAACTAGAAACCATGGTATGTATTCATCATATCCATTATGAATAACCATGAGGAAATAAAAAATCAAAACCCTTGTCATGTATATACATGTATGTATACTTTCACACACATATAAATATATACAATTAAATGTATATACTCATGTGTGTGTGTGTGTGTGTGTGTGTGTGTGTGTAGTCACACACACATTCAAATATATAAAAATAAGTTGAATAAAATATAATCAATTAGTTGGTCTCATATGGCTTCAAAGAGAACAAAATAGCTCTCAAGAAAAATGGTTTTAAAGTTTAGAATAAGATACATGTTTGTAATAACCATAATTACACTTTATTTTAGGGTTTGCTTTTGTTGTTTCCTCCTTGTCATTCATTTATTTCCATTAACAAGTTTCATTTAAAAAATCATAAGGAATATGTATACACACAATATTTTAAAAATTTATCACTTATTAAGATTTTCTATCTTCTTATCAATTTTTGATCTCTCTAAGTGCATGTCTTAAAGGGTGGATTGAGAAATGGGTGGTCAAACCATTGGTGATTCACAAGATTTTTGTTTAATTCTATCATTACTTAAACCCATTAAAAATCCCATTTATTGAACTCCCCAATAATATAAAAATCCATTTATTCATTTCCCTAACTAGTTACTTAAAATATCCCCTAACTAAGAAAACACTCTATTTTCCTACTAAGTTAGCTCGGTTGACTCTGTTATAAAAATTAAAGAAAACATTATGAAAATACGTCAACTTAGTCGACCTAATTCAGGACCTAACATAGCTTTTTATTTAAAACTAAGTCATGATGGATACCTCATCGTCTAAAATTATGGAAGGGTTAGGATGTATCCATCATGATAAATACATGTCTCATTTCAGTGTGATAGGACTAACATTAATGTTCACATTATTACATCTTGTAATTATGTTACATCTAAATGTTAAGGAGCCATTTATTAGGGTTTACCTTGGAGGTAAGTTAACTTGTCTTGTGGGAAGTCTTGGATGAAAAGTAAGAGCATTTTATGCTAGAGTTGATTTTTATAGTCTAATCCTAAAAAATCCATAATAATCTCTTACAAATCACCATTGACCAAGGGAGATTTTGAGACTCGACAGGTTCTCCCAAAGGTAATTATATCTAACATTTTTCATTTGATATATAGATATTATAAAAAGTAATAGGTTTTGAATGTATAACTCCTTACTTAGATTACCTCTATACTCAAACTTAGTATAGTTATAAGGTCTTCTATGCTTTCCATCTTCCACCATAGGTTATCTAATCCCCAATTTTCCTACCATGATCCCTTGATTATTTTTCTTTATTAACCATCCCCATCTCTATTGAAAACTTTGGTGAGCACTAGATTAGTTTTATTTCATGTATTTAGACTTAAATAAGGCTATTACATAGTATTATTTGCCTAGAGGATTTAGAACCCTCTCTTTAAGTGTTGTGTGATAAGTGTTACCTAAATTAGATTTATTAGATCTAATTCAGTCATGCCTCCAATATAAATAGTATTTTAATAGATTTTGGTTGATTATCATATTGATAATATGTAGATCTATCTTAAATTTTGCATACATTTTAGTGAACCCGATGTGAATCTAACCCTCAAGTTATTTATTTTTAATTTAAAGTCAACTAGATAACATTGGTAAATATATTTTTAAATGTTATTTATGGATTCAAGGCACACAATCAACTGGTTTGCACTGGTCTACTCATTTTTGTCCTATGTTTACAGGTTTCTTTCCACAGCCAACTAGGTCACTCTGATCAACCTAGTTTTATTTAGTAATTTCAAGGTTTTATCTCTAATAAACTATATTGTTTTATTTAATCTATCTATTTTTTATATTTTTGGAAATTTTCACTTACAATCAACTAGTTTAGCTTGGTCAAACTAGTTCATTTTAGTAGTCTTTACTTTTCATATTTTCAACAAAACTAGATCATGTTAGCTGACCTATTTTTATTGTACTATTTCTAGGTTTTAAATTTATATAGACTAAATGGATTTAGTTAACCTTTTTTAACCTTTGTGTTTTTAAAAAAAATCCTCTATAGGACTTAATCAGACCTAGACAAAATAATTAGTAGTCATCTTTAGCACTCTCAATCAACCAAATAAGTCAACCTAGTTGACCTAGTTATATTTCTCAAGTTCATTCTAAATAAGCTCCATACTTAAAATATATTTAACCATAAATTGATATGGATAAATATAGTACAGGGTTAATAATATAAAAATGAATAAGCATAAGGGTGATAAATAGATCTATAATAGGCCAATTAATTTTCAAACTCATATAAATAATATCCTAAATTTAAATATTTAGATATATTAAAAAATAGTAAATAAAACTACTAATTGGTATAGTAATGAAATGAAAACAAGAGTACTCATCTAGTTTAATGTGTATAATCTAGGAGTATACAAGTATGGTGCCTTGGATAAGTCGTTAGATTTTATAAATTTACCCTTTATGGCCTTAAACACCTGCATCGACCTCAAATGGTTGCATTGATGTATAACTTAGACACATGTGTCCACTATGGAATAATTATTATATCTAGATGAGATAACCTAATATATTATAGGTTTTGTGTCACCTTCACTTTGGTGTGATCAGATTTGAATCATGTATTGTCACCCCTTGTCAAATATCAAAATCCTATCTCTTAATCTTCATAGTGACTATAGGAAAAATTTCTTAGTAGGCCTATGGTGTCGAGCTAACCTTAAATATCATATATAAGTGGGTGATTCCTACATATCCACTACTCCAAAGAGAGATTAAAACTAATGTATTTCTCACCTAATGTGTTGACTTATGTGTGCACAAGGGTAAAATACATAGAAATCAAGTACAAGAGTGATCTACCTTGTAACTTGTAAATTAGGAATCGTGGACTATTATTTTAGTACTTTTGACTTGTATATGTGTTATCCATATGATTTATATAGAAATAGGAAAAATAGGGAAGCTTTGTTCATTTAAATGATTTTGGTAAGTTGCCTTCTAATTTGTTAGGTTTGTGCTAGGTTCAGAATGAATGAGGGTTAATATTGTATATATACCAATCCATTTTTAAAATATCTTTCATTAAAACACTTAGGTTAACCATAGGTATACATTTCATTTGAAAATTTGATGACTTTAGGGCACTAGACAATTACAATGAAATTGTCACTTGTGTCTATGTAGGCATTTGACTGGGATGCAAGTATATAGGAATATGAAAAATAGGTAAAGGTCCAAAAAATTTAGAGGATGGTAATAAAAAATTTTATAATATTATGAGCATTATATAAGACTTAGGTCATTAAAATAACACTAGTCAGACTAAGAGATAAGCAATTTGGCACATAAAGCTTGTATATGTGAGCCTTTTAGCAATGGAAAGGTATTTAATATGAAGGTACATACATGATATATATTTTATAAGTGTAAAATAATAAGGTTTTATATAATTTAGATTTAGTGTCTACCTTTCCTCCCCTTTTAATCTAGTATTGAAATTGCTAGTATAAAGGAAAAGGAATACATACCTAAGTATGTATAACACACTTTACCTTTTCATGAGCCCAACTTGAGTGATTTTATGGTGACTAACATAAAACCAAGAGAATTTTACCATATATAAATATTTTAGATAATATGAAATATAAATCATTGAAATGATTGAAATAGAAGAAACAAGGTTTAAGAATATAACTATGTATTGATGCAACTATTGTCACTTTGATTTTCACCCTTTGAGGAGGTATTAAAAGTGTCTTTAGTCAATTTAAAAAATATAAACACTCAAAATCTATGGGTGATCTAAATTATGGATTGAATCTCTAAAGAGGGATGGCTCCCTTGATGTTACACCTAGGACTAAAGCTACACCTACTAAATTGCAAGGAAAAGGGAGAGAAAATTAACATGAAAGCAAAAAAAAGTGATGAACCAAATGTTTTGACCACTAAAACTCATTTTTAGGTGAAAAAATTAACAAGATAATTAAATTAACACTACATAAATCATAATCTAATCCTTTTACATCAATATTTCATAGAGAGTTTAAAGATTCGATGCACAACTAAGAGGGAAGACAGATCTCCACCAATAACCAGTGCATAAACCAGATATGACGCTAACTACAACCTATAATAATGAATTAAAATTTATTAAAGGTGAGAAAATGGGGAAAAAAAGGATAATTGAATCATCACATGATAAAATTAACCATTCATGAATATATAATAAACATAGTTATAAAAGAAGGTAAAAATTAGTCGTCTATTAATTCAAAGGGATTATGAAAGGAGAAGAGATTAACCATACTCATGTGGAGGATACTTTCCAATTTAATTGATAAAATACATATAAGATAATAGAGAGGAGAGAGATATTGTGGATGTGGATAAGTTCATGATGGTTATCATCCAATCATGAGAGAAATTATAACCTCAAAGAAAAATGAGAAATAGTCCTAGATTCCCATTATACATGTATTGGATTTGCTTGATGATGATTTCAAGAAAGGTGGAGTAGGAGTCCCTTGATTTTTATTAATCATCCTATCTTCTTGAAACTGACCTCTCTCCTCGATATAGGTGTTAAAATTTGCCACTTATCTCCATATGGTATTAACTATCCCATGTTCTCATTCTAAGCAAGCAATAGGCATGCTTAGTCAAGAATTGGTAGTTACAAACTGCATTTAGTCCTCATTAATTTCCCACTCATAGCCTCCTAAGCCATACTTGGCTTATATTACCCATTGAATGCATATTTCATGCATAGATAATGATAATTATGACCTTGATTTATCCACCATCATCTTTGATACTATAATAGTTCCCAAACCTATTAGAGCTTCTTCAACATTGTTGAGATAATTGAGTGGGATGTATTCATGATAGGTGGATGCCTATCAACTTTGATCTACTAAATTATCAAAAGGAAACATGGTAGTTTTTTTAGGTTTGTGTCTTCACACACTTCACTTAGATATGGGTCTTCGGATCTTTTATTGTCTTCATGCTTCACAAAAACACCAACTCATATTTTGTTCATCTTGCCTTCACAAAAATTGTCACTGAACTTTCACACAAAGTCTCAAACAAAATATTAATGAAAGTTAGTCCCTCTCTTCTTAATGACTTTTATTTGTAACTTTTATTTTCATAAAAGTTATGATTGGTCATTTCAAATTTTTTTCCAAAGATCAAAACAGTTAGAAAATTGTCTCGAAGTGCTTCAGGGTCTCTTCCTTCTTCTCAACATTTATCCAGACTTAGTCTTTGCATTTTTTGTTATTGAGCTCTCATTTAAAAGTTTTGACATCATTCTTGAGAAAGTATGAGCCTTTATTCCATTTTTGTGACTTTTGTCATCATGAATTTGTGTTTGGATTTTGTTAGAACAATTATTCTAAAGACCTAAACCATTGTCTGTGCCAAAATTAC